>CM074677.1:11869139-12304619 GCA_037355405.1 Vitis amurensis
AATTGTGCACCGTTTGAAGCATTGGATTCTTGACTTCCTGAGCTTTGAAATGGTATATAGAATGTAGAAAATGTACTTCGGAAAGTGCTTCAAAAGTGTGAAAGAAGACTGTAGTTGCTGTCCTCTGTTTTCTTCACTCTGTTTTTCCTCTCTCCGTTGTTCTTTCCTTGCATACTTTGAACGACTTTGGCAAAGGGCTATGGAGCTCAAAGCTTGGTTCTTCATGAATTTGAGCTTCCAAAAGCTTTTCCATGAACTATATACAGCTCTCCCTCATTCTTGGATTGCTTTGGTGATCAAAAAGCTATCAAAGCAGCAAAACTTAACACAATTTGATTAGAATTGATTGCAAGGGTTCTTAACTTGTGAATTGGGTTAAAAGGCAATAACTACTACTCAAAAGTGTTTAAAAGAGTTAATTACAAGCTATCAAATAGCATTTTTTGAGTAGTAATCAGAGGCTCCTATTACCATATCTACCACGGAGTTTCGTGCCATGATAAATTTGTTCAAGACACTAACCACTACACACAATGCTCTATTTCGACAGATGGCAGACATACGTGCTCAACAGGACTAGCATACTGCTATCCTTCATCAGATTCAATAGCATCTGGGGCTTTCACCACCTCAAATTGACATTCCTGGACCATCAGAGCCCATAGCTCCAGTTGAGGAGATGACTCCAGCTGAGGAGACCAGCAGAGTTGATGTCCCGCCCTAAGCTACTCACGAGGCAGCCATAGAGCCATCATCTCCACCAGAGAACCCTGCTCCAAGATCATTCATTTATTTTGTATTTACTTAGTATATTAGTAGACATTATTACTTATGTTGATATTTTATATTCAGGGATTGGATGTATTACATGATCATCTCATTGTACTTTCTCGGAGTAATATATATATATATATATATATATATATATATCATTTTTGTTTATACTTCGCATTTTTTCTATCTCCTTTACTCATCAATCTTTTGTTTTTTTTTTAATCATGGGGTTTCTCCTATATGACTCAGACTCAATGTCACTCAGGAGGTACCATTTCCTTCCTTTATTTACAATCGTTCTTGCCACATTGAGGGCAATGTTGATCTTGGTTGGGGGGGAGAGTAAAGGAAGGAAGTTTTGGTAATAATGTTAAGTTATATTGTTAATTTAGTGCCTTTTTGTTTAATTTTAAAATTTTTAATAATTTTTAAAAGTTTTTACTCTACTCTCCATGATTATTAAGGAAAAATTCTCAAAATGAAATGGGAGAAATTGAATTCTTACCCTTTTTACTTAAATATTAGAGTTTGTATTATGCTTATGGAGGTTGATGAATTATTGAAACTCCTATTGAATTCAACCTTATTTCTTCCACTTTAATCTTACCACACACTGTGAACTTTAGGTTCCGTTTATAAGATGAAAAACTATCTCAGCCCCTTGAACTTAGGAAAATTTAGACTTGGTACCTTCGACCTCGTTTTAATAGTGTTGGGACACCTTGTAAAAGGCCCATGAGCCTTTGAAAAAAGAAATATAAGAATAAAAACAAATTGTTTCACTTGCTTTGAAACCCGAGCAAGGTCCGAGGGGTATATGATGAAAATCTTTAAAACCCGATGCCCTAAACCTTAATTGATTGGGAGTCACTGACCTCAACACTAGTTAGAAGGGTGAATAGGTGGAGTTTAACATATTGTAGGTGCTTGGGTATTAAATTCCAATCTCAAAAGTCCGGGGTAAACTCCGATGAGTTAGTGGTCGAAAGATCCTTAAAACTTGATGCCCTAAACCTTGATTGGTTGGGAGTCATAAATGGATCCCCGTTACATGGACACTTTAGAAAACAATACCATAAGCATTGCACGCCTACAAGAAAAAAATTGTGAAATAAAAGAGGTGTGTTCTTAGCCTATTGGAAGTGGTCAGTTTGCTAAAGTCTGAGAAAGAACTAGGTTGGGGGGAGAGATTAGTTTAGAGTACTATATTCGGAAACTAATAGACTTAACACATATTTTTGTGGAAGAGTAATGATTGAGCCTAGGAGAGTAGAAATCCTCTCAATACTTAAATTTGTATAATACCTACTCTTTATGAATTTTGATCAGGTAAGATATTTGATATACTCTTATTGAAGGTTGAGTTTTGCTTATTTAATGTCCCATATGATAGTATGCTTTATATCATGCCACTTATGATTTTTTGGAGTGATTAGCATGAATTTGTAAATTATTTACTGACTTATTTTTGTTTTTCTCTCCTTCATTGCTAAGGGACTTGCAATATGTCGGTTAGGGGGAGTGATTAGTACTCAAAAAATGCTCTTTTGTAGCTTCTTATAAACTCTTTTAAATACTTTTGAGTAGTATTTATTACCTTTTAACTCAATTGGCGCATTAAGGACCCTTGCAAGTGTTACTAATCAATTTTTGGCTAGTTTTGGTGTTTTTGGTAGTTTTTTTTATCATTAAAACAAGTAAAGAATGATGGAGAACTTGGTATAGTCCATGGCAAAGCAAGATTGAAGCTAAATTACATGAAGAATTCAAGTTTTGGAGAGCTTCAAAGCCTTTGGCAAATCAATCAAGTATGCAAGGAAAAGAATTAGAAAAGGAATCTAACAGTGGAGAATTTGACAACCCCAAAGGAGCCTTGCAAAATTTTCACAAGCCAGAAGGAATTTCGCAAAGCCTTGCGAAACTAAAGAATTTTGCAACCCCTTTTCAACTTTGCAAAATCTTCTTGTAATCTTTAGATATTTTTGCACCGACTCCGTTAGATTTTTACCTCAAGATATTTTGTGTAATTATCTATTCTCTCCTTGTAATTAACTAAAGATTTTTTTAGATATTTAGGATATCTAATTGAGAGGTTAAAAATATCTCTCTATATATGTCTTACCATATCTTTTTTTCTAATATATATCTATCTCAGAATCTCGAAAGAAATTCTCAAGAGAGGATCACTTGTACATTTTTAGTAAGAAATATACACAACTTTGCTCTGCCTTACCTACTCACTTTGATTCTATTTTCTTTCTAGCCAAATAGCCTTTGAGGATGTTTTCTCGAAGAATGAGTGGCTAGGCTTTTTGTTTCTTGGACTGAAGAAAGCTAGGTAAGGGATTCGGATACTAAAGTGGGAGTTTTCCCTGTTTCATTTTTTAATGAAGAGAAGGTTGTGACCCGTTAATGGTTTTTATATTTTAGTTCACTTAAAATCCCTTATAATCACCTGGGCCAACACTTGGTAAGCTTTTCGGACTCAATCCATAGAGATCCATTAGTTATCTCTTGCGAGCCTCTTGGAGTTTCAAGTCACTAGGTTCAAGTTCCTTATACAAAAGGGGAGATTTTGGATCTTTTCCTCGCATTGGGGATTTAACCTATAGTTATCCTCCCAACCAGTGTGGTACAGTTACTTCCCATTAATGGTTTCAACGCTAAATCCCTCTCACTGATGCATCTTGCAATGGCTCGTACCTCTCACCTAGTATTTGCCATTCAAGGTGATCCTTAACCTTGGATTACCTTTCAAAAGCTCGTAAGAGATAACTAATGGATGTCTCCAGGGAGTCCAAAAGCTTACCAATTGTTAGCTATCCTAGGCAATCCTGCCTTTACACCACCTCCCAGAGGCTCGCAAGAGATAACTAATGGATCTCTATGGATTGAGTCCGAAAAGCTTACCAAGTGTTGGCCCAAGTGATTATAAGGGATTTTAAGTTAACTAAGTATATAAAAACCATTAACGGGTCACAACCTTTTCTTCATTAAAAACTAAAACAAGGAAAACTCCAACTTTTGTATCCGGGTCCCTTACCTAGCTTCCTTCAGTCCAAGAAACAAAAAGCCTAGCCACTCATTCTCTGAGAAAACATCCTCATAGGTTGTTTGGCTAGAAAGAAAATACAATCAAAGTGAGTAGGTAAGGCAGAGCAAAGCTCTGTATATTTCTTACTAAAAATGTACAAGTGATCCTCACTTGAGAATTTCTTTCAAGATTCTGAGATAGATAGATATTACAAAAAGAGATATGTTAAGACATATATAGAGAGATATTTTTAACCCCTCAATTAGATATCCTAAATATCTAAAAAGGTCTTTAGCTGATTACAAGGAGATAATAGATAATTACACAAAATATCTTGAGGTAAAATTCTAACGGAGTCGATGCAAAAATATCTGAAGATTACAGGAAGATTTCGTAAGGTTGAAAAGGGGTTGCGAAATTCTTGAGTTTCTCAAGGCTTTACGAAATAAATTCTGGCTTGCAAAAATTTTGTAAGGCTCTTTTGGGGTTGCGAAATTCTTCATTTTCGCAAGCCTTGCGAAATTCCTTCTGGCTTGCAAAAATTTCGCAAGGCTCCTTTGGGGTTGCGAAATTCTCCACTTTTAGATTCATTTTCTGATTCTTTTCCATGCATACTTGAGTGATTTGGAAAAGGCTTCGAAGCTCTCCAAAACTTGAATTCTTCATGTAATTTAGCTTTAATCTTGCTTTGCCATGGACCATACCAGGTTCTCCCTCATTCTTGACTTGTTTTAATGATAAAAAAACTACAAAAAACACCAAAACTAGCCAAAAATTTATTAGTAACACTTTCAAGGGTCCTTAATGTGCCAATTGAGTTAAAAGGTAATAAATACTACTCAAAAGTGTTTAAAAGAGCTTATAAGAAGCTACAAAAGAGCATTTTTTGAGTAGTAATCAATGACTCCAGGTTGTGAGCTCAAGGCTCTAGATGCTTTGAAAAGCACAGGGTTGTGGATGATAAGAACAACTTGAGATCCCATGAGCTCAGGCCTCAAGATGCTATGACTAGCTTAGGGTTGTAGATGATATGAATGATTCTTGGTCATGAGGCCATGGCCCTAAAGGCTATGAATAGCTCAAGACTGTGAATGACATGAACGACTTTAGGTCATGAGTTGAAAGCTCTAGATGCTATGAATAACTTAGGGCTGTGGTTGACATGAACAACTCTAGGTCGTGAGCTTAAGGTTCTAGATGTTATGAAAAACTTAGGGATGTGGATAACATGAATGAGTTTGAGCCATCAAGTTAAGGCTCTGGATGCTTTGAATAGATCAGGGTGTTGGATAATAAGAATGACTCGAGATCCCATTAGCTCAAGCTTCTAGATGCTATGAATAACTCAGGGTTAAGGATGTTATCAACTAGTCTTAGTCATGAGCCTATGGATTTAAATGTTATGAGTAGCTTAGCGTTGTGGTAGACATGATCAATTCTAAGTCGTGATCCACTACAAGAAAAATGGTCATTGTTGACATATATTATCTTGACTTAAGGTGATATGTGTCAATATTGCCTATTTAAATGAACAACTATGACATATATAACTTGTTTAAACCAATAATGACATAAATAAAATTTGTTGAATTCTTTTATGACTTATATGATAGAATCTTGACAGATAATTTATAAGTCAATGTATTCAAGGTACTTAAATAAAAGCAATAATGATAATAATTTGTTTGATATGTGTATATGTAATTTACTTACTAAGTATTATAAATTGAAGTGATAACAATAAATTTTGATTAAGGAAGTCAATGTTTATTTAATAAATTTTTTTAGTAATGTTAATATCAATTTTCTTTTTTTTTAATCAAATTGATTAAATAATTTTTTAGTCTATATGAATAGCACTGAAATAAATTTTTATAAATAATTTTTTATTCACTAATTTTAGGGAAATAAAATTTGCTACATTATGGTTTTTTTATAACTAGATATAAATAAAATCAATACTAATAAACTATTTTTTTATTCATTGATGTTAATGATTTTTTTTTAGTCTGTATTAATATAATCTTATTTTCACAAACTATTTTTAATTATTTTTAAATTAGTAATTAACTTGTATTTGATTTAAAAATAATTACTAAATTTGTGTAAGCTTGAAAATTAAGATATTTGAAATTTTGATTTATCAATTGTTCGGCATAATATCAAGTTTCAAAATTTTATTTTTTAAGTTAACTCATACAAATTTAGACATTAGGAAAGAAGAAAATTAATTATGGTAAATTGACATTATAAAAGTTATAAATATATTCCATATATTGATTCTCATAAAGTTGACTCATAGAAAAAGAATTTAAATTTTGGTGTGATAAGATTAATGTTGGTGAAATTTGGACCATTTATTTTCTAATCTCATATCTACCATTCATTTCAAAGAAACCCTAAGAGATCATATTTTTCTCTCCCACTTCTCTGCCACCGCCACTCTCCATTTTCTCTTTTTTTTTTCTTCTTTCTTCCCTCCTTTTTCTTTCCCCGTTCTCTCTCCATACCCATGCGTCTCACCCATCTCAACAATATCGGGACTATCAATCGTCACTGGCGGTGATGCTACCGATCGACGTTGTTTCTCTCTTTCTCTCACCTTCCCATCTTCACCATGGTGTGTTCCGGTCCGCCATGGTGTGTTCATCGAACCAGAACCGAAGCATGAAGGCTTACTCCCTCCTCAAGAAGTAAGGATTTGACATGTCATCCTACGGGACGGGGGCGTACGTCAAGCTCTGTGGACTTTCTTTTTCCATCTTTGAGAATTATAGGTAAGAAAAGACTCATGTTGTTGTTGTTATTTCTTTCTTTCTTTCTCTCTCTCGTCTTTTTTTTAGGACACATGCTTCAATTTTAACCCCTTTTTTTCAGGTAGATTTTCTGGGTTTTTGATGTTTGTGATCATTTGGGTGTCTGATCAGTTCAATCCCAATTGGGGTTTTGGTTTCTTGTGCTTTGACTTTGTTGCAGTGACGAATTGGGTTGGGTTTTTGGTTTAATCTCTCTATGGTGTCTCTGCGTTTTTTTTCATTTTTTGGATCGGATTATCAGTTTGTGTTTTGCTTTAATCTAAATGGGTTTTAAGTTTCACGGTTTGTCTCTTCTAATCTATCTTCTTTTTGCAAATATGTTGTTCATTCCTTCTGGTGTTATACTTTATCTGCTACTAAAGCTATTGGGCTTTTCGATTTTGTTTTTGTTTAACATTTTTTAATATAATCACATGAAAGTTTAGATTTTTGATTGTTATTTTTCTGTTTTAGAATTTGTTAAAGGTATTACAACAAGGAACCCATAATTTTCTGTTGTTACTTTTTCATGGATAGTGGAGAAAACAGAGGAAAAGAAAATTTTGAATCACAAGTTTTACACTGTCTCAATTTTGAAAAAAATGGAAAAAAAAAACCCACCTCAACAGAATCAAATAGTCAATCAGGCGTAGTTGAGTGGAAATAATTGCTTTCTCAAGTCCCAAATGATGAGAAATCTTGGATTTAAAACTTATTCTTATCTTTTCCCGCATTTTCAAGGAACCAAACATGAGCACCAATAGTTGATCTGAATCTGCTGATATGACTATTAAATTACATCTTGGAGAGCATTGGAATCAATATTAAGAGTGCCGTAACATGAATTTTGTGGGGGCTGCATTGATGTTAGATGTAACATTTTACTACTTGATCATGCTTACGCAGACTACTGAACTCAATCGATATCATTTGTTGTAAGTATTGAGGCATTTGGTTCCAATTTGATGCTATAGTTTGTTGGTTTCATTTCAATTGTTGGTACATGTTCGATGATCTCTGCCGCAAAGACCCCGACCTGTATCATCTTTCTTCCATTTCTAGGTTTTTCCTGTTTGTTTCCCAAGAAAAAAACATTAGCGAGGAAAAGAAAAAGAATTTTTATTTATTTATTTTTTTAACCAAATGGGTTGTGTGGTGGTTCTTTAAAGGTGGTTGAAAGATATTTGGATCATGACTATGATATTTTTTTTAAAAAAAATATTTGCTTACATTTTCTCACTATCCAAATGAGGAATTTTATAGATGTTTGATGCATTGCTCTGTTTGTATTTTTGTTTGGTTAATTTTTTCATTTTTGTGAAAGACTACCTAATGTGGACCATGTTAAAGGTTGTGGACGATGTAAATTTACCTTGTCCTCTGTTTGATAGTCGAGAAGATGGGGGAAAAATTGTTTTGAATGGTTTCTTTTGGTTTTCTTTTTTGGTCTCCACCAAAGGGGGAAATTGAAAACTTGCAATTAGACTAGATAATTGTGTTAAGCTTAATTGAAAGTGATGTGAAATCTAAAACAAATCATTTTGTTAGGCTATGAATCTAAAACTCAAAATTTAGCATGTTTTCTTGTTGATCGAACAAAGCATTTGAGTATTTGTTTTATATTGAAATTTGTGTAAAGTTCCTGAATAGAACCTTAAACCCCTTTGGTTGATAAAATATGGTTGTATTGGGGTTTGTTGTTAATGTTCATATTGGAGACTAGGACAAACCAGAAACTAAAGGAAGCTCTTAATTCTTGTATAGAAATCAATACTATTTTTTATTTTTTTTTATTATTTTTTTTAAATTATTGTTGATGATTATTTGATTTGCTTGGAACCTTAAAGAAAAATGAAACCTTAATGACAACACATCTACAAGCATAATGGCATCCTACCAATGCTTAAAAGGAATTCATCAATCAAAACCACACCTCAGCGCTAGCAAGATAATGCTACTGATGGGCCATTCGATGTGGTATTCACATTTGAAGAAAAGGTTTTTGATATGATTGTTGAAGGTTAATGTTTGCATTTTTGTTTTGTTTCTAACGCAACATATATTATAGATAGGTTATTGAGCAATCTTAAAAATATTTTATTGTAGTTAGATATCTAATTTCTCAATTTGAGCTTTTCATTTTCTTAACATCGTTTATTTTTTCTATCATAAGTTTGAGATAGAGGTATTGGCAAGAACACAACGATTTTGTTTAAAACTAAAACTATAATAATAAAATAAAACTAAATCACCAAAATTATTTTCCTTCATAATTAACTCAACCTATAATAGTTTAAAGATTCACTTTCTAGTTAAAAGAATTATTATAGTTTACTCAATTTCCTCTAAATCCAAATCAAATCCTTCCTAAAAGCTTTTATGTTTTTTGTTTAACTTCTCTCCCCACCTAAGTCTTTCTTTCTTAAAATTAACTCTCTTTCTACTCTTATTCCATTCTTTTCCTTACTAAACTTAATTCACCCTGAACAATCTCTCCAACCAATAAAGCTTACACTTTTTTCCACCTTCCCTGCTCTTTCGGTTTATTCTATATTTTTTCTTTTTCTTTTTCTTTTTTTTTTCTATTTTTCAAAGACTCATTGGTCTTTATGAGGTGTCCCAACACTATTAAAGTTAAATATCAATTATGATTTCTCGCTTGTTAGTTTCATCTTATTCTATTTTTTAGCTTATGATAGTTTGTGCTGGTTTCAATTCATCAATATGATAATACAAACTCTAAGACTTATCGTTGCTCTTCTCTCATTTAATTTTGGTTAATCCTTAATATCCTGGTTTAAGCAAATTTTAAAATTTAAACAAAATAGCTAATTTAACTAATTATAAAATTTAAACTAATATTACTTCTCTCTCTCCCCCTGAATTTCCTCTGTTTGAATCAAATGGCCTTTTTCTTTGGGAACTGTTTCAAAATTCAAATTTATTTATACTAAATATTTACAAATTCCCACTTTGTCAGCTCGCTTTTGTTGTCAAAATTGCGTGTGAAAAATTTTTTATAACTTTTTATAATTTTTTTTACATTGTCTTTTATTTACTATTCCGCCCTTTTTTTAAGGTCATTCAAATTGTGAATTTTTGGCTTTTGAGTATTTTAATATTTTCTGGTTAGCTTTTGGCTTCTTCTTTGTTCCTCTTGGTTCTCTTTGACTTTGTGTCTTGTTTTTTTTTTTTTTTGTTGGAAATGAAGAACCTTAGTTTAAAGTCCTTTAATCTTTATTCTCGTGTTTGATTTGTCCCAAACTGATGGTTATATGTTATTCTTTATTTTGGTGCTTTTTAATTTTTTTTTTGTTTTTTTGGTTTAATTCTTTTTTTCTCCTTTTGCCTTCTTTCACCTTTTCCTTGTTTTCCCTATTTTTCTTTTTCTTCTTCAAAACTCATCTTAAAAACTATTAAAACTAAATTAATAATTCAAACTATTTTAATAAAAATATTTAAATGTTGTACCAAACTTTTTCTCTCCCTTTCTTTTCCAACATTTCTTCCTTTTTTTTTGTGGTCTTATCTTTGTCTCTTCCTTTTTTTCTGGTTCCTGGTTGTCTTCCCCCAGTGTCTCTACCTTTCTTTCTTTTTTTCTTGTTTGTTTTTTCCTTCTTGCGTTTTTTGGTCTTCTTTTTCTTATGTTTTATACCCTCTTCTTTTTTTCTTCTATTATAATCTTTTCTTAAGTTTTCTTTGTTGCTCACCACAGTCCTCCTCTTTGCTTATCTTATGCTTTCATGGTGTTTTTTTTTGGGTTGTTGTAAGGTTGGTGGTTTATATACTCTTTTGCTTTGTTTTTTTTTTCTCAATCCTCTTCTTCCTTCTTTTTTTCTTCTGTATGTCTTCTTATTCTCTTCTTTGTTCTTTTTTCCTAACTCTCTATGTGGATTTTGTCCTTCTATGATTATGGTTTGATCTTATGTTTCTTTCAAAAATAATTCAACTAATTTTTCTTCACTTGTAGTTCTTGTCACAACAAGGATGCACAAATTGAATTAAAAAAAATAAAAAAAGAAATTTAACTAAATAAAAACTAAATTTAAAAATTATAAAAAACTCACAAACTTGTTGAAGAAGTTACCCTAATGTTGCTTGTGTTGGCACCTTCCGCGCCATTTGATGCTACTCCGACAACAACATTTATTCATGCGTTTATGGCTGCGCATTTGATTCATCCAGCGCCATTTATGTTGTGTTAGTTTAGGATAAAAATTTTATTAATACTATTATAGGTATGTGTGGTTCTAGGATCGTCGAAGGGTTTTAAACAAGTGATTCAATTAGAATAGTGATTTTCTTATGTGTTGTTTAAAGAGTATAAATGTTTTAAAATTTAAACTAATCTAAGTAAATTAAAGTTAATAAAAAAGTTTCTAAATAGTATTTGTTTTTGCTGTAGGCTCTTGGGTTTTGTTGTTTTTGTTTAAGTTTTATTTATAAATATAGTATTTATTGGTTATTTTGTTTTTGTGCTAGAACTTGGTAAGAAAGCTAAATATTGGATCAGTTTCCAAGTGATAAACTACCTTTATTTTTTGGTTCTAATTTAATAAATTTTGAAAACCTCACTTCAATAGCTGAGAACTAATGTAAAGCTTATCGTTGCGTGCAAATAAAACCAAACTTTGATTATACCTTTAATGAAAGCACCTTACCTTTCTTTGATCAGCCATCATAACATCCATACTTTGCTGTTTTAGAATCATCCTGAGCCCTCGGGTGTTTTTAAAAAAAAAAGCACAATATTTTTTTTATTTTATTTCTATTCTTCAGGGTTTTTACCTTATATATCTTTATTGGATGTTTCAAACATCAAAAATACAAAGATCTATGGTAAGAAATTCGGTTATGTGTAATGCATGCTTTTAATTTGTGCGAATTTTACTGTTTTCAGCCATATCTTCTCTTTGCTCCATCGGGTTTGTTGTTTTATTGTTTGTGTTGATTGCTTCGGTATTATTGAGCGACTGTTTCTTCCTCTTTTTCCTTTCACTTTTTGTTTTCCTCTTTCTTTTTTGTTTGCTGTGTTTCTTTTAAGTACGTAACTTGCTTAACTTGCAGTGCTCCTCCATATTTTTTTATTATGCTGAAAACTACTTATTGGTTAAACCATTTGTTTTTATTTTTTATGTTACTACTTAAACTTATAATTAGGTCCACAAAATAGCACTTTTTGGTAGTAATCAGCGGTGCTTGAAGATTAATGCTAGAGATATGGTATCTACAAATTGTATATATGTTTGATGTATTCTTGCAATTGAAAGTACCTTATAATTTGAAAATTGGTATTTTGATACTTGTTTCTTACTTTTCTATTAATGTGTGTCTATCCTACTAGGTATTCAAGAAATATAGCAAAAAAGAAGAAGATGATGAAGAATTAGTGACCACCTCTTACGAAGATAGTATTGTACTTTTCAATTTAAGTTTGTATATTATCTTAATTGAATATTTGTAATTTTTTTTTTGTATATAGAAAATAGAGAGTAAGTAGAAAAAGATTTATTCCATTGTGTTGTTAGTATTCAAATGTATCTATAATAATTTTTTCCCTTGAGTAATAATTTATTTACATTGTTTTAGGACTTAGTTATTATTATCATAATTAAATATGTATCAAATTTAATTTGGAAATAAGTTTCATATGGTAACAAGTTTATTTTCTATTAAAACTAAAAATTATAGTAAAATAATATTAAATTTGTCATAGGCAACCTTGACAGATGGCCAATGCCCAACATTGACATTGCAATAGCTAGAAACCTTGACATATTATTCTTGACATTTGTTGTAGCAACCTTAACAGAAAATCAAGTTAACATTGACATAAGATCAAAAAATCTTGACATATGTTGAATCCAACCTTGACAAAAATGAAAGAAACATTGACATATGTCATACTAACAAAGATTCGATCATTGGTAGAAATAGAAACAACCTTGACATATGTAAATGTCAAGATAGCTTTAAACTTTTCTTGACACTGGCATAGATGACATATATAAATAGTAACATACCTTGACATATATACCCTACCTTGATGGTGAAAAACTGTCAACGAAAGGCTTTTTTCTTGTAGTGATCGTAGTTCTATAGATGCTATGAATAGATTAGGGTTGTGCTTGACATGAACGACTCTAGGTCATGAGCTTAAAGCTCTAGATACTATGAAAAACTCAAGGCTATGGCTTACATGAATGATTTTGGGTCATGAGCTGAAGCCTCTAGATGCTATGAATATCTTAGGAATGAGGATGATATGAACTATTCTTGGTCGTGAGCCTCTAGCTAAAATTGCTATGAATAGTTGAAAGGTTGTGGTTGACATGAACGACTCTGGGTCATGAGCTTAGGGCTCTAGATGTTATGAATAACTCGGGATTATGGTTGACACGAATGATTCTAGGTCCTGAGCTTAGTGCTCTAGATGCTATGAATAGGTGAGGGCTATGGATGACATGAACAACTTGAGGTCATGAGCTCAAGGCTCTAAGTATTATGACTAGCTCAATGTTGTGGTTCACATGAACAACTCTAGGTTGTGAGCTTAGGGCCCTAGATGCTATCAATAGCTCAGGGTTGTGGATGACATAAATGACTTCGTGTCCTAAACTTAAGGCTTAGGATGCTATGAATAGCATAGGGCTATGAATGGTGTGAATGGCTCCGGGTCGTGAGCTAAGGGTTATAGATGCTACCAAAATCTTAGGGTTGTGGATGACATGAATGAATTTAGGTCATAAGCGACTTCGGGTTGTGAGCTTAGGGATTTGGATGCTACGAACAACTCAGGGCAGTGATTGACATGAATGACTCTAGGTTGTGAGAGGAGGGTTCTAGATGCTATGAAAAGCTCAAGGGTGTGGATGACATGAATGACTTAGGGTCATGAGATAAGGATCTAGATGCTATGAACAACTCAAAGTTGTGGATGACATGAATGACTATAGGTCTTGAATTAGGGTTCCTCATGTTATGAACAGTTTGAGGATGTCGATGACATTGACGAATTGAAGTCGTAGGCTTAGAGCTCTAGATGCTATGAAGAACTCAAGGCTCCAGATGACATGAATGACTCTGGGTCATGAGCTTAGGACTCTAGATGGTATGAAAAACTCAGGGTTGGAGATGACATGAACAACTCCGGGTCATCAGCTTAGGGCTTTAGATGCTATGAATAGCGTAGGGTAGTGGTTGACATGCACGACTTTGGGTTGTGAGCTAAGTGCTCTAGATGCTATGAACATATTAGGGTTGTGGATGAAATAAACGACTTCGAGTCATGAGCTTAGGGCTCTAGTTACTAGTAAGAACTTAGGGTTGTGGATAACATGAGCTACTCTAGGTCGTGAGCTCAGGATTTATAACAGCTCTAGGTTGTGGTTGACATGAACGACTACAAGTCGTGTGCTCATTGCTCTTTATGCTATAAATAGCTCAAAGCTATCAATGATATGAAAGACTATGGGTCGTGAGCTTAAAAATCTTGATCTTATGAACAACTCAAGGTTTGGGATGACAAAAGTTACTCCAAGTTGTGAGCTCATGTCTCTAAATGCTATAAACAACTAAAGTTTGTGGCTTCAAATGCTATGAACAGCTCTGGGCTATGGTTGATGAAAACAACTTTGGGTTGTTAGCTCAAGGCTATAGAAGCTATGAACAACTCAGGGCTATAGATGACATGAGCTACTTTGGGTCGTGAGCTCAAGTCTCTAGATCCGATGAACAACTCTAGGTTGTGGTTGACATGAATGACCTTGAGTCGTGAGCTCAAGGCTTTAGATGTTATGAACATCTTAGGGCTACGGATGACATGAACAACTCCGGGTCATCCACTTAAGGTCCTAGATGCAATGAACAACTTTGGGTTATGTTTGACATGAAAGATTCTAGGTCATGAGCTGAAGGCTCTAGATGCCATGAACAACTCAAGACTATGGATGACATGCGCCACTCTAGGTCTTATGCTTAGGGCTCTAGATGCTATGAATAACTTTGGGTTGTGGCTAACATGCACCACTCTAGGTTGTAAGCTTTGGGCCTTAGATGTTATGACCCGCTTAGGGTTGTTGATGACATTACCCACTTTAGGTCGTGAGTTGAGGGCTTTAGATGCTATCAACAACTTTGGGCTATGGTTCACATGAACAACTCCGGGTCGCGAGCTCAGAGCTCAAGGTTCTATGAACAACTCAAGGTTTTCGATGACATGAAAAACTCCTGGTCATGAGTTCAAGGCTTTAGATTCTATGAATAGCTTAGGCATGTGGATGATACAAATGACTCTTTGTCGTGAGCTTAAGTCCCTAGATGGAATCAATAGCTCTTGTTTGTGCTTGACATGAAAGACTCTAGGTCGTGAGCTTAGAGCTCTAAATGCTATGAACAGCTCAGGGTTGTGGATGACATGTGCCACTCTAGGTCTTGAGCTAAGAGTTCTATATGTTATTAACAATTCTAGGTTGTGATTGACATGAACAACTCTAAGTCGCTAGCTCAGGCCTTTAGATGCTATGAACAACTCAGGGTCGTTGATGACATGAGCCACTATCGGTCATGAGCTCAAGACTCTAGATTCTATGATCTGCTCAGGGTTGTGGATAACATGAATGACTTTGAGTTGTGAGCCTAGGGCCATAGATGCAATGAACAACCCTAGACTAGGGTTGACATGAAACACTTTGCATCATGAGCTAACAACTCTAGATGCTATGAATAGATTAGGGTTGTAGATGACATAAACCATTCTGGGTCTTAAACTCAAGGCTTTAGATGCTATGAACAACTCTAGCCTATGGTTGACATGAATGACTATGATTTGGAAGCTTTAGATACTATTAACAGTTTAGGGTTGTAGATGACATGAGCTACTCTAGGTTGTGAGCTCAAGGCTCTAGATGCTATGAACAACTCTAGGCTGTTGATTAGTCCTCAATTGGTGTACTCTTGATTCAGTCCTTAGACAGGAGTTATCAACAAAATTTATAAACCTAATTCACCATATACTAGGGTAGCATAGCTAGCATAGCATAGTGGTTCTAAGATCGTCTACAGTGATGGGTTTTCATTTCACACATGATATTAGTTTAAAGAATTGGATCGGTGCTTTTTCTTTTATAAGTCAACTTTAAAAGAAAACATAATGATGGTTGAAAAAGGTTTGGTTTTAAGCTAACGAAAAATAGTAACTCAGTTAATTACAAAGAAAAGGTTCCTTGGAATTTCAGGTCACTAGGTTTAGGTTTCATATACAAAAGAGGAAATTCTAGATCTTTTCCCCGCATTGGGGATTTAACCTATAGTTATTTCCCAAACTGGTGTGGTACAGTTACTTCCCATTAATGGTTTCAAACACTAAATCCCTCTCATTGATACATCTTGCAATGGCTCGTACCTCTCACCTGGTATTTTCCATTCAAGGTGATCCTTAACCTTGGATTACCCTTCAAAAAGTCGTAGGAGATAACTAATGGATGTCTCCAGGGAGTCCAAAAGCTTACCAAGTGTTGGCTATTCTAGGTAATCCTACCTTTAAACCACCTCCCAGAGGCTCGCAAGAGATAACTAATGGATCTCTATGGATTGAGTCCGTAAAGCTTACCAAGTGTTGGCCCAGGTGATTATAAGGGATTTTAAGTTAACTAAAAATATAAAAACCATTAATGCGTCACAACTTCCTCTTCATTAAAAACTAAAACAAGGAAAACTCCCACTTTTGTATCCGAATCCCTTACCTAGCTTCCTTCAGTCCAAGAAACAAAAAGTCTAGCCACTCATCCTCTGGGAGAACATCCTTAGAGATTGTTTGGCTAGAAAGAAAATACAATCAAAGTAAGTAGGTAAGGCAGAACAAAGCTCTGTATATTTCTTACTAAAAATGTACAAGTGATCCCCCCCAATAATTTTTTCCGGGATTCTGAGATAGATCTTACAAAAAGAGATATGTTAGGACATATATAGAGGGATATTTTTAACCCCTCAATTAGATATCCTAAATATCTAAAAAGATCATTAGCTGATTACAAGAAGAGAATAGATAATTACAGAAAATATCTTGAGATAAAAATCTAACGGAGTCAGTGCAAAAATATCTGAAGATTTCAGGAAGATTTCGCAAGGCTGAAAAGGGGTTGCAGAATTTCCTTATGAATTGCAAAAATTTCGCAAGGGGTTGCGAAATTCATCCTCAGTTTCACAAGGCTTGCGAGATTCCTTCCTAGGCAATTCGCAAGGGGTTGCAAAATTCATGAATGTTAGATTTCTTATTTGATTCTCATCCTTGCATACTTGATTGATCTGGCAAAGGCTTCGAAGCTCTCCAAAACTTGGATTCTTCATGTAATTTGGATTCAATCTTGCTTTGCCCTGGACTATACCAAGTTCTCACTCATTCTTGACTTGTTTTAATGATCAAAAAGCTACCATAAACACCAAAACTAGCCAAAAATTTATTAATAACACTTGTAAGGGTCCTTAATGTGCCAATTGAGTTAAAAGGTAATAAAAACTACTCAAAAGTGTTTAAAAGAGTTTATAAGAAGCTATAAAATAGTACTTTTAGAGTAGTAATCAACTTTGGTTGACATGAACAACTCCGAGTTGTGGGCTTAGGGCTCTTAAGGCTATGAACAACTCAGGGTTGTAGATGACATGAAAGGCAATAGGTTATAAGCTATGGGCTCTTGATACTATGAATAACTCAAAGTTGTGGTTACAGATCATATGACCTACTCTGGCTCATGAGCTCAAGGCTATGTATGCTATGAACAACTTAACATTGTGGATAATATGAATGACTCAGGATCCCATGAGCTTAGGTGTTTTGATGATATGAAAAGCTTAGGGTTTTGGATGATATGAAGGATTATGCAACATGTGCTCAAGTCTCTGGATGACTTGAACAACTCTTGGTTATGAGCTTAGGGCTCTAGATACTATGAAAAGCTCAAGGTTATGGTTGACATGAATGACTCAGGGTTATGAGCTCAAGGCTCTAGATTCTATGAATTGCTCAAGGCTGTAGATGACATGACCTACTCCAGGTCATGAGTTAAGGGCTTTAGATGCTATGAGCAACTCATGGTTATGAATGATATGAATGACTCAAGATCCCATGATCTCAGGCCTCTAGTTTGAACAACTCAGGGTTGTGGATGATATGAATGATTCTAGGTCGTGATCCCATGACTCTAAATGCTATGAATAGATCAAGGTTGTGGATTATATGAACAACTTTAGGTCGTGAGCTTACGACTTTAGAGGCTATGAACAACTTAGTGATATGGATGACATATACGACTCGAGGTCGTTAACCAAGGTTTCTAGATAATATGAACAAATTAGGGTTATGGTTGACATGAACGACTTTGAGTTGTGAGCTTATGACTCTAAATACCATGAACAACTCAAGGTTGTGGTTGACATGAACGACTTCAGGTCGTGAGCTTAAGGCTTTAAATGCTATGAACAACTCAGGGTTCTGGCACATGAATGACTCCAAGTTGTGAGCTTTAAGCTCTATATTCTTTGAACAAGTTAGGCCTATGGTTGACACAAATGACTTTGGGTCATGAAATCTAGGCTCTAGATGCTATGAATAGTTCAAGGCTATGGATGATATCACCTACTTCGGGACGTGAGCTCAAGGCTATGGATGATATGAACAACTTAACGTTGTAGATGATATGAACGACTTGGGATCCCATGAACTTAGGCATCTATATTCTATGAAAAGCTCTAGGTTGTGGATGATATGAATGATTATGTGTTAGAAGCTTAGGGCTCTAAATGACATGAATGACTCTAGGTCGTGAGTTGAGGGCTTTAAATGCTATGAATAGCTTAAGGTTATGGGTGACATGAGTTACTATAGGTCGTGAGCTTAAGGCTCTGGATACTATGAACAACTTAGGGTTATGGATAAAATGAATGACTTGGGATGCCATGAGCCTAGGCCTCCATATACTATGAACAACTCAGGGTTGTGGATGATATGAAAGATTCTTTGTTGTAAGTCCATGGCTTGAAATGATATGAACATATCAAGGTTATGGATGATATGAATGACTTTAGGTCATGAGCTGATGGCTCTAGATGACATGAATGACTACGGGTTGTGAGCTCAGGGCTCTAGATATTATGAATAGCTCAGGGTTGTGGTTAACGTCAATGACTCCAGGTCATGAGCTTCGAACTCTAGATACTATGAACAACTCAGGGTTGTGGCTGACATAAACAATTCCGGGTCATGAGCTCAAGGCTCTAGATGCTATGAACAACTCAGGGCTAAGGTTTACATGAACAACTTTGAGTCGTGAGCTCAAGGCTTTGGATACTATGAAGAGTTCAAGGTTGTGGATGATATGAATGACTCATGATGTCGTGAGCTCGAAGATGCTTTAAATAGCTCAAGGTTGTGGTTGACATGAACAACTCCAAGTTGTGAGCTCAGGGCTTTAGAAGCTATGAATAGCTTAGGTGATTGCGTGCCCAGCTGATGTACCTTGAGTTTGGTCCTCGGACAGGAGTAATCAACAAAATTTATAACCTATATCACCATGCACTAGGATAGCCTTAGCTAATATAGCATAGTGGCTCTAGGATCGTTCACTAGGAAGGGTTTTCAACTTACAACTGATACCAATTCAAAGATGAATTGGTGGTTTTTCATTTCAAGGTTAGCTTAAGAAGAAAACATAAACTTTGGTTGAAAAAGGATTTGTTTTAAGCTAACTAACAAAAAGGTAATGGGAATTACTTATGAAGAAAAATGTTCCTTGGAGTTTTAGGTTCACGGGGTCAGGCTCCTCATGCAAAAAAAGAGCTCCGGTGACTTGAATCTTTTCCTCGCATTAGAGAATTAACATATAGTTAATTCTCTAACCGGTGTTGTACAAATGTTTCCCTTTAATGGATTTCAGCACTAATTCCCTCTCATTGATGCAACTTACAATGGCTCGTGCCTCTCACCTAGCATTTGCCATTCAAGGTGATCATTAACCTTGGACTTCCCTTCTCAAGCTCGCAAGAGATAACTAATGGATGTCTCCTTAGAGTCCAAAAGCTTACCAAGTGTTGGCAATTTTAGAAAATCCTACCTTCAAGTCACCTCCCAAAGGCTCGCAAGAGATAAACTAGTGCATCCCCATGGACGGAGATCACTTGCCTTACCAAGTGTTGGCCCAGGCAAATTGAAGGCATTTTAAGTTAACTAAAAACATAGAAATCATTAACGAGTCACACTTTCTCTTCATTAACGGCTGAAACAACAAAACTACCAATTCTTGCATTCGGGGCCTTACCCGGCTACCTTAGCTCCAAGGAACTAAAATTCTAGCCACCCATTCTTTGAGGAAGCATCCTCAGAGCTTGTTTGGCTAGTAAGAAAAAATTAATACAATACAATCAAATTGAGTAGGTAAGGTAGAGCAAAACTCTGTATTTTAGTTCCTTAAAAACTATACAAAAAGTTGTCTCTGAGAACAAGCTCCCGAGATATCTGTGTAATGAAAATTACAAACAATATATATGAGGCTATTTACCCTTTGTTCTTACTTAATAACTAAGGAATCCTATAATTGGTGGATTACAAGGAGAGAATAGGGATTTAGACATCAAATATCTGAAGCAAAAAATCTAAAAATGTTGGTTGCAAATATCTAGAAGCACTCAGGAGAATTTTGCAGGTGTGCAAGATGGCTGCAAAATTTCGCAACCTGAAGGACACCATTTCGCAGCCATCACCTTGTGATTTCGCAGCTAAAGGCTGATTTTACAGCCTGTGAAATTGGCCTTCAGCTTGGTGTGATCAACTTCCAATGGCTCTAACTTCTTCATTTCAACCCCGAATCGCGTACCATTTAAAGCATTGGATTACTGACTTCCCGAGCTTCGAAAGAACATATAGCATGCATCAATTGAGCTCTAGGAAGTGCTCCAAAAGTGTCCAAAAGTTGCTATCCTCTTGAATTCTTCATGTTAGATTTCTCTCTTTGCTTTCCCTTCTTGCATTCATGATTTGCTTATGGAAAAGGACTATAAAGCTTCAAAGCTTTGGTTCTTCATGTTAATGAGCTTCCAATTGCTTTGCCATGGATTCCATAGAACTCTCCTCAATCTTGGATTGCTTTGGCGATCAAAATACTATCAAAAGCACCAAAACTTACACAATTTGATTACAAATGATTGAAAAGGTACTTAATATGCTAATTGAGTTAAAAGATAATAACTAGTACTCAAAAGTGTTTAAAAGAGTTAATTACAAGCTACAAAATAACACTTTTTGAGTAGTAATCACTCCCCCCAACTGACATATTGCTAGTCCTTTAGCAATAAAGGAGAGAAAAAGTAAACTAAAAAGTAATATGCTTTACAAAATCATGCTGATAACTTCAAAAAATTTGAAGTGGCATGATGATCAAACTCTCACATGGAACATTAAAGAAATATAAAAATCAATTTTCAACAAGAGTTATCAAATACTTTGCCTAATCACAATTCATAAAGAGAAGGCATTATGCAAATTGAAGCTTTAAAATCATTTCCACTTCCAAAGGACCAAACCTTACTCTTCCACAAAAATCTAAGTGTTACTTGATAGTTTTCGAATATAGTATGCTAAACTAATCTCTCCCCCCAACCTAGCTCTTTTTCAACACTTAGCAAACTGACCAAATTTAATAGGCTAAGAACGCACCCTTTTGTTTCACAATTTCTTTTTTCATGTAGGAGTACAAAGCTTAAAGGTATTATTTTCTAAATTGTCCATGTAACGAGGGTCCATTGATGACTCCCAACCAATTAAGGTTTAGGGCATCAAGCTTTAAGGATCTTTCAACCACTAACTCCTCAGATTTTACCCTAGACTTTTGAGAATGAATTTTAATACCCAAGCACCTATAGTATGTTAAACTCCACCTATTCACCCTTGTAACGAGCATTGAGGTCAGTGACTCCCAACCAATTAAGCCTTAGGGCACCAGGTTTTTAAGATTTTCACCATATACCCCTCAGACGTTGCTCGGGTTTCAAGGCAAGTAAACCTTTTTCTTTCTTTTCTTTTTTTTTCAAAGGCTCATTGGCCTTTTATAAGGTGTCCCAACACTATTAAATGAGGTCAAAGGTACCAAGTCTAAATTTTCCTAAGTCAAGAGGGAAATAGTTTTTCATCTTATACTCGGAACCTATTGTGCACAGTGTGTGAAAAGCTTAAAGTGGAAGAACTAAGCTTGAATTCAATAGAAGTTTAAACAATTCATCAACTTTAGTAAGCATAATACAAACTCTAATTCAAGTAAAAAGACAAAAATTCAATTTCTCCCATTTTATTTTGAGAATTTTTCCTTAATAACCATGGAGAGTAGAATAAAAACTTTAAAAAAAATATTAAAAATTAAATAAAAATAACTAAATAATCAAAATAACTTAGCATTAACAACAAAAAAACTTCCTTCCTCAACTCTCCCCCCAACCAAGCTGAACATTGTCCTCAATGTGGCATGAGTGATTGAAATTACAGGGAGGAAGTGGTGCCTCCTGAATGATATGAAGTTCAAGTAGACTAGGAGAAACCACATGTTTCAAAAACAATAAAAGGTATGAGTAGAGAAATTAAAATAAAATAATGCTAAGAGTGCTCAAAAATTGATAGATTTGTATTACTTCATGAAAGTACAATATAGAGGGAACAAGTAATACAACCAATCCCAATATATAAAATATCAAAAGCATGAGATTACAAGTGCTACTAAAGTAAGGAAATAGATAAAGGAAATACATAATGGAAATACATAAACGAAATATATAAAGGAAACTATGCAAATGATCAAATAATGGCTGGAGGATGATGTGGAGATGATGGCTCAGCTGCAGAGGTGGGAATGCTCGGGGTGGACACCTCTGCCTCTCCTATAGTCGGCTCATCAGGAGGCATAGTCTAATATACGAAAGGAGGGGCCTGCGATGGCTCTGGTGGGATAGGAATGGCGTACTCAGGAGCTGATATAATACCCAAATGGTGTTAAATCTGCCTTAGGATGGCAGTATGCTGGGTTTGAGTGGCAATAATATGCTCCTGATGAGCACGAAGAGCTGTCATCTGTTGAGTGAGAATGCTTTGAGAAGTGGCCAATGCCTGGAAAGTGTGGCATAGGCCTCTATACTTGGAAATGGATATAGCTATCCTAGGCTTAGATGAAAGAGATGGCTCTGATATGGGTGGAATAATAGGGGGAGTCTGTGGTATGGTAGGAGGAGCAGAGGGTGCAACCTCAGGTATAGGCTCTAGAGAGGCCACTGTAGGGGCAGTTGGTGTAATGTCAACTGGTATCTCAACCGGCTATGGCTCCTCTGGCTGCTCTGGATGTGGAATCTCTGGATGCTCTGGTCCAGCTGGGGCTCCTTGGTCTACACCATCGGCTGTCATACTCGTCCATTTGTCAAGAGTGAATATCTCTCGACAAATGCGTCTACGCTCAAGCTAAGGCTCACTGGGTATCCCAAGTGCTCCAAAACCTGGCATAACAATCTAGGAAAGAGAAGTGGAATAGTATCCGCTCAGAGTAGCTTCTTCCTATGGACCTTCTCTTCAAAGTACAGAAGAGTGGCCATAATGAGAAGATGAGGGCCAAAGAAGAATCCCTCAGATATCCTAAACAATGCCTCTAGCAAAACTCCTCTCCTTTGCACCCAATGTTGAAGTGGAAAGATGTTATGGTGCAAGAGTGCATCAATGAAGAACATGCTGGGAGGGAGCTCCTTCCTCAACAGATACTGGCGCGATGATGCCCCTCTAGACAGAATGTGGACTATGTCGCTCTGTGCAGGATGAGTCCAGACTCAAAAACCCTCTGGACGTGTTGGCTCATAGGAAATGCGGAGTGCCTCTGCTATGTGTCTGGCTCCCTGAATACCATGGCGTCCTTCTATGGTAAAATGGATGACAGTAGGATCTCGAACCTGGTGTGTGGTCATGGACTGATAAAAGTCCAGTGCTACGTGGGGATAGAAAAAATCCCTGGGAGTCAGCAAGTGCTCCATATGATACCTCTATACCAGATGGAAGGAATCCCTCAGCTCAGGCTGAAGTCTGAAAGTAGCTGTGTCAAAACAGAGCTCGGAGTGGAATGGCCTTGCCCTGCAATCCAAATTACCCTCAATGGGTGGTTGAGTGACCATGGGACGTCTGATAGCCACCTTAGGAGTCATACCTGAGGGAATTTGAGACTCTGTGGCTGGTGGCTGAGACAGTTGAGGCGCTTTGACAAGTGGTTGAGATGGTTGAGGCTCTGATTCAGGCTCTAAAGACAACTCTGTTAAATCAATTGGCTTGGATACCTTGGCTTTCTTCTTTGGGGAACCGCTACCTGACTTTTTGGCTCGAGAAGAGCTCGCTCCAGCCATGGTGAGTGACCTCCTTATCTGATAGCGCCTCGAATGAGGACTCATGGGTGCGTCCACAACCGGAGGTGGGACGACCAATGGCCATGGAGGCTCGGGTGTGGCAGCTTGGACAGGGCTCTCTCTTGGGATTCTCAGGCGAGTTGATGGGGACGAGGACTTAGCTCATCTGGTTTTGGCCATGGTTGTCTCAGAGAAGGTGCCTGGAGGTGCGCGCGGCTTAGCTCAGGCGGAGGGGTCAGACGGAAGGTTGCTCTGGTTTGGCTCCTCTTTGGTACCTATTTGAAGTTCAAATGAACGGTTAAAAATGAAGTATGGAATTTATAACGTTTAAAAAGAATGCCAAGGGACGATTTTTATTTTCGCAGTAGATGGTCGATTTCGCAGCAAGGGGTGGATTTCGCAGTGGATGGGCATTTTTGCAGCCCATTTCGCAACTGCTAAATGAGGTTGGAGGGCTGCAAAATGGCACTCGTGTGCCAAGGGGTGGTTTCACAACTGCGAAACCACCTGTGAAATGGGGTGCGGCTGCAAAAATGGGAGTTTTCAGGTGTGGAAGATTTCGCAGAGCATTTCACAGCTGCGAAATGAGGGGGGGTCTGCGAAATGGCACTCGTGTGCCAAAGAGGTGTTTCACAGAGGGGGTATGGGGCTGCGGAATCATTTCGCAGCCAATGAGAGATTTCGCAGCCAAGGGCCATTTTTGTAGGGGCCCTTTTTAGGCTGCGAAATTTCACAGACCATGGATTTTCCTTTCTTTTGAGCTCCTCTTGCTTCCCAGAGACCTTTCTTCAATTTATTTGCAATTCCTTCTAAATTAGATCATTCAAAAAGATTAAGTTACATATAAATTACACAATTTAAGACTAAAATTAAAATCAAAGCAATTAATAAAGCTTTAAATTAACAAAATTAAACAAAAAATATGGACTTTGGTGAAACCAAGTCCATCTAAACTTTTTCTGATTAGGCTTTCTATGGCTCAAGGAGGTTGATTTCCTCATTTTCTTGCTTGAATGGCTCAATGAATGGCTTGAGACGATGGCCATTGACTTTAAAAGTGTCTATGCTATTGGAATTCAGTAATTCCACCAATCCATTGAGATGCACTTGGTGAATAATGAAAAGACCTATCCACCTTGACTTGAGCTTCCCAGGAAAGATATGGAGCCTTGAATCATAAAGTAAGACTCTTTGTCCTTTTCGGAATTCTTTGTTGGAGATTAATTGATCATGCCACCTCTTCATCCTCTGTTTTGCAACTTTGGAATTGATGTAAGCATCATTTCGTAATTCCTCCATCTCATTAAGGTCTAAGCACCTTTTTGCCCTGGCTCTGATCAAGTCCATGTTTAACCTCTTGATTGCCCACCAAGCCTTATACTCACCTTCCACAGGGAGATGACATGCTTTACCATAGACTAGGCGATAGAGAGACATGCCAAGAATAGTCTTGTAAGCTGTTCTATATGCCCATAGTGAATCATGAAGCTTAATAGACCAATCTCTTCTGCTCGTGATCACCATCTTCATCAATATGTTCTTAATTTCCCTGTTTGCTAGCTCAACTTGCCCGAAAGTCTGAGGGTGATAAGGTGTGGCTACCTTATGCTTCACTTCATACTTGGCTAATAGGGTTTCAAAAGGTCTGTTGCAAAAATGAGTACCTCCATCACTGATTGTGGCTTTGGGCACCCCAAATCTTGAGAAGATGTTTTCTTTGAGAAACTTGAGAACCACCCTATGATCATTGTGTTTACAGGGGATTGCCTCAACCCATTTACAAACATAGTCCACCCCCACCAAGATATAAGGGTTACTAAAAGACATTGGGAAAGGTCCTATGAAGTCAATGCCCCAAACATCAAAGAGATCAACTATTAGAATGGGGTTCATGGGCATTTGATTTCTTTTTGTAAGCTTCCCGAGTCTTTGCCATCTATCACAGCTGATAACCCGACTCTTGGTAGCTTGGCATGTAAGGGTATCAACAAAATTTATACCTAAGGTCCTTACACTAAAGTAGCAAAGCTACTATAGCATAGTGGCTCTAGGATCGAACACTGGGAAGGGTTTTTACTTTAACTGGTGAAGTTCGGAGGATGGAGTGAACTTTTCTTAATAAAAATTAGGTTAAGATGAAAACATAAAAAGATGAAGGTGTTGTAACTAAACTAACATGAAAATAGGTTAAAAGATGGAAAAATAAGTTTCTCAAAGCTTTGGATAGCCATGCTTAACTCACCGTATAAAAATGGAGATTTTGGGACTTTTCACCTCGCGTTGGGGAAGCAACTAAGGTGATGCTTACTTCCCGAACCGGTATGAGTTTAACAACTGAGTTTTAGTCCTTGAAAACTTACAAAAAGGGTAGCTGAACCTCATAAATGCTCTTTTAATGATATAGGTCATCTCCTCGACTTGCAATACAATGGCTCGTAGGAGATAACTAACGAACGTCAGTGGATCTAACAATAAGAATCCACTGAGACCAAAAGCTTATCAAGTATTGGCCATTCAAAGCAAGTCAGAGGGATTAAAAGCTTTACTTTGAATGAAAACATTTATGGTGCTCAGCTACTTACATTCATGGCTTGGAAATCTCCATCCTGACATGGGAGCTTCACATGGCATCCATTACTTCAAGAAACTAAAAGTTTTTAGCCTCTCATCCTTGGGGATTTCATCCTCCAAGGATGTTTGGCTACTAAGAAAATGAGAAAGAAAATAGAAAAGAAAAGTATGAACAAAAGTGCTCTTATAACTTATAAAGTTACAGGTTACAAGCTTCGATCCTCATGTCTGAGGCTCTTCACCTCTATTTAAAGACAATAACAAGCTAAATTACAAGAGCTATTACAAAAGCAACCTATTCATTGGTTGATTACAAGGGTAAAATAGGTATTTACAAAGCTAAAAATCAAGCAAAATATCTTGGAGAACCGGTAGTGGAATAACATCAACAACGTCTCAAAACAGGGGATTCAAAGGAATTTCGCAATGTGCCTAAATCCACCTTGTGAAATTTTCACAATGTGTTTCTTCATGGTGCGAAGTGGCAAAATTTCGCACCATGTAGAAAATCTCCTTGCGAAATTTTCGCAATGTGAAATTCACCTTGCGAAATTGGTCATTTGACATCATGCAGTTGCTTTCCGAAGGCCATATCTTCCTCATTTCAGCTCTAAATCATACACGGTTTGAAGCGTTGGATTCTTGACTTCCTAATCTTTCAAATGGTATATAGCATACAAAAAATGGACTTCGGGAAGTGCTTCAAAAGTGCGAAAGAAGACTGAAGCTGTTTTCTTCACTCTGTTTTCCTCTTCTCCATTGCTTGTGCTCGTGTTTCCACTTGAAATTCGAGCTTGTAGTCATCCAAAATCCTTGCTTAACTTGCCCAAATAGCTCCTCCATCAATTGGCATGCTTGAATCGATTCATAAGCTGATAAAAACATGTAAACTTGCCACAAAATGGTTAAAACCAATTACTAAGGACCTTAATGAATTAATTGGGTTAAATGAATATGATTACTACTCAAAGGTGCTTAAAACCATTATAATTAGGTCTACAAAATAGCACTTTTTGGTAGTAATCAACAGCTCCTACACATGATGTGAGCATCCTTGAAAAGTGATGGCCAAGTAAACCCTGGTTGCAACACCTTCATGGCTATTTTCTGAGAGGCAAAGTGGCCTCCACATGCATTCTCATGGCAATGGCTGAGGATTCCTTGTTGCTCTTCTTCAAGGACACACTTCCTTATTATTTGATCTGCACAATACTTGAAAAGAAAAGGCTCTTCCTAATAATAAGCATGAATCTTTGCAAAGAAGTGCTTCCTATCTTATGCTTTCCACTCACTTGGAACTTCACCAGTAACTAAATAGTTAGCAATATGAGCATACCAAGGAGTTTTCTCTAGCAACATAAGTGATTCCTCAGGAAAGTCATCATTAATAGGTAAGACATGGGAATTGTGTGCTATAGCCAACCTTGAAAGGTGGTCAGCTACCACATTCTCCACTCCTTTCTTATCTATGATTTGGAGATCGAACTCTTGTAATAAAAGAATCCATCTAATCAACCTTGATTTTGCATCTTGCTTTGTCAATAAATACTTCAAAGCTGAATGGTCAGTGAAAACAATGATGAAAGACCCTACTAGATAAGCACGAAACTTTTCTACGATAAACACCACAACTAACAATTCTTTCTTTGTAGTTGTGTAGTTCCTTTGAGCTCCGTTCAATGTTTTGCTTGCATAGTAGATCACATAAGGCTTTCCATCTTCTCTTTGGCCAAGCACAGCTCCTATAGCAAAGTCACTAGCATCACACATGACTTCAAAGGGTAGTTGCCAGTTGGAGCCCTCACTATTGGAGCAGTTGTCAAAAATTGCTTCAATTGATAAAAAATTCTTTGACATCTTTCATCCCATATAAACTTAGCACCCTTAGCCAAGAGTTCACAAAGAGGCTTTGAAAGCTTAGAGAAATCTTTTATAAATCTCCTGTAGAACCCTGCATGGCCAAGGAATTGCCTTACTCCTTTTACAGTTGTTGGGGATGGCAATTTGACAATAAGTTCTACCTTTGTTTTATCAACTTCAATGCCTTTCTCGGAGATGATATGACCAAGGACAATTCCTTTATGTACCATAAATTGACATTTCTCCCAGTTGAGCACCAAGTCCTTTTCAATGCATCTGTTAAGAACCGCTTCCAAGTTGACTAAGCATTCTTCAAATGTACCTCCATATATGGTGATGTCATCCATGAAAACCTCCATAATTCGCTCCACCATATCACTGAAGATACTTAGCACACATCGTTGGAATGTTGCAGGTGCATTGCATAAACCAAAAGGCATTCTTCTGTAGGCGTATGTTCCAAATGGACATGTGAAAGTGGTCTTCTCCTGATCTTCAACATCAATTTCAATTTGAAAATACCCGGAGTACCTGTCTAAGAAACAATAGAAATGATGGCCAAAGACTCTCTCCAACACTTGATCAATAAATGGCAGTGGAAAATGATCTTTCCTTGTCATATCATTCAATTTCCTCTAATCAATACACACCCTCCAACCTGAAGTGAGGCATGTAGCAATTTCTTCTCCATTTTCATTTTGAACCACAGTAATCCCTAACTTCTTTGGTACCACTTGAGTATGACTCACCCAAGGGCTGTCAAATATGGGGTAAAGAATACCTGCTTGAAGTAGCTTCAGTACCTCAACTCGCACCACCTCTTGCAAATGAGGATTCAATCTTCTTTGAGGTTGACGAATTGGTTTAGCTTCTTCCTCCATATATATATGATGTGTACAAACCAAAGGACTAATGCCTTTCAAGTCAGATATTTGCCATCCTATTGATTTCTTACACCTCTTGAGAACTTCAAGTAGAGAAATCTCCTGATGAGTAGTAAGAAATGAAGATATAACAACAGGGCATTGTTTATTTTCTTCCATGTACGTGTATTTCAACTCCATGGGCAGAGGCTTCAAATTGAGCTTTGGGGTCTCTTCTTTAGCAGCTTCTTGTGCCTCCTCTTTATTGAACAAAGGTAGAATCTTTTCTCTCCTTCTCCAACCTTGTAGAGTATGAAGCACATCAGAGGGTTCAGGCAACCCTTCTTCAAGATCCCCAAGACTTTCATTCAACTTGTCTTGCATATTCTGATTATAGTGCTCCTCCACTAGAGTGTCAATAATGCATACCTCTTCTGGACCTTCTTCTTCTTCCAGAGTGATTAGCTTTTTAGACATATAAAAGATATTGAGCTCAAGTGTCATGTTGCCAAAAGTGAGTTGCATGAGTCCATTCCTACAATTGATGATTGCATTTGAAGTTGCAAGAAATGGCCTTCTAAGGATAATAGGAACATAATTAGCTTCCTTTACAATGGGGTTCGTATCAAGAACAACAAAATCTACTGGATAGTAGAAATTATCAACTTGAACTAAGACATCTTCAATTATCCCCCTTGGAATTTTCACTGATCTGTCAGTTAGAGATAGAGTGATTGATGTTGGCTTTAATTCACCAAGTCCAATTGCTTGTAGACAGAGTATGGTAGCAAATTCACACTTGCTCCTAAGTCTAACAAAGCTTTCTCTACTACCTTTCCTCCAATCATGACTGAAATGGTAAGACATCCCGGATCTTTGTACCTCAAAGGACACTTGCATTGTATGATAGCACTTACTTGCTCAGTCAAGAAGGCTTTCTTGTTCACATTCAACCCTCTTTTGATAGTACACAAGTCCTTTAGGAATTTTTCATACGTTGGAACTTGTTTAATCATATCGAGCAATGGAATATTGACTTTCACTTGTCTCAATACTTCAAGGATTTCTGATGCATTTCTGATCCCCTTTTTCCCATGCAAAGCTTGAGAAAAAGGTGGAAAGGTGTGTTTCTTCAACATTTCTTCCTTAATAAGCACTTTCTCCGGATTTGCATTCACTATTGAATCATGGTCCTTTTTCCCTTCACTGATATCTTTCTTCTTTCCTTTGATTTCCTCCCTCTTCTTTGTCTCTTCTTCTTCTTCCTCTTCAACATGTGGCTTAGGTGTTGGCAACTCAACCTTTTTACCACTCCTTAGAGTGATCAAGGCTTTGACATCTTTCACTTGTGAAGATTCTCCCTCATGAGTTTCCACTTCATGGATACCCTTGGGGTTTTAGTGAGGTTGAGAAGGAAATATACCCTTCTCTTGCACTATATTCAAGTTAGTGAGCCTTGAGATTGAGTATTGGAGATTATCTATCTTCTGAGATAAGTCATTTTGCATCACATCCATCATTTTGTTCAATGTATTCTCTACACTGTCAATTCTTTGACTGAGTTGAGCATTGATGGATTTTTGGTCTTCAAAAAAATCTCCCACAACCTTGCTGAGTTCACTATTGCTTGTTCAAGACTTGAAGCTTGTTGAGATGGTTGAGCCGACTGTTGGTACTGAGGTGCTCTTGGCTTCCATGAAAAATTTGGATGGTTCCTCCAACTTGAGTTATAAGTATTTCCATACGAAGCATTGTTGTTGGGCTTGAATTGTCCAATGGCATTTGCTTGATCTCCAAACATTTCTCTAGAAACTGGAATTGTAGGGCACTCTTCCACCAAGTGTTCATAAGATTGACAAATAGGACATGGCTTTACTTGCACGGTGTTTCAGCAACAGCTTGCACTTCATGCATCTTTTTTTAGGTCTAGCTCCTCCAATCTTCTTGTCATAGCTGCAAACTTTGCTCTCATATCAACATCTTCATTCAAGGTGTACATCCCAGCCTTAACATTGAAAGCATTCGGTTGAGACTTCATCTTCCCCACTTCTCCTTTGTTCGGTTCATCCCATCCCCTTGATACTTCAGCCACATAACTCAAGAAATCCATAGCTTCATCTGGATTCTTACTCATGAAATCTCCTCCACACATTGTCTCGAGGAGTTGCTTCATTGAGGAAGACATCCCATCATAGAAATAACTCACCAATAGCCATGTATCAAAACCATGGTGAGGACAAGCATTGATGGCTTCCATGTATCTTTCCCAACACTCATAGAATTTCTCATTTTCTTTAGCTGAGAAGTTTGAAATTTGCCTTTTCAAGCCATTTGTTCTGTGAGTAGGAAAAAACTTTTTGAGGAATTCGGCTTGTAAATTAGTCTAAGTACGGAGACTTCTTGGCCTTAAAGAATTAAGCCAAATCTTGGCCTTAAAGAATTAAGCCAAATCTTGGCCTTATCCTTTAAAGTAAAAGGAAATAGCTTAAGCCTCATCAAGTCGATTAAAGCTCCTCCTTCTTGGAATGTATTACAAACATCTTCAAATTCCTTGATATGTGCATAGGGATTCTCACTTTCCATCCCATGGAAAGTTGGTAGAAGTGGAACAATATGTGGTCTGATCACTAGCTGCTCTGTAAGGGGCACTATACATGATGGTGCACTCAAACGAGGTGGATGCATGCGGTCCCTCATTGATCTGAATTCATTGGGATTGTCCTGGTGACCATGGTGACTATGCTGATCTTCAGGTGTAGCTTCCATGATATTCAAGCTCAATTTCAATTCCTTGTTATGAGGTGTTTCACATTTCACAAGCCTTCCTCCACTATCTCGTATCCAATTTGGCATACACAACTAGTATCAACTGTAACAAAAACAAAAACAGAAGGAAATAAAAGAAAACAAGACTACAAAAAGACTTAGATTAACTAAAACTAAATTAAAAGATATGTTAGAATATGAACAAGTAAAAGAAACAATTAAAAGAGTTAGTGAATTGAAAGAAAAATAACCAAACTTGTGATGAAAATCACAAGTACTTTGAACTAATATCACTGTGAAGTTGGCACCTTCCCCCGGCAACGATGCCATTTGATTGCGTGCCTAGCTGGTGTACCTTGAGTTTGGTCCTCAAACATGAGTAATCAACAAAATTTATAACCTATATCACCATGCACTAGGATAGCCTTAGCTAATATAGCATAGTGGCTCTAGGATCGTTCACTAGGAAGGGTTTTCAACTTACAACTGATACCAGTTCAAAGCTGAATGGGTGGTTTTTCATTTCAAGGTTAGCTTAAGAAGAAAACATAAACTTTGGTTGAAAAAGGATTTGTTTTAAGCTAACTAAAAAGAAAGTAATGAGAATTACTTATGAAGAAAAGCGTTCCTTGGAGTTTTAGGTTCACTAGGGTCAGGCTCCTCATGCAAAACCAGAGCTCCGGTCACTTGAATCTTTTCCTCGCATTAGAGAATTAACATATAGTTAATTCTCTAACTGGAGTTGTACAGATGTTTCCCTTTAATGGATTTCAGCACTAATTCCCTCTCACTGATGCAACTTGCAATGGCTCGTGCCTCTCACCTAGCATTTGCCATTCAAGGTGATCATTAACCTTGGACTTCCCTTCTCAAGCTCGCAAGAGATAACTAATGGATGTCTCCTTAGAGTCCAAAAGCTTACTAAGTGTTGGCAATTCTAAAAAATCCTACCTTCAAGTCACCTCCCAAAGGCTCACAAGAGATAAACTAGTGCATCCCCATGGACGGAGATCACTTGCCTTACCAAGTGTTGGCCCAGGTAAATTGAAGGCATTTTAAGTTAACTAAAAACATAGAAATCATTAACGGGTCACACTTTCTCTTCATTAATAGCTGAAACAACAAAACTACCAATTCTTGCATTCGGGGCCTTACCTGGCTACCTTAGCTCCAAGGAACTAAAAGTCTAGCCACCCATTCTCTGAGGAAGCATCCACAGAGCTTGTTTGGCTAGTAAGAAAAAATAAATACAATACAATCAAATTGAGTAGGTAAGGTAGAGTAAAGCTCTGTATTTTACTTCCTTAAAAAACTATACAAAAAGTTGTCTCAGAGAACAAGCTCCCGAGATATCTGTGTAATGAAAATTACAAACAATATATATGAGGTTATTTACCCTTTGTTTTTACTTAATAACTATAATTGGTGGATTACAAGGAGAGAATGGGGATTTAGACATCAAATATCTGAAGCAAAAAATCTAAAAATGTCAGTTGCAAATATCTAGAAGCACTTAGGAGAGTTTCGCAGGCTTGCAAGATGGCTGCGAAATTTTGCAACCTGAAGGACACCATTTCACAGCCAAAGGCTGATTTTGCAACCTGCGAAATTGACCTTCAACTTGGTGTGATCAGCTTCCAATGGCTCTAACTTCTTCATTTCAACTCCGAATCGTGCACCATTTGAAGCATTGGATTTATGACTTCCCGATCTTCAAAACAAAATATAGTATGCATTAATTGAGCTCCAGGAAGTGCTCCAAAAGTGTCCAACATTTTATGTCCTCTTGAATTCTTCATGTTAGATTTCTCTCTTTGCTTTCCCTCCTTGCATTCATGATTTGCTTATGACAAAGGACTATAAAGCTTTAAAGCTTTGGTTCTTCATGTTAATGAGCTTCCAATTGCTTTGCCATGGATTCCATAGAACTCTCCTCAATCTTGGATTGCTTTGGTGATCAAAATACTATCAAAAGCACCAAAACTTACACAATTTGATTAGAAATGTTTGCAAAGGTACTTAATATGCTAATTGAGTTAAAAGGTAATAACTAGTACTCAAAAGTGTTTAAAAGAGTTAATTACAAGCTACAAAATAACACTTTTTGAGTAGTAATCATTAGGGTTGTCAATGACATGAATGACTCCAGGTCATAGGCTTTGGGCTCTAGTTACTATGAACAATTCAAGGTTGTGGTTGACATGAATGTCTTGGGTCATGAGCTTAAGAAAGTAGATGCTATGAAAAACTCAGGGCTATGATTAACATGAACCACTCCAGGTCATAAGCTAAAGGCTCTAGAGGTTATGAACAACTCAGAGATGTGGTTGACATGAACGATTCAAGGTTGTGAGCTCAGAACTTTTGATGCTATGAAAATCTCAGAGTTATTGATGAGACGAATGACTTGGGATCCCGTGAGCTCAATGTTATAGATGCTTTGAACAACTTAGAGCTATGGTTGACATGAACGACTCCAGGTCGTAAGCTAAGGACCCTAGAAGCTATGAATAACTCAAGGCTCGGGATGAAATGAATGACCCCAAGTCCTGAGCTCATAGCTCTAGATACTATGAATAGCTTAGGGTTGTTAATGCTATGATATCTCAAGGCTGTGGATGACATGAGCTACTTTGGGTCATGAGCTCCAGGATTTGGATGCTATAAACAACTCAGGGTTTTGGACGATATGAATGACTTGGGATCCTATAAGCTCATGCCTCTAGATACTAAAGATAGCTCAAGGTTGTGGATGAAATGAATGATTCTTGGTCATGAGCCCATGTCTCTAAATGATATGAATAGATCATGGATTTGGATGATGTGCACAACTTTAGGTCATGAGCTTAAAGCTCTAGATGCTATGAATAACATAAGGTTATGGATGATATAAATGACTTCAGGTCATGAGCTTGAGGTTATGGATGCTATGAAAAGCTTAGGGTTGTGGATGGTATGAACAACTCGAGATCCAATGAGCTTATAGCTCTAGATGCTTTGAACAACACTGGGTTGTGGTTGACATGAACGAGTTTAAGTCGTGAGCTTAGGCCTTTAGAAGCTATAAACAACTTAGGGTTGTGGATTAAGGGCTTTAGATACTATGAACAACACATGGCTATCATTGACATGACTGACTCTGGGTCATGAGCTTAGGGCTCTAGTAATCAGCTTAGGCTTCTAGCCATGAGCTCGGGCCTATAGCTGTGAGCTCATGCCTTCAGATGTTATGAATGACATGAATGATTCTTGGTCATGTTCCCATGGCTCTAATTTTTATGAATAGTTGATGGTGTAGATGATATGAACGATCTGGTTTGTGAGCTCATGGCTCTAGATGCTATGAATAGCTCTGGGTTGTCGTTGACATAAACGACTTTAGGTCGTGAGCTCTAGGCTCTAGATGTTAAGAGAAACTCAATGTGTAGATGATATGAGTTACTCCATGTTGTGAGCTCGAGGCTCTAGGTGCTATGAATGTCTTATGGTTGAGATTGATATGAAAGACTTTGGATACCATGAGCGAAAGTCTCTAGATGTTATGAACAACTCAAGGTTATGGATTTTATAAACGATTCTTAGCCATCAACCCATGACTCTAAATGCTATCAATAACTCAAGCGTGTGCATGACAAGAATGACTCTGGGTCATGAACTCAAGACTTTAGATGCTATGAACAACTTAGAGTTATGGTTAACATGTACGACTTCGGGTTGTTACCTCAGGGCTCTAAATGCTATGAACACCTAAGGAATATGGATGACATGAATGACTCTAGGTCGTGAGCTTAGGAATGTAGATGTTATGAACAGCTCAGGACTGTGGATGTAATCCTGGTCATGAGCTCAGGGCTTTAAATGCTATGAAAAGCTCATGGTTGTGGATGATATGAACCACTCGAGATTCCTTTGAGCTCAGGCCTCAAGATGATATGAACAACTTAGGGTTGTGGATGATTTGATTCATTCTTGTCATGAGCAAGGTGTTAAATCATATGAACAACTTAGGGTTGTGGATGACATGAACGACTAAGGGTTATGGATGATATGACTGACTTGAGATCCCATGAGCTTAAGCTTCTGCATGCTATGAACAACTTAAGGCTATGGATGACTTAAACAATTCTTAGTCGTCAACCCATGGCTTTAAATGCTATGAACTGCTCATGGTGTTGATGATATGAACGACTCTAGGTTGTGAGCTCAGGGCTATGGATGCTATGAATAGCTTAATGTTGTGGATAATATGAAGGACTCAGGATCCCGTGAGCTCAGGGCTCTAGAAGCTATAAACAACTTAGGGTTGTGGATGACATGAACAACTCTAGGTTGGGGGCATAAGGCTCTAGATACTATGAACAACTCAAGGTTGTTGATGGCATGAACAACTCTGGGCCGTGACCTTAAGGCTCTAAATACTATAAACAACTCAGGTCTATAAGTGTAATGAACGACTTTAAATCCTGACCTTAAGGTTGTAGATGCCATGAAAATCTCAAGGCTATGGACAACATGAACGACTGCAGGTCATGAGCTCAGGGCTCTAGAAGCTATGAATAACTCAGAGATGTGGATAACATCAACAACTCTAGCTCGTGAGCTCAGGGTGTAGATGTTATGAATAACTCAGGGATATGGATGTCAAGAGCTACACCTAATCATGAGCTTAGAGCTTTAGATGCTATGAAAAGCTCATGGTTATGGATAATATGAACCACTCAAGATTCCATGAGCTAAGGCCTCCAAATGCTATGAACAAATTAAGGTTGTGGATGATATGAACAATTCTTGGTTGTGATCCCATCACTCTGATTGTTGTGAATAACTAACGGCTATGGATGAAATAAAAAAATCCGGGTATTGAGCTCAAAGCTCTAGATGCTATGAACAAGTCATGGTTATGGTTCACATAAGTGACTCCAGGTCGTGAGCGAAGGGCTCTAGATTTTCTGAACAGCTCAAGGTTTCTGTTGACATGAGCGACTTCGGGTAGTGAGATCAGGGCTCTAGATGCTATGAATAGCTCAATGTCATGGATGACATTAACAACTATGGGTCATGAGCTCAAGGCTCTAGATACTATGAAGAACATTGAGTTGTGGTTGACATGAACAATTCCCAGTCGTGAGCTGAGGGTTCTTAATGTTATGAACAACTTAGGTCTGTGGATGACATGAGCTACTCCGTGTCATGAGTTCAAGGCTTTAGATGCCATGAAAAACTCAGAGTTGTGGATGATATGAATGAGTCAAAATCCTTCGAGCTTAAACCTCAAAATCCTAGAGTCATTCTTTCCTAGTTAGAGCCCAGAGCTCTCGACCCAGAGTCATTTTCCATCTTGACCCAGAGTCATTTATAGCACCCCGAGCCCTGAGCTCACGACCCGGAGTCATTTACATCATTCTAGCCACTTGTGAGTGGCCTCGACCCGACACCTTGAGTCGGAAAGTATCCTGATCGGCTATCTATTTAGAGCCCGGAGCTCTCGACCCAGAGTCACTTTCCATTTCGACCCAGAGTCATTGTTTCCTATTTTAGAGCCCGGAGCTCTTGACCCAGAGTCACTTTCCATTTCGACCTAGAGTCATTGTTTCCTATTTTAGAGCCCGGAGCTCTCGACCCAGAGTCACTTTCCATTTCGAACCAGAGTCATTATTTCCTATTCTAAAGCTTGGAGCTCTCGACCTAGAGTAACTTTCCATTTCGACCCAGAGTCATTTCTTTCCTATTTAGAGCCCAGAGTTCTCGACCCAGAGTCACTTTCCATTTCGACCCAGAGTCATTATTTCCTATTTTAGAGCCCGGAGCTCTCGACCTAGAGTCACTTTCCATCTTGACCCAGAGTCATTCCTTTCTATTTAGAGCCCAGAGCTCTCGACCCAGAGTCATTTCTTTTCCATTTAGAGCCCAGAGCTCTCGACCCAGAGTCGATTTTCCATTTAGAGCCCGAGCTCGACCATCTTTCTTCCTTTACCCTCCTCCTTTTCCATTACCTCGCCCAGTCGATTTTCCATTTAGAGCCCAGAGCTCTCGACCCAGAGTCGGTTTTCCATTTAGAGCCCAGAGCTCTCGACCTAGAGTCGATTTTCCATTTCGAGCCCAGAGCTCTTGACCCAGAGTCATTTCTCTTCCATTTAGAGCCCAGAGCTCTCGACCTAGAGTTGATTTTCCATTTAGAGCCCAGAGCTCTTGACCCAGAGTCATTTCTTTTCCATTTAGAGCCTAGAGTTCTCGACCTAGAGTCGATTTTCCATTTAGAGCCCAGAGCTCTCGACCCAGAGTCGATTTTCCATTTAGAGCCCAGAGCTCTTGACCCAGAGTCATTTCTTTTCCATTTAGAGCCCAGAGCTCTCGACCTAGAGTCGATTTTCCATTTAGAGCCCACAACTCTCGACCCAGAGTCATTTCTTTTCCATTTAGAGCCCAGAGCTCTCGACTCAGAGTCGATTTTCCATTTAGAGCCCAGAGCTCTTGACCAAGAGTCATTTCTTTTCCATTTAGAGCCGAGAGCTCTCGACCCAGAGTCGATTTTCCATTTAGAGCTTAGAGCTCTCGACCCAGAGTCGATTTTTCCATTTAGAGCCCAGAGCTCTCGACCCAGAGTCGGCTTTCCATTTAGAGCCCAGAGCTCTCGACCCGGAGTCGATTTTCCATTTCGAGCCCAGAGCTCTCGACCCAGAGTCGATTTTCCATTTAGAGCCCAGAGCTCTCGACCCAGAGTCGATTTTCCATTTCGAGCCCAAAGCTCTTGACCCAGAGTCATTTCTTTTCCATTTAGAGCCCAAAGCTCTCGACCCAGAGTCGATTTTCCATTTAGAGCCTAGAGCTCTCGACCCAGAGTCGTTTTTTTTCATTTATGACCCATAGTCATTTCTGTTCCATTTGGAGCCTAGAGCTCTTGACCCAGTGTCGATTTTTCACTTATGACCCAGAGACATTCTTTCTGTGCAAAGCTTTGAGCTCACGACCTGAAGTTATTCCCTTTTTGTGATTGCGTCCCCGTGTTTAGATCTTACCTCTTCATGTGCTAGGACAAAATCTCTGGTCCTTCTTTAATTCTTCGGTATAGTTCACTTCATTCTGCTCATTACTCGTATTTCTACTCACATTCTCTACACTCGTGATCTATACCGAAGAGGGGCATATTTGTAGACCCTCAATTTTGTCCCTTTAGCACATGTCTTTAAATTCACTTCCAGTGCTCCACGGCAGTTCCTTGGTGGCCCATGGCTACTCATACCACTTGCCTTTTTTTGAGTCACCTCGGAGATTTTGGTTGAGGGATTACCTAACCCCTTATTGTGACCCTTGGCAGTTTTGATTTAGACTCAGGATTTTCATTTCTTTTTAGGATAGCTCTTAGGCACCCTAGGCCCTTTTAGATACACTTGGCCCATTAGGCACCGCTCTAGGCCCACTTAGGCACACTTGACCCATTAGGCACTTTTAGACTCATTTTTTATATGACTCGCTTGATTGCATGACCTACATGACTTGTGTGGCTTGCATGACTTTCTTTATTATTTTCATTTCATTTTATTTTATTTTATTATATTATATTATAAGTTTTCTAACTCAGATTTCTTGGCTTATCTTTGGTATGAGGAAAAGGGCAGCCATTTTTTTTTGGAAGGAGAATAACCAGAATTTTGAAAAATGGGAGATTTTATTTTTAGAGGGACAGCACATATACTTCTTCCATGTGGGGATCGGCTACAAGAAGGAAAGAAAAGGAAGGAAAGGAGAGAAAGGAGAGAAGGAAGTAGGATTTTCCTTTTCAGCAAGATGGTTTCTTTTTGAAAAGTGGGACTGGCAGCATGCATAAAGGAGAGATTTTTTTAAGAAAACAGGGGGTATGCATTGGAGGACGGGAGAGGAGATTCTTTGATCGTCGGGAGGAGAAGCACAAAGGAATTGGAGAGGAGAGCAATTGCAACCAAGGCTGCCCAGGTATGATTCTCGCCACTCTTGGAATTCTTATCCATACTGATGATTGGTGTGGACGGAAAGGGCCACAAATTGATTTCTTGAGATTGGTTACTCACTTCTTTGCCCTGTTTTAGATTCTGATTCTCTCATGTGTCATTGTTGTCTTCTGAAATTCATGATTCCATGCCTGAATTTGATCATGTTTTTTTTTTGTTAAAATCCCATACTGCATTGCTCCCTCTGTCCCCAGCCCACGGATTAACATTTGAAGTGGAGCCATTTATGTTTATTGATCAATGTCTTCCGCTTTCTTCGTCTCCGGGTTTTATATCTTTTCTTTTTTTATTTGTTCTCTATCCCTCTTCCTGTACGGTATTCGAATCTATTTGAGGTGCTTACGGTGTGTTCGAAGAAATGTCCAGAGAGAAGATTTGATTAATTCCTTAGTTTCCTGTTTTGGATCAATTGGGTTTTATGATGAAATGTTGGTTCTCTTAGAGCAAAGTTCATTCGTGTTAGCTGGAAAAATGCCACTTCAGAATGCAATGTGGAAAATGGTTTACCGATCTTTGAGCAAGGGCCATTGCTCATTGGGATTTTAGTCAGCTGTTTAGAGAAAGCTTTTAGAGTGGTCGATGCTGGTCCAAATGCTGAGCATAAAGATGAGGCTCTTAAATTCCGGAATTTTTGGGGAGAGAAAGCAGAGCTTCAAAGATTTAAAGATGGGATGATCGCGGAAAACCCAGTATGGGACTTCTTCCATCCTCTCTCCTGAAATGGCAGATTGGCAAGGCCCTGCTTTGTACAGTTTCAATGACTCTGTTTTCAGTCCACAAGATCTTTATGCAATCTCGCGGATTGGTCAAGAAAGCAAGCTAGAGAAGCCATTTTCTATTCGAAGATTTGGGCTGGGATTTAATTGTGTTTATCATTTTGCAGACATACCAAATTTTGTTTCTGGGGAAAATATTGTTATGTTTGATCCTCATGCCTGTAATTTGCCTGGAATCTCTCCATCCCACCCTGGTTTAAGAATTAAATATGTTGGGAGAAGGATTCTAGAACAATTTCCAGATCAGTTCTCTCCATTCCTACACTTTGGCTGTGACTTGCAGAATCCCTTCCCTGGCACACTCTTTCGTTTTCCCCTTAGGAATGCAACAAAAGGTGGGAACCTTTTGTAGGAGATATTGAGGGAGAATACTGCCAGATAGTGGAAACCCCCAAAATCAGTTGGTTGTATTGGCAATATAAGTTGGTGATGAGTTCCTTGCTCTGTACCACTGTGTAAGAAGTTTAATTGTTAAAGAACCTTTCCCCGATTCCTGGGAGAACCTCTATTTACTGCTTGAAAAGAACAGGTTATCCAATCCATGGGCAGAGTTTGAGGATACTAAGGGTATATGGATTAGGCTTCACAGAAAGGAATTATTCATTGATGGCTCTGGACCAACATATGCTACTGCCACTACTTGCAGCTGGAGCAGGAATTACCTTAGTTGATTCAAGTAGTAATGCCTAAACCTAGCACGTAGCAAGCATCAAAGAGCAGCCAGACCCACCAATGGGTTTTGCATTGATAAGATCTTCGAGGTGATCATGCTATTTCAAAAGGTCCTATGGGCTTTCGTGTTTTGGAAATGTGGCCATTGCAGCTTGTTATGCCCAAATAGCGCACATGAATTAAAGCTTGTGTTTATCGTTGATTTTGACGTTCATCATGGGAATGGAACAAATGATGCATTCTATGATGACCCGGATATATTCTTCCTTTCAACTCATCAAGATGGAAGCTAGCCTGGTCATGGTAAAATTGATGAGGTGAGGTCATGGCAAGTGGTGGAGGACGACGACACCAATTATTAAATGAGATATGCAGCGAAAAGAGGTAACAATGGGGATGGTGATCTTTGTCATGATAAGGGTTTTGAAGGTCACAATTCATGCTTCGAATGCTTAGAAGTATGTGATAGTTTTGAAGTGAATCGAAGTCATTGTCAAGGAGAGCGTGAAGGCTTTGAAGTTTCTTGGCAAGACAGAGGATTCTCATAACCGTGTTATGGAAAATCTGCTCATAAGGGACATAGGATGGTTCAATCAGTTTTGACTTCCTTTACTGACTACCGAGAAAATTGCTTTACGATTAATAGGGCTCATGCTTCACTGGTAGAGACCGATGATTGGAATTCAAAGCAAGACGAAAGAGGGAATTCTGGAGACGTTTGCTTTGGCCATTAGACTGTTGGGAACCTTATCATATTTTCTCTATTGAAAGACGGAATCAAGGGAAAGAACTTTCGTTATCCGAAACTAGTTTGAATGTGAGAAGAGGGGAAAATAATGATGCAGATACAAGTGGCCAAATGTCTTTAAAATGCACTTGTGAAAGATTCGAAACAAAGGAAAATGCATTACACCAAGGTTGCCAATTCAATTTCTTGTCCAAGATTCATTTTCAACTCGGATGTCAAGATCAAGTTTCGTGGAGGTGGATAACTAGAAGTCTAGGGCATCGAGTGTTTACTTCGGGAATTGCTGCTATTGGAAATTCATTATCTTTTCTAGGCAGTCAGTGGGGAGATAGTTTGCTTGTGTAATTTACTTCCATTCCGTCTTCTAGTGTGGAGAAAAAGGTTGGAGATATTGAAGGTGATGTGCCTTCAGCAAAACGATCGTGCAAGTACTCTTCTGATGCTTTGCAAGATATGGTCAATGGTGATAAGCTGCCATTGTATGGTTCGACTCCAAATAACACAGAAACGTCACAGAAGACATTTTCATTTTCAGTGAACGATTCACTCATCAATGTTGGTCTGTTGAAAGATTTTGCCTATGGGCTTCGAATTAATGCTGACCAAAAGCGACTAGCATTGTTAAACAAAGTAATTTTGAACTGATGTATTGTTCGGGTCATGGGAAGAATGGTGCCCTCTGTATTCTGCAACAATCAATTCGTCCAGAAATGATCACTAAGGTTGAACTTCTTGGTTGCAAAAGAATTTGGACAGTTTATCACAAAAACACACGTAGTACCTGCTGATTCTACCCCTGGGATGGATCCGGAAGCTACCTAATTAATGCCTTTGCAGGTATAACTAGGTCTAGTGACAGTGAGAAATTGACGACAAACAGATCTGGATCTTTTGCTCTGGAGCTAACCAATTTCTCCCTATTTTTGTGTGTGGGATCTCACTCATCGCAAAGCAAACAGTTTGCCGTCTGGTAGTCCACCAATCACTATTGCCATTGTGCTTGTTTCTTCTAAAAGGCTTTCTACGGAATCAAAGATTTGTACTACTCCTACCATGGCTTCTGGAATTGCACTGGGCATTTATGAGAATAACGGGTTTAAGTCGATTCAAAGAAGCCGACTTTTGAATCTGTGAATAAGGTTGATCTTGGAGCTGCATGTGATGTTTAAAAGCAACTTAGGTATGCAGATGATGTCCTGTTCGGAGTAATTTCGGGAAAGGAAACTTGTAAATGCACATGATTGCCGCTTACCTCTGGGGTATTAGTAGAAAAGGCTTACCTTTGTGCAAAATGATGTCCCTTCAGCAGATTTTCTTTGATGCAAGATAAGGCAAGGCACCAAAAAAGTGTCCACTCTGGGAAGGATTTGGAGTTGCTAAACCATCCTGACATGCTTCCTATGCGGATTGATGATCAGGTAGCTACAATAAAGCTAGCAATGTATGATGACATCGGGGAGAGATTGATGCAGATGGATTCTGTGGCAACATATTTGTTCACAAGCTTGCGTTCCTATTGTTCAATAGAGACACTCGCCAAATATCATTCTTCATCTCAATGGATTTTTGAAGATGACCGATTTTTCTAGCTCATCATGTGAAAAGTGGACTACTTTCTGTTGTTGAATCAGTCATCAAAGCAGAGATTCACCTACAGATTATCATAGCTTAGCTTGAGACCGAGGTCACTTCATGGTACAACAGCTTTTGTGAACTCATGAAACCTAAGCAAGAATATGTAGGAGCTATAAAGATTATGAGTTCAAGTAACCTTCTCAGTCATTAAACCGAGAGCGCATTGATAGACACACAAGAAGCCCCTTAGTAATGAACCGGTTCCCATTTCAGAATTTTGGAACTCTAAGAAAACTGTCTCTGAACTCAGAAGATGCGGCCAGTTTTAGGAGTTAGCGGATAAATTTTCAAACCTAAACTGGATCACGAGCCGAATCTGTGGAATTTAGTTATTATTGATGTGATGCAAAAGGCTAACTATGCAAGCTGAATTTGTCACTTATGCTGACCTAATTGTGAAGCCAAAGTTGCTGCTGTAGAAGGTCAGTATCAGATTAGAATCTACACTGTACGTCAAATTCAATATGGTAAGGAGATCATCTTTGATTATAATTCAGTCACAAGAGAATAAGGAATAGTACGAGGTTTCTGTTCGTTTGTGTGGTAGCCAAGTTTGTCAAATGAGTTATTTGAATCTAACAGGTGGAGTGGCATTTCAAAAGGTATTGAAAGGGTGTCATGGAATTCTGGATCGGTATCAATTGATGTTTGAAGCTCGTAAATTAAATATGGTATCTGAAGAAGTCTACATAGACTTAGGAAGAACTGGAAGGGAAAGAATTAAGTGCTGAGGCCTCCTCTTCTGGAACAAATATTTGGGTCATTTGTACACCTCATATGGTTGAATGCACGTATGCTTCTTAGTGTTTTTCATTGTGAGCAGCCACAAGGGAGCGGTCAAGCTACCATTGTCGCACCAACAGTAGAAGAGCATTTCCCATCTCAATAACGCAGTATTACTCCAGCAAACACTCATGCTGAAAGGCAAATCCGGGGTGCAAGACTTCAACATAATCGACAATTAGATGCTCCCCTGTCCAATGAAGATCAACCAATGGAAGAAACGAAATCCACTATCTATCAAAAAGGCCTGTCCCAAATCCGTCCAACAGAAGCTGAATTGGTTGAAACTCGAATCATCATACTTTTCTCCTCTGTTATGGTTCCCGAGAGGTCTCATTTGGCACCAGAAATGATCTTGCTTCTGAATCTGTAGTTAAACCCCTTTGCTGTAGGAGAAGCAATTTCTCTTGGTTCGATTACATACCGAGAAAGTTGGTGTTTCAGCTGGAAATGCTAATTCCTGAGCTGCCAAGTGTGAAGGTTGAAACCTACGAGTTTGCGGGAAGTCAAGGCGCTTATCTAACTGACTAGTGAAAGGAACAAGCAATTATAAGAATTTGAACTCCTTTGGAGGAGTTTCTCGAGACCAGAAGCTGCCCCACTTCCAGCTATACTCATTCATAAAAATCTTGAATCACCAAATTGCCTATGGATAGGTATCATTGCTTACGTGTATCCCGAACATGGTGTATAGTTGTACTGATAATCCATCATCTCGACGAGTCTTGGAGGTGTTCTCTGCTGCTATTGCATCTGGAAAACTCAGATTGCATAAGGAAGCTTGCTTTGAAAGTATCTCAAACATGCGACAACAAAACAATTTGGCGAAACCTTACAGCTTGAATTTGGAGTGAAGCCTTTGACGATCTTGGAATTTCTCTTCTTCTGACCATGAACCCGTGCAATTAAGTACACTGTATTTGATCAGCCGAAGCGAAAATGCCTGAAGAGAAATAAAAACATAACAGAGAAGGGCTCATCCCCAGAAACTCTTTCTGCCCTCTCAACTTTCATGTTAGGTGCGACGTCAAAAGAGTATCGTCAGCAATCTGGTGTAAGGTCATGATTCGGGCAGCAGACTCAAAAGATGATGAAGCCAACAAAGCTCCCTAGAAGTCCCATAAAGCAGGACACGGTGTTCTTTACGCTATTTGGAACAGAGAAAGGGTGTCAAGGTTCTTTAAGGGATTATAAGAATAGATCCTGAAAACCGTACTAATCTCAGTACTGCTTTTGTTGATCAAGGAGAAAATTGCAGCAAGCATTTGGGGACTAATACTTGCAGCCAGAAAGTATCTATTGCTCATAGAGGGCAGACTGAAGAGTGCTCAGAAACAACAGTATCAAGGGTGGTATACATGATTAACTATAGAAAAATTGGTTTCATTTGATGTTGACAAATAGGAGGACGATTAAAGAGCCTACGTTCAAATTGCTTTCGTTGAAATTCGATTGCAGGAGCAAAGGTATAACTAGGCCTCATTTGATCATGGCTCCAAAGGCTGTGTTGCCAAATTGGTAAACAAACTCTCAACATGGGCTCCTAGCATTGCGGCTATCCCAACTGACAATGTTTTTGATATCAAATATCCACTAAAATCCCCATTCAAGAATCGCTTCCAATCAACAAGTAAAGTGAAGAGCTGTGACTAGATTTGCTCCAGAAATTCTCCTCATCAGGGCAGTGAATTACTTTTCATACCAATCAGTCCTACTCCGGTGACCTATTATGTATCAATTTGAGTTTATGGATCCAACAGAGACACGGATGGGGAAAGCTAATTACACCAGGGTTCTTACTTCTCAAGAGCTACCCAAGTTTGTTGGAACTCTTCATCCCTTACCGGAAGTCACCAAAACTTTGAACAATAGAGAGCCCCAGAAAGTGCCAAGAGAGAGAGCATAATGTATTCGGGGATCCAACACTGGCAAGACATTCTCAATCGGATTCCTAGACTCCACCCACATAATTGCCACCTTGCCACATATCATACTCCTAATGTTTCTTTTCCTTTATTTTGTGATTTTATACATCTTAAATATGAATTTCAAAATCTTTTTCCATCAAAATAACTTTGGTTTTCTTCAAAATTCCTTAGGAGCTTCTAGGTATAAAATCCAAATTTTAACATGCCATTTGCTACCACTTTCCTTCAGGCATGCACTATCTTCTTTGATTTTTAACTATTTTCGTGATTTTCTCGATTTTCAACAAGCATGAACAAACTTCATGATTCCAAACAATGGAATTCATAGAATCAAATCATGCAAAATCAATCAAGGCTTTGGTGGGGGCCCGACATCCATGATATTCTCTTCAATACTTTTTGTTTGATATTTTAATTACTTTTGTTTGATATTTAATTAATTGTGTTTTCTCTTTGTGGTATATATGAGATTATTTTGAATCTATTATTTAGCTAACCTTGTTTTCCATAAAGGCGTTTAGCTTGCTACCCAGGTACGCTCTCTCTCTCACTCACTTTCAAAAATTCTATAGACATGTATGCTATTGAAGATCATATCCATGTTCAATATAATCCTTGGGTACTTTAATATATATGCTTCATTATCTATGATAAAATGCATGTTGGATGATATATTATATGAACTAACCATTGATGTTTTATGATAGCGTTTAGGAAGCAGTCCATGTACATACCCTAAACCTTCTTCATGATTGTGATTGGTTTTCCTGCTAAGCATGCTATTTTTCGAAATCACCTAGCCTACTTAGGTATCCATGATCAATCGGTTAATTGCTATATTTCCCTCAACTTAGTCAGTAGAGACCTCTTTAGGGCTTAGAGGGGTGCTACCTCCTACAGGTACCTTCCCAATAAGTAACCTGATCCCCGGACCTAGACTCAGGTTTCCCAAAGACATGCTTTTTCCAAAACTATGGGGTCACTTTATAGGGTTTTTCTTTCTTGTTTTATTTTCCCTTTAAAATAAAAATAAAATAGGTGGCAACTCCAACTTTTTTTTTTTAAAAAAATCAATTTTTCACAAATAAAAAGCGAGTCTCGCCGACCGAGTGGGGACGCACGTGAAAAATGCGGGTCCACATAGACACGAACGACTAAGCGTCGTGAGCTTAAGGCTCTAGATGTTATGAATAACTTTGGGTTGTGGATGACATAAGTTACTCCAGGTCATAAGCTCAGGGCTCTAGGCGTTATGAACGACTCGGGGTTGTGGATGATATGAACAACTTGGTATCCCATGAGCTCAAGCCTCTAGATGCTATGAACAGCTCAAGGCTATGAATAACTTAAATGATTTTTAGTCGTGAGCCCATGGCTCTAAATGCTATGAACAACTCATGGTGTTGATGATATGAACAACTCCAGGTTGTGAGCTCAGGGCTATGGATGCTATGAATAACTCAAGGTTCTAGATGATATAAAATACTCAAGATCCTATGAGCTTAGGGCTCTAGAAGCTATAAATAACTCAAGGTTGTGGATGACATGAACAACTCTGGTTCGGGGGCACGGGGCTCTAGATACTATGAATATCTCAAGGTTGTGGATGACATGAAAGACTCTGGGTCATGACCTCAAGGCTCTAGATACTATAAACAACTTAGGGCTATGGTTGTAATGAGCGACTCCAAATCATGAGCTTAGGGTTGTAAATGGTGTGAAAAGCTCAAGGTTGTGGATGACATGAATGACTCCAAGTCATGAGTTCGGGCTCTAGATGCTATGAACAACTCTAGGTTGTGGTTTACATGAATGACTCTGAGTCATGAGCTTAGGGTTCAGGATGCTTTGAAGACCTTAGGGTTGTGGATGATATGAATGACTCGAGATACCGTGAGCTTAAAGCTCTAGATGCTTTAAAAAACTCGAGGTTGTGGTTGGCATGAATGACTATAGGTTGTGAGCTTAGGGCTCTATAAGCTATGAACAACTCAGAGTTGTCGATGACATGAATGACTCAAGGTCGTGGGCTTAGGGCTTTAGATATTATGAACAACTCAACATTATGGTTGACATGAATGACTCTAGATCATGAGCTTAGGGTTCTAGATTCTATGAACAACTCATGGCTATGTTTAACATGAATGACTCTGGCTAGTGAGCTCAAGACTCTAGATGTTATGAACAACTCAGAGATGTGGTTGACATGAATGATTACTACCCAAAAAGTGTCATTTTGCGCCTTTAATTCATTATGTTTTAAGCACTTTTGTGTAGTAGTTCTCCATCTTTATCCCAATTGGCATGTTAAAGACCTAGCAATGGATTCTAATCATATTTGTGGCTAGTTTTAGTGTTTTGATAGCTTTTTGGATCATTAAGACAAGCCAAGTAAAGGAGAGAAGCAAAGAAGAGAAGCAAAGAGAGAGTGAAGAAAACAGAGGATAGCAGCTGCAGTTTTCCTTCGCACTTTTAGAGCACTTACCGAAGTCCATTTTCTACATGCTATATACCATTTCAAAACTCAAGAAGTCAAGAATCAAAAGATTTAAACCGTGTACGATTTGGAGCTGAAACGAGGAATATATGGCCTTTGGAAGACAACTACTCCAGGCTTGTGCGAAATTCGCACAACACCTTGAAATTTGCACACCAGCCCATGCGTGGTGCGAAATCTCCTCTGTTTTGCCGACTCCACACGAGATCTTTTCTTTTAGATATTTTTGTATAAATTTCCATTCTTCTCCTTGTAATCCACCAATCATATGATTTCTTAGCTAGGAAGGTTGGAAAAACTTCTCTATATATATTCCCTTGCATCCATTGTAAAAGATATATAGATATAGATATAGATATAGAAGTATGTAGAATTGATCAATATATAGAATATACAGAGCCTTGCTCTGTTTTTCGTTCTCTTTCATTTGCATTTTCTTGCTAGCCAAACATTCTCTGAGATGTTTTCTCAGAGGATGAGTGGCTAGGCTTTTTGTTTCTTGGGTGAAGGAAGCTAGGTGAAAAGTCCAGATGCAAAAGTGGAAAACTCTCGTGCGTTAAATACAGGTAGTTGGAGTTCATAAATGGTTTTTAAATCTAAAGTTTTGCTTTAAATCCCTTAGAATCACTTTGAATGGCCAATACATGGTAAGTTTCAGGTCTCTGTGGATGCTTATTGCTAGATCCATATCAGTCCATTAGTTATCATGTACGAGCTATTGGAAAGTGGTTCAAGGTGAAGACCCATAGTGTCTAAAGCCATTAATGGAACTTGACTACCATTTCTATTGACTTTTTATGGATTAAATCTTCATTGTTAAACCTACACCGGTTCGGGAAATAACTATAGGTTAAATCCCCAATGCGAGGACAAAAATCTGGAATTTCCCACTTTACAGTTGGCACCTGATCCTAGTAACCTGAAATCCCAAGAAACACCTTTCTTTCTAATTTCTTTCTAGTTAATTTTAGTTACTTTATGTTAGGTTAGCTTAATACCATCCGTTTTCATTCAAACTTATGTCTTCTTTTAAAGCTAACAAAGAAAAGAAAAAACACCAATTCAGTTTTTGAACTAATATCAATTGCGAAGTGAAAACCCATCTCTATGGACGATCCTAGAGCCACTATACTATGCTAGCTAAATGCTACCCCGGTATATGGTGAAATAGGTTTATACATTTTGTTGATTACTCCCGTCTGAGGATTGAGATCAAAGCACATCAATTGAGTTGAATCAATTGGAACACCAATCGGGCACGAATTAGTACCCGGACCGCTTCTCAAGCGCTATCATAAAACATCGATGGTTAATTTAAACAATATATCATCCAACATGTGTTTTATTAGAAATAATCAAACAATGAAACATGTATATCAAAACACTCAAGCATTATTAGACATAAACATTATTTCACAATGACAAGCATATTCACAGAATTCAGAAAGTAGGTGATAGAGGACATACATGGATAGCATAGATAATTTGTAACGTACTTTCTCAAGTTGTAAGGGGTTAGATAATAAATAATAAAATATAGAAATCCTATCATGCTCGTTATCTAATTAGCATAGCAAAAGTGATCAAAGTATATAGAATCATCAATTATCACATACATCTTGTATATAATTCCTAAAAAATAGATAGACGTGATTTCAACAAGTGTCAAATGTGGCAACAAAAATAAATTTTGAAAAGATTTTCTTGTGTAGGGGTTTCACCAATTCCCTAATCGATATACACGAATTTAGCTTAGAATTATCCCATTTATTTGGGACCACAAGCTTTGATTCGTGTTTTATTCAAAACTGTAATCTTATTTGAAAGATGTGAACCGATCAAAACATGGTTGCAAATTATTTTAAAAAATGAGATTTTGATTCTAAGAACTTTAAATGAATTTTTGAAATGGATTGTTAAGGGGATCTTTTGACTCTAAGAAACTCTAAATGAATTTTTGAAATGGATTTTTAAGGAAAATGAGATTTTGAGAATAGTGTTACATTTTAAAAATAAAAGAAATTAATTTGAAAGCAATAAAGTGTATGAATCAAAATACCAAGCAAAACAAAAGAGAACAAAATCACAAAGTAGAATTTTTGTCAACCAAGAAAATTGAAGGTGAGAATGGAGGCTAATCTTCATGAGTTTCCAAAAGCCTCAGAAAGAAAATCAAAGTAAATGAAGGATCACTAAAGCAACGGGCAAGGCATTCTAAATTAGACAAACTAACGGAGTATCAATTCATGAACTAACCGCTAGGATTTTAAAAGCAATAAGTTAAGATGAGGGTGATCAGGATCTAACATTAATGATTTTGAAACAAAAACTAAAAAAAAGATCAATTCAGGTAAGGAACTAAAATTATAGAAAAGTGCTTAAACTAATTAAAATGAGCCAAACTAAATCAAAGCAAACTGAAAATATGTACTTTCAAGCATAGAATTAATTTTTTTGATGAACCAAAAATTATAAAAGTGTCTAAACTAAATAAATGAATTAAATTAAATCAAAGTACACTAAAAACATAAACTTTTAAATAAAGAATCAATTTTATCAATAAATAAATAAAATTATAAAAACACATAAACTAATTAAAATGAACCAAATTAAATCAAAGAATACTAAAAATATGAACTTCCAAACATGGGATCAATTTTATTAATAAACTAAAACTATAAAAAAACACCTAAAATAATGAGTATAGATTATTAAATCAAAGCAAACTAAAAACTGAAACTTTCAAACATGGGATCAATTTCATTAATGAACTAAACTATAAAAAAACACCTAAAATAATGAGTATAGATTATTAAATCAAAGCAAACTAAAAACTGAAACTTTCAAACATGGGATCAATTTCATTAATGAACTAAACTATAACAAATATCTAAACTAAATATAATGAATCAAATTAAATTAAAGCAACCTAAAAACGCAAACTTTCAAACATAGAATCAATTTTATCAATGAATTAAAACTATAAATGTATTTGAACTAAATAGATGAATCAAACTAAATCAGAGTAAACTAAAAAAATGAACTTTCTAACATGAAATCAATTTTATCAACAAATAAATGAATGAATAACAAGTAATTAAAAGAGTAGCAAATACATGAATAACTGAATGAATAAAATTCAAACGTTTTCAATCTGAAGCAATCAATCAAAATTAAATAGGGATCAAATCATTCTTTTTTTTTTTTTTAATATTTTCCTTAATATAATGAATCAAAACTAAAACATACAAACTCATTTAAGCTAAACTAACAAATAAATTAATGCTAAATTAGATTGGAATTAAAAAAATCCACTTCGTTTAATAAAATTATTTGAGTTATCAAATTAGAATCAAAAATGCATTTTTTAAAAAATAAAACATATTAATAATTTAGTGACTCAAAAACTAAAATAATCGAAATTGGAATATGCAATCTTTCTAAAGGTTTAATCAGACAATTGAATTAAAATTATGAATAGAATAAATTAATAAACCAAATTGAAACCTAAATTGTACCTAAAAAGATTAATTAATTAAACTGAGAAATCAAAATCAATAACAAAACTAAACTAAGGAGTGAATTAAGACAAAACTAATTAAATTAAACTCACAAACACGTTTTAACTACCATATGGATTAAAACAAAATTAGCATGGACTTATGAATTATGAACAAAAATAATCAAAACTATTTCCATCCTTTTATTCAACGTATTCTCTACACTGTCGATTCTTTCACCGAGTTGAGCATTGATGGATTTCTGGTCTCCAACAAAATTTCCCACGACCTTGCTTAGATTCACTATTGCTTGCTCAAGATTTGAAGCTTGTTGAGATGCTTGGCCTGGTTGCGTGTATTGAAGTGCTCTTGGTTTCCAGGAGAAATTTGGATGGTTCCTCCAATTTGAATTGTAGGTATTTCCATATGAAGCATTGTTATTAGACTTGAATTGTCCAATAACATTTTCTTGATCTCCAAACATTTCTCTAACAACAGGAATTGTAGGACACTCCTCCACCAAGTGCTCCTAAGATTGACAAATGGAACAGGGCATAACTTGCACTGGTGTTTCAGAAACGACTTTCACTTCACGTATCTTTTTCAGTTCTAGCTCCTCCAATCTTCTTGTCATAGCTGCAACTTTTGCTTTCATGTCAATATCTTTGTTCAAGGTATACATACTAGCCTTAGCATTAAGAGCATTTGGTTGACACTTCATTCTTCCCACTTCTCCCCTGTTCGGTTCATCCCATCCTCTTGAAACTTCAGCAATATAATTCAAGAAATCCATGGCTTCCTTCGGATTCTTACTCATGAAATCTCCTCCACACATAGTCTCTAGGAGTTGCTTCATTGAGGAAGACATACCGTCATAAAATTAGATCACCAATAGCCATGGTGAGGATATGCATTGATAGCTTCCATGTATCTCTCCCAACACTCATAGAATTTCTCATTCTCCTTAGCTGAGAAGTTTGAAATTTGCCTTTTCAAGCCATTAGTCCTATGAGTAGGGAAAATTTTCTTGAGAAATTCAGCTTGCAAATCAGTCCAAGTTCGGATACTCCTTGGCCTTAAAGAATTATGCCAAATCTTGGCATTATCCTTCAAAGTGAAAGGAAATAGCTTTAGCCTCATCAAGTCAATTGAAGCTCCTTCATCTTGGAATGTATTACCAACGTCTTCAAATTCTTTGATATGCATGTAGGGATTCTCACTTTCCATCCCATAGAAAGTAGGTAGAAGTGGCACAATATGCGGTCTGATTACTAGCTACTATGTAGAAGGCACTATGCATGATGGTGCACACATACGAGGTGGATGCATGCGGTTCCTCATTGATCTGAATGCATTGGGATTGTCCTGCTGACCATGGTGACTATGTTGATCTTCAGGTGTAGCTTCCACGATGTTCAAGCACATTTCCAACTCTATTTTGTGAGGTGTTACAATTTTCACAAGTCTTCCTCCACTGTCTCATATCCAATATGGCACACATAACTAGTAATGGATGTAACAAAAACAAAAGAAAACAATACTACAAAAAAAAACTAAGATTAACTAAAAACTAAATTAAAAGATAGCTTAAAATATGAACAAGTAAAAGAAACAATTAAAAAGAGTTAGTAAAAGAAAAGTCACCAAACTTGTGATGAAGATCACAAGTGTTTGGGAAAAGGTTATATCACTGTAAAGTTGGCACCATCCCCAGCAACAACATCATTTGATTCGTGCCCAGCTACTGTATGGCCTGTTGATTGGTGTTCAATCAACTAGTGTGCTTTGATTTTAGTCCTCAGATAGGAGTAATCAACAAAATTTATAAACCTATTTCACCATATACTAGGGTAGCATTATGTCACAGGATGCTTCAAATGACCCTCCCCATGGGCTTATATAGGAGGAGGGAAGCTTCTGGAGACTCTTGGAGCCATCTACACTAAGCCATTGGTGGAAAGAGTGTGAAAGGTTCTAGAAATGCCTAGAGATGTCCACACATCTCTACACTATGGTGGAAGGCATGGGAGGAGTCCAAGGCTTTCTAGAGACTTCTAGGAATCTCTTGTATATTCTTGTACATAGGGTTGTACATAGAATAGGGTAGGATGTTCTAGAATATTCTTGATTTGTAAGGAACCCTCCAAGGTTCTAGAGAGTTCCCTTGGTGCCTATAAATAGGTGAGGGCCTCATTTGGCCAAGGCACCACCCAAATCACTTCCTAACCAAGCAAGTGAGCTTCCAAGCACTTGTAAAGGCTTTCTTGAGTTAGTAAGAGCTTCCATTCTTTAAAGAGTTGCCTACCAAGCTTCTTAAGCTTTTGAGTCACGAGTGTCTTAGCCTAGCAAGCTAAGCATTGGGGGAGCAAGGCTGACTTAGCAAGATCAAGCGTCTTGACTTGTCTAAGTGTCGCACGAGCTTAGTGAATGACTAAGTCCGTGACAAGTGGTATCAGAGCGCGGTTAGGAGGTGGGTATAGGAAAGGAAGCATGTTGGGATCCAATGTGGAGGAGACTAGCGAGCAAACCCGTGGGAGGGAGACCGAGCCTACTGTACGGGGCAAGGGGAAGAAGGATAAATCTCATGATGCCGTTGCCAACATGGAGGCAAGGTTAGCCAAGGTGGAGCTAGCCATGGCGGACACTCGGGAGGGGTTGGACTTGATCGAGCAAGGCATGGAGAAGGGCTTAGAGGATCTAAGGGAGCAGATCCAAGACCTTCGTGAGGGGGTGCTAGGCTCACAAGTTCAGCCGGTGTCACACGAGGAGTTCATGTCCTTCCAAGGCAAGGTCATGAGCATGTTCGCTAGTGTGGAGTCAAGGATGGAGGCCTTGGCTGCGCGCATGGAGGCCCAAGACCAGGAGATTCGGCAAGAGTTGGCCATCTACAAGGCTGCTGTGTCAGCACGGGTCATGGCCACACAAGAGGCATCTAGGGTGGAGATGCCGAAGCCACATAGGTTTAGTGGCAAGCGGGATGCCAAGGAGTTGGATAACTTCTTATGGCATATGGAGCGATACTTCGAAGCTATTGCATTGACAGATGAGGCGGCTAAGGTGAGAACTGTGACCCTCTACCTTACTGACACAACTACTCTATGGTGGCGTCGAAGGTTTGCCGATATGGAGAAAGGCATTTGCACCATAGAGACGTGGGAGGACTTTAGGAGGGAGATCAAGAGGCAGTTCTACCCCGAGGACGTGGCTTACCTGGCTAGGAAAAACATGAGGCGTCTCAAGCACACGGGCTCGATCCGTGACTATGTCAAGGAATTCTCTTCGCTCATGCTTGAGATTCCTAACATAACTGAGGAGGAGTTGTTATTCAACTTCTTGGATAACCTACAAGGGTGGGCCGAGCAGCAATTAAGGCGCAGAGGTGTTCAAGACTTAGCCACTGCTATGGCAGTAGCAGAATCTTTAACGAATTATAAGAGGGGAGACTCCTCCAAGGTTGAGTCTTTGGAGGATAGCCACGCCATGGGTAGGGGAGACGAGGTTCCAAGGGACCACAATGCTCCTAAAAAGGGATCAGGCAAGACGTCTAACGTCCGAAAAGGAAGGGATAAGGCGGAAAGGAAGGAGTTTACGCCTAAAATCAAATGCTTCCTGTGTGACGGTCCACATTGGGCATGGGATTGTCCAAAGAGGAAGGCGCTCAGTGCCATGATCGAGGAGAGGGAGCAGGAGGACGAAGCACATATGGGCTCAATGCAGCCACTAGGTGCCCTCCAATTCAACCCGAAGCCTAGTACGCCTGAGACCTCCTTACTAGCAGGGGTGCAAGTAAAGGAGGAAAAAGGGGAGCGAGCTGAGGTAGCCCGCACACACATGGAAGAGGTCACCAAGGGAAAGGTGAACTCAATGGGTAAGAGGAAGCAGCACTCTAAGCATCGAAAGCGCACGGGTCTGCATCCATCTGGAGCCTCACGGGAGAAGGAAGTGAAGAATATCTTGGCTGAACGGGTCACTAGGAGACAAGGGGTCCCTCCTGTAATAGAGTATCTAGTCCGATGGAAAAGACTACCTAAGAAGTAGGTAAGTTGGGAACATGCAGATGCCTTGAGAAAATTCTGGAAACACGTTGAGAAGTTTCAGAATGAGGCAATGACGAGGACGTCGACGGCATCGGTGGGGGAGAGTGTCACAGGATGCTTCAAATGACCCTCCCCATGGGCTTATATAGGAGGAGGGAAGCTTCTGGAGACTCCTGGAGCCATCTACACTAAGCCATTGGTGGGAAGAGTATGGAAGGTTCTAGAAATTCCTAGAGATGTCCACACATCTCTACACTATGGTGGAAGGCATGGGAGGAGTCCAAGGCTTTCTAGAGACTTCTAGGAATCTCTTGTATATTCTTGTACATAGGGTTGTACATAGAATAGGGTAGGATGTTCTAGAATATTCTTGATTTGTAAGGAACCCTCCAAGGTTCTAGAGAGTTCCCTTGGTGCCTATAAATAGGTGAGGGCCTCATTTGGCCAAGGCACCACCCAAATCACTTCCTAACCAAGCAAGTGAGCTTCCAAGCACTTGTAAAGGCTTTCTTGAGTTAGTAAGATCTTCCATTCTTTAAAGAGTTGCCTACCAAGCTTCTTAAGCTTTTGAGTCGTGAGTGTCTTAGCCTAGCAAGCTAAGCATTGGGGGAGCAAGGCTGACTTAGCAAGATCAAGCGTCTTGACTTGTCTAAGTGCCGCACGAGCTTAGTGAACGACTAAGTCCGTGACAATTAGCTACCATAGCATAGTGGCTCTAGGATTGTCCACATAGATGGGTTTTCAAATTACAACTGATATTAGTTCAAAAACTGAATTGGTGCTTTTTCTTTTCAAGGTTAGCTTTAAAAGAAAACATAAGTATGTGTGAAGAGGTTGGTTTTAAGTGAAGCCTAAAATAAAGTAACTGAAATTACTTACAAAGAAAAGTGCTTCTTGGAGTTTTAGATCACTAGGCTCAGGTTCCTTATACAAAAGGGAGATTCTGGTCACCTGGATCTTTTCCTCCCATTGGGGATTTAAAATATAGTTATTTCCCAAATCGGTGTGGTACAGATCCTTCCCCTTAATGGTTTCAAACACTAAATCCATGTCACTAAATCATCTTGCAATGGTTCATACCTCTCACCTGGTATTGGCCATTCAAGGTGATCCTTAACCTTGGATTACCTATCAAAAGCTCATAAGAGATAACTAATGGATGTCTCTTGGGAGTCCAAAAGCTTACCAAGTGTTGGTTATTCTAGATAATCCTACCTTTAAACCACCTCCCAAAGGCTCGCAAGAGATAAACTAGTGGATCTCAATGGACAGAGTCCACTTGCCTTACCAAGTGTTGGCCCAGGTGATTTTATGGGATTTTAAGTTAATTACAAAGATAAAAACCATTAACAGGTCACACTTTCTCTTCATTAAAAACTGAAACAACGAACCTGCCACTTTTGTATCTGAAACCTTACCTAGCTTCCTTCACTCCAAGAAACAAAAAAGACTAGCCACTCATCCTCTGGGAAAACATCCTCGGAGTTGGATTTGCTATAAATAAAAATAAAAGAGAAAACAAAATGAGAAGGTAAGGCAGAGCAGAGCTTTGTGTATTACTTTCTGAAAAACTATACAAAGTTCGTATCTGAGAAAAACTCCCTAGATATCCCTTTTTGAGAAGAAAATTATAATAGATATTATATAGAGAGGCTATTCACCCCTCCTGCTAACTTCCCAACCAAGAAAACTTGTCATTGGTGGGTTACAAGGAGAAAATAGGGATTTACACACAAATATATGAAGATAAACATCAAACGGAGTTGGTGCGCAAATATCTCATATTACAGGTGGATTTCGCAAGTTCAAACGTAACTTGCGAAAATTTCGCAAGTTGAAATAGTCCATTTCGCAAGTTGAAATTGTGGTTTCGCAAGTTGTGAAATTGTCCTGCAACTAGTTAGCTCTTTGTCCTATAGCGATTCCTTTCCTCTTCCTATTTCGCAAGTTGCGAAAATTTTGCAAGTTGGATTCCACAACTTGCGAAATTGCTGGATGGTTGATTTCAATAGTGATTTTCTTCCTTGCATCCTCGTTTGGCTTTGGAAAAGGGTTATGAAGCTCCAAAGCTTAGTTTCTTCATGAATTTGAGCTTCAACTTGCTTTGCCATGAACTATACAAAGATGTCCCTCATTCTTGGATTGCTTTAGTGATAAAAAAGCTATGCAAAACACCACAACTTAACACAATTTGATTAGAAACGATTGCAAGGGTCCTTAACATGCCAATTGAGTTAAAAGGTAATAACTACTACTCAAAAGTGTTTAAAAGAGTTAATTACAAGCTATAAAATAACACTTTTTGAGTAGTAATCATTCATGTCATCCACAACTTTGCGTTGTTCGTAGTATCTAGAGCCCTAAGCTCATAACCCATAGTCTTTCATGTCATCTGCAACCCTGAGTTGTTTATAGCATCAAGAGCCCTAAGCTCATGACCCAGAGTCATTCATGTCAACCACACAACCTAGAGTTGTTCATAGCATCCTAAGTTCTAAGCTCACAAGCAAGACAAGCTCATTTCATCCATAACCCTAAGCTATTAATAGAATTTAGAGCCCTGAGCTCACAACCTAGAGTCATTCATGTCAACCACAACCCAGAGTCGTTCACAGCATCTAGAACCTTGAGCACAATACCTAGAATAACTGATATCATCAACAACCCTGAGTATTCATAGCATCTAAAGCCTTGAGCTTACGATCTAGAGTCTTTCATGTCATCAAAAGCCCTAAGTTGTTCACAAAATACAAGACTCTGAGCTCATAACCTAGATTTGTTCATGTCAACCACAACCTAAAGTTGTTCATAGCATTTAAAGCCTTCAGCTCATGACCGAAATTAGGTCATGTCATGGACAACCCTGAGCTATTCATATCATTTAGAGCCTTGAGCTCGGGACGAGGAGTCGTTTATGTCAATCACAACCCAAAGTTGTTCATTTCATCTAGTGTCTTGAGCTCATGAACTAGAGTAGCTCATGTCATCCACATCGTTGAGTTGTTAATAGCATCTAAAGCCCTAAGCTCACAACCCAGATTCTTTCATTTCAACCACAACCCAACATTGTTCATAGCATTTAGAGCCCTAAGCTCAGGACCCGTAGTCATTCATTTCAACCACAATGTAGAGTTGTTCATAGAATCTAAAGCCCTAACCTCATGACTTAGAGTTGTTCATGTCATCCATAACCCAAACTTGTTCATAGCATTTAGAGCCATGAGATCATGACACAGAGTCATTCATGTCAACCACAACCCAATGTTGTTCATATCATTTAGAACCCTAAGCTCACAACAAAGAGTATTGTAAGTTATCCCCAACCCTTAGTTGTTCATAGCAACTAGAGCCTTCAGCTCACGATTGAGAGTCATTCATGTCAACCATAAGCCAGAGTTGTTTTTATATCTACAGCGCTAAGCCCATGAACTGTAGTCTTTCATGTCATTGATAGCTATAAGTTGTTCATGGCATCAAGAGCCCTGAGCTCACGACCCAGAGTCATTCATCTCAACCATAGCCCAAATCTATTCATAGCATCTAGAGCCTTGAGCTCATGACCTAAAGTACCTCATGTCTCCACAACCCTGAGCTATTAATATCATATAGAGCCTAGAACTCGCGACTTAGAGTCGTTCATGTCAACCATAACCCATAGATGCTCATAACATTTAGAGCCCTGAGTTGTTCATAGCATCTAGAGCCATGAGCTCACAACTCAAAGCCTTTCATACAAACCATATCCTGGAGTTGTTCATTGCATCTAGGGCTCTGAGCTCATAACTTAAAGTCATTCATGTCATCCACAACTTTGAGTTGTTCATAGAATCTTGAGCCCTGAGCTCATGAGCCAGAGTTGTTCATGTCAACCAGTGCCCAATGTAATTCATAACATTTAGAACCTTGAGATCATGACCCAGAGTAGCCCATGTTACCCGCAACCCTCAACTATTCATAGCAACTAGTTCCTTGAGCTCACGACTAAGAGTCATTCATGTCAACCACAACTCTAAGTTGCTTGTAGTATCAAGAGCCCTTAGCTCATGACCCATTGTCTTTCATGTCATCGACAACCTTGAGTTGTTCATAGCATCAACAGCCTTAAGACCATGACCTAAAACCGTTCATGTCAACCATAACCTAGAGTTGCTCATAGCATCTAAGGCCTTGAACTCACGACCTAGAGTAGATCATGTCATCCACAACCCTAAGTTGTTAATAGCATCTAGAGCCCTAAGCTCACAAATCGGAGTTGTTCATGTCAACCACAGGCTAGAGTTGTTCATAGCATCTAGAGCCTTAAGTTTAAGACCTACAGTGGCTAATGTCTTCCATGACCTTAAGTTGTTCATTGAATCTAGAGCCATGAGCTCACAACCTAAAGTCCTTCATGTCAACCCTAACCTAAATTTGTTTGTTGCATCTAGGGCCCTATGATCACGACTCAAATTCGTTCATGTTATCCAAAACCTTGAGTAGTTCATATAATCTAGAGTCCTGAACTCACGATCTAGAGTCTTTCTTATCATCGACAACCCTGAGCATTTCATAGCATCTAGAGCCTTGAGCTCACGACCTGGAGTTGTCCATGTCAACCATAACCCATAGTTGTGCATAACATCTAAAGCCCTAAACTCACGATCGAGAGTGACTCATGTCATCAACAACCCTTAGTTGTTCATAGCATCTAAAGCCTTGAGCTAGCAACCTAAAGGTGTTAATAGGATATGGAGCCCTAAGCTCAAGACCTAGAGTGGCTCATGTCATCCACAACCCTGAGTTGTTTATAGCATCTAAAGCTCTAAGCTCATGACCTATATTCTTTAATTTCAAGCATAGACTAGATTTGTTCATTGTATCTAGGGCCTTAACCTCACGATCAAGAGTCGTTCGTATCATCCACGGTTCTGAGATGTATAGAATCTAAAACTTTGAGCTCATGACCTAAAGACTTTCATGTCATCGATAACCTTGAGTTGTTCATAGAATCTTAAGCCTTGAGGTCACGACCTGAAGTCCTTCATGTTCTGAACAACCTTGAGCCGTTCATAGCATCTAGAGCCCTGAGCTCACGACCCAGAGTCATTCATGTCAACCATAGCCTAAAGTTGTTCATAGCATCTAAAGCAGGCTCACGACCCAAAGTGGGAAATTACATTGGCTACCCTAAGTTATTCATAGCATCTAAAGCCCAAAACTCACGACCCAGAGTCGTTCATGCCAGCCACAGCCCAGAGCTATTCATAGCATGTAGAGTCCCAACCTTAAGACCCATAGTGGTGCATGTCATTTACAACCTTGAGCTATTCACCACATCGAAAGTCATGAGCTCACAACCCAGAGTCTTTCATATCAACCATAACCCAGAGCTATTCATTATATGTAGGGCCTTCAGTTGACGACCCAGAGTAATTCATGTCACCCATAGTCCTGAGATGTTCGTAGCATCTAATGCCTTGAGCTCACAACCTGGAGTCATTCATGTCAACCACAACCTAGAGTTGTTCATTGAATCTAAAGGCCTAAGCTCACGACCTAAAGTAGCTCATGTAATTTGTAGCCTTGAGCTATTCATAGCATCTATAGCCTTAAGCTCATGACTCAGAGTGGTTCTCGTCAACCACATCCCAAATTTATTCATAGCATTTAAAGCCCTAAGCTCACGACTCATAGGAGCTCATGTCATCCACAAACCTTAGTTGTTCATACCATTTGGAAAGATGACCTCACAACTTAGAGTAACTCTTGTCATCCACAACCCTGAGCTGTTCATAGGATCAAGAGCCTTGAGCGCACAACCCATAGTCTTTCATATGATTGATAGTTCTGATCTATTCATAGCATAAATAACATTGAGCACACGACCCATAGTCCTTCATGTCAACCACAACCTAGGGTTATTATAGATCCTAAGTTCAAGACCTAGAGTAGCTCATGTTATCCACAATCCTGAGTTGTTAATAGTATCTAGAGCCCTAAGCTCATGACTCAGAGTTGTCTAGGTTAACCACAACCCAAAGCTATTCATAGCATCTAGAGCCTTGAGTAATTCATAGGCAGAGTGGCTCATGTCATCCACAACACTAAGATGTTCATAGCATCAAGAGCTCTAAGCTCATAACCCATAGTCTTTCATGTCATCGATAGGCCTAAGTTGTTCATAGCATCTAGAGCCTTGAGCACATGACCTAGAGTCATTAATGTCAACAACAACCTAAAGTTGTTCATAGCATCTAGAGCTCTCAGGTCACAACATAGTGTACCTTGTGTCATGAACAACTTGAGTTATTAATAGCATCTAGAGGCTTGAGCTGATGACCCAGAGTCGATCATATTAACCACTACCTAGAGTTGCTCATAACATCTAGAGCTTTAAGCTCAAGACATAGAGTGGTTCATGTTGTCCACAACACTGAGCTATTCATAACATCTAAAGGCCAAAACTCACAACCCAGAGTTTTTCATGTCAACCACTACCTAGAGTCGTTCATTGCTTCTAGGTACTTGAGCTCATGACTTAGAGTTGTTTATGTTATCCACAACTCTGAGTTGCTCATAGAATCTAGAGTCTTAAGCTCACAAAATAAAGTCTTTCATGTCATTAACAAGCCTGAGTTGTTCATAGCATCTAAATCCCTTAGCTTATGACTTGAAGTCATTCATGTCAACCACAGCCCAGAGTTGTACATAGCATCTAGAGTTGTGAACTTAAGACCAAGAGTGGCTCAACTCATCCACACCCTTGAGCTATTCATAACATCTATAGCTTTGAGCTCACTACCCAGAGTCTTTAATGTCAATCACAACACAACATTGTTCACTATATCTAGGACCCTTAGCTCACAACCTATTGTCATTCATATTATCCATAACACTAAGTTGTTCATGGAATCTGGACCCCTGATCTCACAACTTAGAGTGTTTCATGTCATCGACATACTTGATTTGTTTATAAAATCTAGAGCCTTAAGCTCATGACTTAGAGTATTTCATGTTATCAACAACTCTGAGCTGTTCATAGCATCTAGAACCCTAAGATCATGACCCTAAGTTATTCATGTCAACCACAGCCTAGAGGTGTTCATAGCATCTAAAGCCCTCGAGTCACGACCCAAAGAGGCTCATATCATCGACAGCTCCAAGTTGTTCATAGCATTTGAAGCCCTTAACTCATGACCTAGGGTCGTTCATGTCAACCATAACCCAAAGTTGTTCACAACATCTAGAACCCTGAGGTCATGACCCATAGTAGCTCATGTCATCCACAATCATGAGGTGTTAATAACATCCAGAGCCTTGAGCTCCTGGCCTAGAGTTGTCATGTTAGCCACAACCTAGAGCTATTCATACCAGCTAGAGCCTTGACCTCACGACCAAGAGTATACCATGTTATCTATAGCCCAAAGCAGTTCATAGCATCTAAAGACCTAATCTCATGACCTAAAGTCATTCATTTCCACCACAGCTTAGAGCTAATCAGAACATCTAGAGCCTTGAGATCCCAACCTAGAGTAGCTTTGGTCATCCATAGCCTAGAGTTATTCATATCATCTAAAGCCTATAGACCCTCAATTTTGTCCCTCGACACTGACATTTATCATTTGGATGTCACTTGCACCCATCGTTCTCATATGGCACCGCTAGGGCCCCTTTTGGGCTTAGTCGGTGTTCGAGCCTCGTGTGGGCTTGTCTCTGGTCCATTGTGGTGCGTATGTGGTTCATTTTGGAGGGTCATCATGGCCATTTCCCTAGTCGTTCACATCACCCTATAGGAAGGAAGTGGGGTCATCCCGATGTTTTAACTTAGTTGGAGTTTATAAGGGCATGTTGAGGTTCGGAGTACTTGGGCTTGTTTTGATCATATCTCCCTTTTCCGAACTTGGAATTGCACACCATTTTTTTTCATGGATTCCTCACTCTTCCGGGAACATTCTATAAAATTTTCAAAATTTTTTGCAACCGGTTCGACTGGTTGGCATCCGGTTCAGCCGGTTCATCGAGTCAGCCGGTGTAAAACACTGATTTTGGTAATTTTGGGACCCAAATCCTACATGGCTCAGGCCCATAAGCTCTAGATCGGTTTTGGGCAATGTTGTGGGCCCATTTTGGGCCTTGGTTTGGGTTCCTTGCAACCCACCACGAATCCATATGGATTCTTGGTGGTGAAGCAAGCTGAAAACTTAAGGAAGTGAGCTGGCCTCGTAAGTGCAAGAGAAATAATGGGGGGTGTGTTTTCCATGCTGATGGAGGGGATTTCGGTGCGGAAGGGGAAGGAACCCAGGAGGCTCAAATACTGAGAGGGGTATGAGTATAAAAGGAGAAAAAAAAGGAAAAGGAGGGCACGAGGAAGAAGGGATATTTTGCTGGTGAGAAAAATAGAAGGTCAGGGCACCTTCTGAGTTAAGAGCGTGGGGGAAAGATTCAGCACTGTGGTTATTTCAAAGAGGAGGGCTACAACATCTCATTTTTTGGAGGTCATCATCGGCATACACGGATCATATCTGGTGGAGATTCTGAGGTAAGTAGGCTGAATTTTTTTTTTTTTACCTATAGTTTATCTTCATTTTCTTCATATGCGTTTTCTCCTTCCGCATCATCTTTTATTTCCTTTGATGTGAAGATTGTATGCTTGGGTGTGGGTAATAAAGGCCACACATGATTGTTGTTGATTGGTTATGAATGGTTTAGAAACTTTCTAACCAAATTTTGGATTTTTCATCAACCGGTTCAGCGCCATAGCTGGCTGCCTCTATCAACCATGAGGAATCCCTGACCTTTCTTTGTCCGGTTCTCACTCATCCGGGCTCAGAATTGAGAACTGTTTCTTTTTTTGTTTTTGTTTCCTTATTCAGTTAGAAACTTCCTAGCCAATTTTGGGATTTTTTTATCAACCGTTTGAACCGGTTGGGAACCAGTTTAACCAGTTCAGCGCCATAGCTGGCTGCCTCTGTCAGCCATGAGGAACCCCTAACCTTTCTTTGTCCGGTTCTCACTCATCCGGGCTCGGAATTGAGAACCGTTTCTTTTGTTTATTTCCTTTTTCAGTTAGAAACTTCTTAACCAAATTTTGGATTTTTTTTATCAACCGTCTGAACCGGTTCAACACCATAGCTGGCTACCTCTGTTAGCCATGAGGAACCCTTGACCTTTCTTTGTCTGGTTCTCACTCATCCGGGTTTGGAATTAATAATCGTTTCTTTTGTTTGCTTCCTTATTCAGTTAGAAACTTTTTGGCCAAATTTTGGATTTTTTATCAACTGTCTGAACCGGTTGGGAACCGGTTCAACCGGTTCAGCACCATAGCTGGCTGCCTCTATCAGCCATGAAGAACCCCTGACCTTTCTTTGTCTGGTTCTCACTCATCCGAGCTCAGAATTGAGAACCGTTTCTTTTGTTTGAATCCTCACTCATTTAGGAGTTTTCTAGAAAAATTTGGGAATTCTTCTCAATAGGTTGTACCAGTTGAGAACTAGTTCAACCTGTTCTGCTGGAGGACTTAAGGTAGCCCTCGATTTTGGCATTTTTCGAGCCCTTATCCATTGGGGCTCAAACCCATTTGCTATAGGGCACTTGTGAGCCATCTTGAAGGTTTAAGTCAGTGTTTGATTCAGTTAGTATGGGTAATTTTTGAAGTTATGGGTGGTGTGGTATAGATGAGTCTAGTTCGATTTGTATGACATTTGGGGAGTCCCTTACCTCATTTCAACCAGCTATCTTCCTTTTTGGCACAAGCTTTGATACTTCATTTTGAATACATGTTGCGTGGCTGACTCACCCTCTACTGTAGCACATGGCTAGGGACCACAGGTATGCATCATTGGTTTTGATTGTTGAATCATATGCATGCATGGTGCTTAATCCTGAATGTTTGTTATGTGTTTATCTGTGTTTGGCTGACCTTTTATGCAGCGCATGGCTGGGGACCACAGGTACGCACCCATTGTTTTGGTTGGTTGAATTCATATGCATGCCAAATACCAATTAGGATTGTGTGATTCATGACATCTATTTAGGCTAGGGTTTCATTTTTGACCCATATGCTCCCACATACCCAATTCATTAATAGAGACCGAGTTCCGGGCCTAGAGGGGTGCTGCCTCACATGAGGTACCTTCCCAATGGGTAACTTGATCCTCGGGCCCAGAATCTAGTTTTCGCATACCACTTTTTTCATACTAGGGTCATTAGGGGTTTTTGTTCTTAATTTTCCCCATTTTAAAAATAAAAATAAAAAGTAAGTGGCGACTCCATACAACACCATTCCTCACCGGGGGTGGGTTTTTAAAAATTGGAAAACTCAACTTTTTCATTCTTTCTTTTCTTTTAAAAGCGAGTCGCGTCGGTCTGGTGGATCGGGTGAGGGTCCACAAGCCTTAAGCTCATAACTTAGAGTAGTTGATGTCCTCCATAGCCTTGAGCTCTTCATAGCATGTTGAGCCTTGAGCTCACGACCTGAATTCTTTCCTGTCATCGACAACCTTAAGTTGGTCATAGCATTAAGAGCCTTAAGCACATGACCTGAAGTTATTCATGTCAACCTTTCTCTAAACCTATTAATAACATCTAAAGCCCTGAGCTCAAGACCTAGAGTAGCTTATGTCTTCGATTACTCTAAGTTGTTCATAGCATTTAAAGCCCTAAGATCACAACCCGAAGTCGTTCATGTCAACCACAACCTTAAGATGTTCTTGGTATCCACAACCTTAGGTTTTCAATTATTTAGATCCCTAAGCTCATGAGTTGGATTCTTTCATGTCATCAATAACCTTGAGCTGCTCATAGCATCTAGAGTCCTTAGCTCACGACCCAAAGTTATTGAAGTCAACCACAACCAAGAGTTATTCATAGCTGATTCATTCCTAATTGGTGTCTCAGCTAATTCATGTCCAGATGGTGTCCCTTGATTTTGGTTCTCAGGGAGTAATCAACAAAATTTATAACCTATTACACCATGTATTAGGATAGCCTTAGCTAGCATAGCATAGTGGCTCTAGGGTCGTTCACTAGGATGGGTTTTCACTTCACAATTGATATTAGTTCAAAGCTGAATTGGTGCCTTTTCATTTCAAGGTTAGCTTTAAAAGAAAACATAAAGATGCTTGAAAAAGGATTGGTTTTAAGCTAACCAAAAATAATAGTAACTGATTTTAATTACAAAGAAAAGTGTTTCTTAGAGTTTAGATCATTAGGCTCAGGTTCCTCATACAAAAATGAGAGTTCCGGTCACTTGTTTCTTTTCCTCGCATTAGAGAATTAACATATAGTTAATTATCTAACCGGTGTGGTACAGATGCTTCCCCTTAATTGGTTCAAACACTAAATCCGTCTCACTGATGCATCTTGCAATGACTCGTGCCTCTCACCAAGCATTTGCCATTCAAGGTGATCCTTAACCTTGGATTACCCGTCAAAAGCTCGCAAGAGATAACTAATGGATGTCTCCTTAGAGTCCAAAAGCTTACCAAGTGTTGGCTATTCTAGAAAATCCTACCTCTAAACCACCTCCCAAAGGCTCGCAAGAGATATACAAGTGCATCTCAATGGATGGAGATCACTTGCCTTACCAAGTGTTGGTCCATGTGATTTAAAGGCGTTTTAAGTTAACTAAAAAGATAAAAACCATTAACGGGTCACACTTTCTCTTCATTAAAAACTAAAACAACAAAACTTCCAATTTATGCACGAGGAAACTTACCCGAATTTCTTTACTCTAAGAGACGAAGAGCCTAGCCTCTCATCCTCTGAGGAAAAATCCTCAGAGTTTGATTGGTTAGAAAGAAAAATAACGAGAAAACAAAAATATATATGAAAAGCAGAGCAAGTGCTCTGTATTTTACTTCCTTGCAAAACTATACAAAGGATGTGTCTGAGAACAAGCTCCCGACTCCTTGATTTGTAAAGAAAATTAGAACTATATATAAGAGGTTATTCACCCCTTTGTTCTTGCTTAAAGAATAAGGAATCCTATGATAGGTGGGTTATAAGGAGAGTTTGGGGATTTAACATCAAATATCTAAAGCAAAAAATCTCAAAATGTCGGTCGCACATATCAGGAAGCTTTAGGAGAACACCGCGACACTGTGTAAAATGGTTGCGAAATTTTCGCAGCAAAAGGACAACATTTTCGCAGCCAAAGGCTGATTTCGCAGTCGTGCAACATTCTACCTTCAACTTGGAGTGATCTGCTTGCAATGGCTGTAACTCCGAATCGTGTACCGTTTGGAGCATTGGATTGTTGACTTCCTGAGATTCGAAATGACATATATCATGCATAAATTGGACTTCAGGAAGTGCTCCAAAAGTGGCTTACACGATTGTTATCAAGAATGCTTCATGGCAGATTTTTCTTTACTTCCCCTTCTTGCATTCCGGATTTGCTTATGGCCAAGGACTTCAAAGCTTCTGTTTTTCATGTTTCTGAGCTCTTCATTGCTTTTCCATGGATTCCAAAGAGCTCTCCTCAATCTTGGATTGCTTTGGTGATAAAAAAGCTATCAAAACACCAAAACTTAACACAATTTGATTAGAATTGATTGCAAAGGTCCTTAATATGTTAATTGGGTTAAAAGGTGATAACTACTACTCAAAAGTGTTTAAAAGAGTTAATTACAAGCTATCAAATATCACTTTTTGAGTAGTAATCAATAGCATCTAGAACTCCGAGCTTATGACCTAATGTTGCTTAAGTCATCAGCAGCGCTGAGCTTTTCATAGCATCTTAGGCTTTAAGTTCACGAACTAAAGTCATTCATGTCAACCACAACCTTATGTTATTCATGGTATCTAGAGCCCTGAACTAACGACCCATAGTAGCACATGTCATCCATAGCCCTAAGTTGTTCATAGGATCTAAAGCCTTGAGATGACGACCCAGAGTCGTTCATGTCAACCACAACCCTGAGCTATTCATAGTATACAGAGCCCTAAGCTCATGACCTTGAGTCGTTCATGGTGTCCACAACCCTAAGTTGTTCATAGTATCTAGAGACCTAAGCTCATAACCTAGAGTCTTTCATGTCATCGATAGCCTTGAGTTGTATATTGTGTCTAAACCCCTAAGCTCACAAACCAAAGTTGTTCATGTGAACCACAACCTAGAGCTATTGATTGCTTCCAAAGCCTTGAGCTCATGACGTAGAGTGCCTCATATCTTCGATAGCCCTTAGTTGTTCATAGCGTCCAAAGCCCTCAGCTCAAGACCTAGAGTCTTTCATGTCATTTATAGCCTAGAACAGTTCATAGCATATAGAGCCTTTAGTTGATGACCTGGAGTCATCCATGTCATCCACAACCTTGAGTTGTTCATAGCATCTAGACCCATGAGCTCACGACCTAGAGTCATTCATGTCAACCACAACCCTAAGTTATTAATAGCATCTTGAGCCTTGAGCTTACGACCCATAGTCATTCATGTTAACCACAACCCAACGTTATCTACTGGATTAAGAGCCATGAGCTCATGACCTAGAGTAGCCCATGTTGTCCACAACCTTGAGTTATTCTTAGGATACAAAGACCTGAGCTCATGACCCCGGGTCATCCATGTCAACTACAACCTAGAGTTGTTCATAGCATCTAAAGCTCTATCCTCACAAGCTAGAGTGGTTCATGTCATCAACAACCTTGAGTTGTTTGTGCCATAGAGAGCCTTGAGCTCACGACCTATAGAAGCTCATGTCTTTGAACGCCCTAAGCTATTTGTAGTATCTAAAGCCTTGAGTTAACGACCTAGAGTCATTCATGTCAACCACATCCTTAAAATGTTCATAATAATTATTGCCCTGAGCTCAGGACCTCGAGTAATACATATAATCCACAATCTTAAGTTATTCATAGCTTCTAGACCTTTAAGCTCATGGCCTGAAGCTTTTCAGGACATTGACAACCCTTAGCTATTCATAGCATCTTAAGTCCTTAGCTCATGACCTAGAGTCATTCATGTGAACCACAACCCTGAGTTGTGCATAGTATCTAAAGCCCTAACCTCATGACCCAAAGTTGTTCATGTCAACCATACCTTAGAGTTGTTCGTAACACCTAAAGCCCTGAGCTAATGACCCAGAGTATCACATGTCATCCATGACCCTGAGCTATTCATAGCATCTAAAGCCCTGAGCTCACAACCTGAAGTCATTCATGTCAACCATAGCCCTGAGTTGTTCACAATATCTAAAGCCTTAAGCTCACGACTCTAAGTGGTTCATGTCATCCACAACCTTGAGCTATACATAGTATCTAGAGCCCTAAGCTCACGACCTGTAGTTGTTCATGTCCACCATAACCCAGGGTTGTTCATTGCATCTAGAGCTCTGAGCTCATGACCCAGAATAGCTCATGTCATCCACAACCATGAGTTGTTCATAGCATCTAGAGCCCTATGATCACAACCCCGAGTCATTCATGTCAACCACAACACAGAGTTATTCATGGCATCTAGAGCATGAGCTCACGACCTAGAGTAGCTTAAGCCATTCACAACCTTAAGTTACTCATAGCATCTAGAACCCTAAGATCTCTCAACCCAGAGTCATTTATGTCAACCATAGCTCTATGTTATTCATAGTATCATGAGCCCTAAGCTCACAACCTGGAGTCATTCATGTCAACCATAACCCATAGTTGTTCATAGCATTTAGAGCCTTGATCTCATGACCCACAGTTGTTGATGTCATCCATAGCCTTGATCTATTCATAGTATCTTAAACCTTGAGTTGTTCATATCATCCAATACTCAGAGTTGCTCATGGCATTTAGAGCCCTAAGCTTATGACCCAAATTCGTTCATGTCAACCACAACCTTGAGGTGTTCATAGTATCTTAAGCCATGAGCTCATGACTTAGAGTCATTCATGTTATCCACAACAATAAGCTCATGACACAGAGTCATTCATATCATCCATAGCCATGAGCTACTCATAGCATCTAGAGGCTTGAACTCATGGGATCCCTAGTCGTTTATATCATCCACAATCTTGAGTTATTCAAAGCATCCATACCCTTGAGCTCACAACCTGGAGTTGCACATATCATTCACAGGCTTAAGCTATTCATAGCATCTGGAGCCCTAAGCACACGACTCAGAGTTGTTCATGTCATCAATAGCCCTAAGCTATTCATAGAATTTAGACCCCTAAGCCTATGACCCAAAATCGTTCATGTCATCATAAGACTTAGGCTATTCATAGCATCTAGAGTTGTGAGCTCATGACCCAGAATCATTATGTTATCTACAACCCTGAGCTATTCATACAAATTAAAGCCATAACCTTACGACCAAGAATCGTTCATATTATCCATAGCTCTAAGTTGTTTATAGCATCTTGTGGTCTGAGCTCATGGGATCTTGAGTCGTTCATATCATCTACAACTCTGAGTTGCTCATAGCATCCAGAGCCTTAAGCTCACGACCTGAAGTCGTTCATGTCAACCACAACCTTGAGTTGTTCATAGTATCATGAGTCGTGAGCTCATAACTCAGAGTCATTCATGTCATCCACCACCATTCGCTCTTGATACAAAATCGTTCATATCATCCATAGCCTTGAGCTGTTCATAGCATCTAGAGTCGTAAGCACCAGACCCAGAGTTGTTCATGTCATCAACAACCCTAAGCTATTCATAGAATTTAGACCCCTACGCCCATGATCCGAAATCTTTCATGTCATCTATAGCCGTAATACTTTCATAAAATCTAGAGACATGAGATCACGACCCATAGTTGTTTATGCCATCCCTAACCTTAATTTTTCATAGCATCTGAAGCCTTGAGCTCATGACCCGGAGTCATTCATGTCCATCACAACCCAGAGCTGTTATAGCATCTAGAGCCTAAACACTTAGAGTTGTTCAGGTCATCCATAGCCCTGAGTTATTCATAGCATCTAGAGCCCTAAACTCCTAACCCGAAGTAGTTCATGCCATCCACAACCCTAAGTTGTTCATAGCATCTAGTGCCCTAAGTTCACAACTTGAAGTTGTTCATGTAATCTACAGCCTTGAGTTGTTCATAGCATCTAGAGCCTTGAGCTCATGAACCAAAGTCCTTGATGTCCACCACAACCTTGATCTATTCATAACATTTAGAGCCCTAAGCAGACAACCTTGAGTCATTCATGTCATCAACAGACCTGAGCCATTCATAGCATCTACAGCCCTAAGCCCATGACCCATAGTTGTTCATGTCATACATAGCCCTGAGTTGATAATAGCATTCTTAGCCTTGAGCTCACGACCTAGAGTCATTCAAGTCATCCATAGCTCTGAGCTATTTATAGCAAATAGAGTCATAGGCTCACGACCAAGAATCATTAATATCATCCTCAACCATGAGTTATTCATAACATCTTGAGGCTTGAGCTCACAACATCCTGAGTTGTTCATATCATCCACGACTTTAAGCTGCTCATAACATCTATAGCCTTGAGCTCTCAACCTTAAGTCGTTCATGTCAACCACATCCTTGAGTTGTTCATAGTATCTGAAACTGTGAGCTCACGACACAAATTCGTTCATTTCATCCATAACTCTCAACTAAGGATCCAAAATGATTCATATCATCCACAACCCCGAGTTACTAATATCATCTAGAGCATTGAGCTCACGAGATCCCAAGTTGTTCATATAATCCTTAATGTTGAGTTTTTCAAAGCATCAATGACCTTAAGCTCACGACTCAGAGTAGCACATATCATCCAAAGCCTTGACTTGCTTATAGCATCTAAAGCCTTAAGCTCATGACCTAGAGTCATTTATCTCAACCACAATCTTTAGCTATTCGTAGTATCTAGAGCCTTGAGCTCATGATGAAGAGTCATTCATGTCCTCCACAACCTTGTTCTATTCATAGCATCTAGAGCCTTGAGCTCATGACACAGAGTCGTTCATGTCAACCACAACCTTGAGCTACTCATAGGTTGTGAGCCCTAAGCTCACAACTTGGAGACATTCATGTCCACTACAGCCCTGAGTTGTTCATAGTATCTAGATTCCTAAGCACACAACCCGAAGTAGTTCATGTCATTCCCAACCATGAATTGTTCATAGCATCTTGAGCCCTAAGCTCATGACCTGGAGTCGTTCATGTCATCCACAACCCTGAGTTGTTCGTAACATTTAGAGCCTTGAGCTCACAACCTAGAGTCGTTCTTGTCAATAATAAGCCTGTGTTGTTCATAGCATTCTAGAGCCATGGTCTCACAACCAAGAATCGTTCATATCATCAACACCCTTGAGTTACTCATGCCATCTAGAGGCCTGAGCTCAAGAGATCTCGAGTCATTCATATCATCCACAATTGATTCGTCCCCAATTGGTGTACTATTTGATTCAGTCCTCAGATGGGAATTATCAACAAAATTTATAAACCTAATTCACCATACACTAGGGTAGCATAGCTAGCATAGTATAGTGGTTCTAGGATCATCCACAAAGATGGGTTTTCGTATTACAAGTGATATTAGTTAAAGTACTGAAATTGTGTGTGTTTTTTTTTTATGAGTTAGCTTTAAAAGAAAACATAATTTTTGTTGAAAATGGTTGGTTTTAAGTTAGCCAAAAATAGTAACTGAGATTAATTACAAAGAAAAGGTTTCTTGGAGTTTTAGGTCACTAGGTTCAAGTTCCTTAGACAAAAGGGGGGAGATTCCGAATCTTTTCCTCACATTGGGGATAATAACATAAAGAATGGTTATCTCCTAAACCGGTGTGTATTTAGCAACCAAGATTTGATCCCACTGGTCCATGAAAAACTGCAGTTGCTTCCCATTAACGGTTTCACACACTAAAGACCTCTCACTATGAATCATCTTTCAATGGCTCATACATGATAACTAATAGACATCCATGGATTCCATGGAGCCTAAAAAGCTTACCAAGTATTGGCCATTCAAGGTGATCCTAACCTGGATTACCCTTCAAAGGCTCATAAGAGATAACTAATGGATCTCTAGGGAGTCCGAAAAGCTTACCAAGTATTGGCCATTCTAGGTAATCCTACCTTTAAACCACCTCCAAGAGGCTCATAATAGATAACTAATGGAACTCCAGGGAGTCCAAAAAGCTTACCAAGTATTGGCCTAGGTGATTTTAAGGGATTTTAAGTTAAACCTTAAAATAAAAACCATTAACGGGTAACAACTCTCCTAATTTAAAGCAAGGAAAACTCCCACTTTTGTATCTGGATCCCTTACCTAGCTTCCTTCAATCCAAGAAACAAAAAACCTAGCCACTCATCCTCTAAGAAAACATCCTCAGAGGTTGTTTGGCTAGAAAGAAAATCAAAACAAAATGAATAGGTAAGCCAGAGCAAAGCTCAGTGTATTTCTCACTGAAAGAATTTACAAGTGTACTCTGGAATTTCTTCCCAGATATTACAAAATAGATATTTTAAGACATATAGAGAGAGATATTTTTAACCCCTCATTTAGATATCCTAAATATCTAAAAATATCTTTAGCTGTTTACAAGGAGAAAATAGGTAATTACACAAAATATCTCGAGATAAAAATCTAACGAAGTCGATGCAAAAATATCTAAAAATTACATAGGAGGATTTTCGCAAGGCTTGCGAAATTTTGCACAAGGTGCGAAATTCATTTTCCTCAGGCATAGGTGCTATAGGGACAGGTGGTATAGACATCATGGGAAGCTCATTCTGCTGTGTCTGCTCAGCCTGTGGTGGAACTGGAGGTGTTGGCCTGGATGGGGCTCCTAGAGGTGTCGAATAGCCTGCCAACTATGTCCATTTTTCGAGAGTGAATGGCTCTCGACAATGGTGGCAGGGCTCAAGGCGAGGCTCAGTAGGATAGCCCATATACTCCAATATGTGACAAAGCAACCTCGAAAACAATAGTGGAATAGTGTCAGCCCTCTAGAGCTTCTTTCTGTGTACCTTCTCCTCAAAGTGGAGGAGTGAGGCCATAATCAAGTGATATGACCCAAAATAGAAGCCCTTTGATATCCAAAATAAAGCGTCCAGGATAGCTCCTTGCCTCTACACTAAATGCTGAAGAGGAAAAAGGTTAGACAACAACAACACATCTACTAGGAGCATCCCAGGTGGAAGCTTCTTACGTAGAAGGACTGAATCTACAAAGGTCCCCCTGGATAAGATGTGGACCATGTCCCTCTAAGATATAGGGGACCACTCTCGGAAATCTGCTGGATCCACTAGCTCATATGGAATATGTAGAGCCTTTGCAATGTGTCTAGCCTAAAGGATACCCTGGTGCCCATGAATGCTAAAGTGAATGGCGATAGGACTCCGGGCGCCATGAGTAGTCATAGACTGATAGAAGTCTAGTGCCACTCTAGGGTAAAAGAACTCCCTAGGAGTCATAAGGTGCTCGAGATGGTACCTTTGGAGCAGTCCAAATGAATCCCGAAGCTCCTGCTGTTGTCACATGACCTCGAGGTCAAAATATAGCTCAGAATGGAATGGTCTGGCTCTATAATCTGAATTTCCCTCAATGAGCGGCGTGGTGACCATAGGCCGTTTGATGATGGCTTCTAGTGACATGCCAAAAGAACGCTGAGAATTGGAAAGGGCCCGAGGATTGGGTTGTGAAGTTCTAGACGACTCTCTAGGGCTTGAAGTCCTGGCCCTCTTGGCTGGAGTGTGACGTACTGAGCTCTTAGGGCGCGAAGAAGTCACCACGGGTGTAGTCGATGGTCTTTGCATCTCATATCTATGTTGAGGAGGATTAGAGGGCACTCCACTCTCAGAAGATGGAATGGTCGGGGCCTCGGGGGTCTGAGATGTCGAATCCTACAGAGAGGAGGCTCTTGGCCTCAGATTGCGAGACAGTGAAGAGTCGGTATGGCCTCCTTTAATCCGCGCCATGTCAGAAATTGAGTGAGAGGCTCAGGTGTGTTCCACATGTTTTGATTCACGTGTAACTCCAATTGGGTCATTTAATAAAAAACATTTATAAAACCTATGACCTCATACTAGCGTAGCAAAGCTACTATAGTATAGTGGCTCTAGGGTCGAACTCTAGGATGGGTTTTCATTCTACCAGTGATATACTCAAGATTAGAAATTGAATTTAATGATTTCCTTTATCAAAAATTTAAAGTTTAAAAGAAAATAAAATTTGTTTTGAAAGTGTTTGAAACTAAACTAACATAAACTAAGTAAAAATGGAAGAAAGAAAGTCTCCCGGAGCTAAGGGTTGCTAGGATCAAGTTCAGAATGCAAAGTGGAAAATTCCAGATTTTTCTCCTCGCATTGGGGATTTAACCTATAGTTATTTCCCGAACCGATATAGGTTTGACAATGAAGATTTAATCCATAAAAAGTCAATAGAAATGGTAGTCAAGGTCCATTAATGGCTTAAGACACTATGGGTCTTCACCTTGAATCACTTTCCAATGGCTCGTACATGATAACTAATGGACTGATATGGATCTAGCAATAAGCATCCATAGAGACCTGAAGCTTACCATGTATTGGCCATTCAAAGTGATTCTAAGGGATTTAAAGCAAAACTTTGGATTTAGAAGCCATTTATGAATTCCAACTACCTGAATTTAATGCACGGAAGTTTTCCACCTTTGCATCTGGACTTTTCACCTAGCTTCCTTCACTCCAAGAAACTATAAGTTTAGCCTCTCATCCTCCAAGAAAACATCCTCAGAGGTCGTTTGGCTTCCGAGAAAAAGAAAATAGTAAAGAGAAGAGAAAAACGAGAGAGCTCTGTATATTTTCTAAGTGTCAAACGTCACATATATTATTAGTTGTTGTTCAAGAGGTGATTTCCACCCCTTATATAGTCTTTACAAAAGCAAAAGCTTGTGATTGGTTAGTTACAAGGATAGGAAAGTAAATTACATCAAAAAATACATAAGAAAATATCTAAAGTGGAGTCGGCAAAAATAGAGGAAAATTCGCACCACGCATGGGCTGTGCGAATTTGGAAGGTGTTGTGCGAAAATTTCGCACAAGCCTGGAGCTGTTGTCTTCCAAAGGCCATATCTTCCTCATTTCAGCTCCAAATCATACACGGTTTAAAGCGTTGGATTCTTAACTTCCTGATCTTTGAAATGGTATATAGCATGTAGAAAATGGACTTCGGGAAGTGCTCCAAAAGTGTGAAAGAAGACTGCAGCTGCTGTCCTCTGTTTTCTTCACTTTGCTTGCTTTTCCTCTTTGCTTCTCTTTGCTTCTCTCCTTTGCTTGGCTTGTCTTAATGGTCCAAAAAGCTGTCAAAACACTAAAACTAGCCACAAATATGATTAGAAGACAAATATTCTTAAAACATAATGAATTAAAGGTGTAAAATAGCACTTTTTGGGTAGTAATCACTCCCCCCAACTAACACATTGCTAGTCCCTGAGCAATGAAGGAGAGAAAAAGAAAGAAAGAAAAATAGATAATATAATACTTTACAAAATCATGCTGATCACTCCAAAAAATAATCAAGTGACATGATTGGATCAAACTCTCACATGGCAAGTCAAGGATATAAAACTCAATCATCAACAAGAGTCATCAAATAACTTACCTATCACAACATGCAAAGAGCGGGCATTATGCAAATTTGAGTATCAAAATAATTTCCACTCCCAAAGGACCAACTCTTAATCTTCCACAAAAATCTAAGTGTTAAGATGCTTAGTTTCTAGTTATAGTATGTCAAACTATATTCTCCCCCCCAACTAAGGTTTTTCTCTAACTTTAGCAACACTAACTCATATATAGAAGGCTAAGAACGCACCTCTTTTTCTTTTTTTTTCTTTTTTTTCTTTTTTTTTCTAAGTGTATATATACTCCACCCATCCACCCATGTAACGAGCAGTGAGGTCGGTGACTCCCAACCAGTAAAGGCTTAGGGCACCAGGTTTTAAAGATTTTCACCATATACCCCTCGGACCTTGCTCGGGTTTCAAAACAAGTGAAGCAAATTTTTTTTTCATAAGACACATTGGCCTTTTATAAGGTGTCCCAACACTAATAGAATGAGGTCAATGGCACCAAGTCGAAAATTTCCTTAAGTTTAGGGGGTGAGAAAGTTTTCCATCTTATAACTGAAATCTAATGTGTTCAGTGTGTGAAAATATTAGAGTGGAAGACTTAAGATTGAAATCAAAAGGAGCTTCAACAATTTATCAACTTTAATAAGCATAATAAAAACTCTGAGACTATGGCAATAAGATAAGAATTTAATTTCTCCTATTTATTTTTGAGAATTTATCTTTGAGAAAACAAAGAGTTTGCAAAAAATTTGTTAGCAAAATAACTTAACCAAAAATTCAACAAATTACTTCCTCAACTCTCCCCCCAACTATGATGAACATTGTCCCCAATGTTCCAAAAACAAGTGATAATAAAAGGGAGGAAGTGATACCTCCTGATAGTAAGGGACTCTGAATAGACAGGAGAAACCACATGTTGCATAAGAAAAGAAAAATCATAAGAGTGATGATTAGAGGAAATAAAAAGGAATAGCTAAAATACACAAAAAGGAAGATGTCTATATAAACTGAGAGAGTACAATATACAAGATAAACATGGAATATATCCAATCCCAGTATAAAAGTGGTCCAAAATATATAAGACATCCAAAAACATAGAATATAGATACAAAAAGGGAGAGGAGTGATCGTATGATCAAGTAGTAGGCTCCTCTGGTGGATAGGAGGGGTCCTCCGCTGCAACTGAGGAAGGCACCGCTACAGGTGGAGCTGGTGGCAAAAGACTGAGGTGCTGCTGAATCTCACGGAGAATGAGAGTCTGCTGGTCCTGCTGAAGCTGGAAGTGGTCCATCCACTCCATAATGGCGGTCTGAGTAGTGGTCAGAGTCTGGAAAGAAGCGAGCAAGGCAAGGTACTCTGCACCAGGGATAGTAATGGGCGGCTCTGAGGTAGGAGGAACAGCAAGTGGGGCATCAGATGATGCTGCCTCTGGTACAGGCTCCGAGGGAGCTGAAGTGGACGGAGCAGGAGGGACTTCCCTTGGCTCGGGAAGTTCCGGGGAATGCTGATGGAGCCATACCTGATTCCATTGGTCAAGAGAGAAGCTCTCTCGACAATGGCTGCGGGGCTCAGAATGAGGATCTGCAGGAAAACCCATATGTGCCCAAACATGGCATAGCAGCCGAGGGAAAAGTAAATGAATGGAGGCTACCCTCGCAAGACGTTGCTTATGCACCTTCTCCTCAAAATGGAGGAGAGCGGCCACAATCAAATGATGGGGGCCAAAGTAGTAGCCCTCATAGATACGAAATAATGCCTCTAGAATGGCCCATCGCCTCTGCACTCTATGCTGAAGAGGAAAAAGATTGGCGCGAAGGACCACATCAACTAGGAGCATCCCTGAGGGAAGATCTCTCCTGAAAATGGTCCTCTAGGAAGATGTCCCTCGAGATAGGATACGAACCATGTCCCACTCAGAAAGTGGGGCCCAACATCTAAATACAGCGGGATCTGCTGGTGCATAAGGGATATAGAAAGCCTCGGCAATCTCTCGAGCCCCCAAAATACCCTGGCGTCCATCAATGGTAAAAAGTATCGAGGCTGGTACAGGGACGCCACGAGTAGTCATAGACTGGTAAAAGTCTAAAGCTACTCGTGGATAAAAGAACTGGGGCGGAGTCATAAAGGGTACAAGATGGTACCTCTCAAGTAGGCTGTATGAATCCCGCAACTCAGTCTGCTGGCGCAAAATAGTGTGATCAAAATATGCCTCGACATGAAATGCTCTGGATCGGCAATCTGAGTTGCCCTTAATGGGTGAGCTGGGTCTAGGGCGCCTGGTGGAAGGAGGCTAAGACTGTGAATCCCGAGGTGCTCTAGAAGACTCTCTGGGCTGTGAAGTCTTGGCTTTCATTGTAGGAGGACCCCGAGGTGGAATCTGAGTAGGGGCCACAGGTGTGGCAGATGCTCTCCTCGTATGGTATCTGCTATGAGAGGCAGAATCAGCTAAATATGAAAGCGCATCTAGTGGGGCCCGCACAGGGGCGGCTCTCTCAGTGCTCTGGGGAGCTGAGGTATATCCTCCTCGGGTCTTAGGCATGATGAAGCAATGAAATGAGGCTCAGAGGCTTGGGATTGGGGAGGGTAGGGATGTAGAAATTGAAAAATTCGCACAAAGGGGGTGTTGTGCGAAAATTTTGCACAAGGGGGGGTGTTGTGCGAATTTTTCGCACAAGGCACTATTCACCCGCCCTTTAGCAAATTTGAAGTTTGTTCAAATGGTGTAAAATTTTGGCTTTTGAGGGTGGGAAAAGGATTTTTCATGGTGGCTAGGCTTGGAAATTGGAGCTTTTCAAGATGAGAATTTGGAATTTGGAGGCTCCTCTACCCGGCGGCAATGGGTTTTCTATGAAGAAAACGTGGCTTGAATCCTTAGCTTGAGGCTTTGGTTTGGTAAAAACAAGGTTGGGATTGGTTGAGGGATGGATTTAGAGTGTTGAGTGAAGAATTGGAAGGTTTTTTATGGTGGAAGGAGGAGAAAGAGGTGAAATTTGAAAGTGTGGACTGTGGTGAATAGTGAATGCCACGGCTATGGAGTGGAGCTATGGAGATGGGCTGCCATGGTGGTGCTGAGAATGGGGAATGACGAAGAAAAAGGGGCTTAAGGATGGGATTGGGTGATCGGAAGAGAGATGTTGAGAGAAATGAAGAAGAAGCTTAGCATTTGAAGATGAGAACACGACCTTTAAAGAGGAAGTGCGAATTTCGCACGACGCATTGTGTTGTGCGAAAATTTCGCATTCTTGTGGAATACCAAGACAGAGAGCATGGTTTTGAAAATTTGTCCCAAAAATGAATTCGCACAAGGTTCGCATTCCTGTGAAATTCGCACTGAGATTTTGGGAAGGGACCGAGAGCATGCATTTTTTGAAAATTGGCACAAAAGCAAATTCTCACAAAGGATGTGTCGTGCGAAAATTGCTGAGTCTTGGTTTTTTCTCCCCTGTTTTCCCTTGTTTTCACCTTGACTTCATTCTTCAAGCTTTCCTACCTGAATGTTAACACAAAAAACCAATTCAAAACACATTAGAACGAAATTAAAGTCAAAAATAAAAATCAAAACATGGAAAAACACAAGAAAAACACTAGATTAAACTAAAATCAACTTAAAAGAAAACAAAAAGAGGATGAACTTTTTAGTCTTTGAAGAGACTAAGTTCAACCATGAACCAAGTATTTTCATGCTAGATGTGGATCAAGGAGGATGAATTCCTCCTTGTCTCGGGAAAATGATTCCATATAGGGCTTGAGACGATGCCCATTCACTTTGAAAGTTCGAGTGCTATTGAAGTTGAGTAGTTCCACTACTCCATGTGGTTGCACATCATGAATTATGAAAGGACCTGTCCACCTTGATTTCAATTTTCCCGGAAAAAGATGAAGCTTAGAGTCATAAAGCAAGACTCTTTGTCCCTTGGAAAAATTCTTTTGATTTACCAACTAATCATGCCATTTCTTCAACCTCTCTTTTGCAATTTTTGAATTGAGGTAAGCATCATTCCTCATTTCCTCCATTTCATTCAAATCCAAATATCTTTTCAACCCGACTCTTGTCAAATCCATGTTGAGCTTCTTAACTGTCCACCATGCTTTATATTCAACCTCCACTGGAAGATGACACGCTTTGCCATAAACAAGGCGATAAGGAGACATTCCAAGAATGGTCTTGTAAGCGGTCCTATAAGCCCATAAGGAATCCAAGAGCTTAATAGACCAATCCTTCCTATTCACATTCACCCCCTTCATCAATATATTCTTGATCTCCCGGTTGGCTAACTCAACTTGGCCACTTGTTTGAGGGTGATAAGGTGTAGCTACCTTGTGCTTAACCCCATATTTGGCTAGAAGAGTCTCAAAAGGTTTATTGCAAAAGTGGGTTCCTCCATCACTTATAATGGCCTTTGGCACTCCAAATCTTGCAAAGATGTTGTCCTTGAGGAATTTAAGAACCGCCTTATGATCATTGCTCCTACATGGGATTGCTTCTACCCACTTAGAGACATAATCCACTCCCACTAAAATGTAAGAATGTCCAAACGACATTGGAAATGGTCCCATGAAGTCTATCCCCCACACATCAAAGACATCCACTATCATGATAGGGTTCAAGGGCATCATAATTCGGCGTGTTAGCTTCCCAAGCCTTTGACACCAATCACATCCCTTGCACATAGAGTGGGCATCCTTGAAAAGAGAGGGCCACCAAAAACCTAATTGGATCACTTTCATAGTTGTTTTCTGGGAGGCAAAATGACCTCCACATGCACTATCATGGCAATGGGAAAGAATTCCTGATTGCTCTTGTTCAGGAACACATTTCCTTATGATTTGATCCACACAATATTTGAAGAGAAAAGGCTCCTCCTAATAATAGGCATGGATCTTAGCAAAGAAATGCCTCTTGTCTTAGGCACTCCACTCACTTGGAACTTCTCTAGTAACCAAGAAATTTGCAATGTGAGAATACCATGGAGCTACCTCTATTGACATGAGAGACTCCTCAGGGAAGTCATCATTGATAGGTAGACCATGTGAGTCATGTGCTATCACAAGTCTTAACAAGTGGTCAGCTACCACATTTTCTACTCCCTTTTTATCCTGGATTTGGAGATTGAATTCTTGGAGCAAAAGGATCCATCTTATCAATCTTGCCTTGGCATCTTGCTTGGTTAGCAAGTACTTCAAAGCGGAATGGTCAGTGAACACCACTATAGAGGACCTTACCAAATAGGCACGAAACTTATCCAAGGCAAAAACTACTGCCAACAACTCCTTCTCAATAGTTGTGTAGTTCTTTTGAGCCTCGTTCAAAGTTTTGCTCGCATAAGAAATCACATAGGGCTTTCCATCTTCTCTTTGCCCCAAGACAGCCCCCATAGCAAGATCACTTGCATCACACATTACCTCAAAAGGTAATTTCCAATTTGGGGCTCTCACTATTGGTGCAGTTGTGAGGTATTGCTTCAGTTCCTCAAAACTCTTCTGACACTTCTCATCCCACACAAACTTGGCATCCTTTACCAAAAGTTCACAAAGAGGCTTTGAGATTTTTGAGAAATCCTTAATGAACCTCCTATAGAACCCGACATGTCCTAGGAATTGCCTAATTCCTTTAACATTTGTGGGAGGTGGCAACTTAACAATTAGCTCCACCTTTGCCTTATCTACCTCAATGCCATTCTTGGAGATGATATGTCTTAAGACAATTCTTTGTTGTACCATAAAATGTCACTTCTCCCAATTTAGCACTAGGTCTTTCTCAATACATCTGTGGAGAACAGCTTCTAAATGCAACATACACTCCTCATAAGAACTTCCATATACAGTGATGTCATCCATGAAGACTTCCATGATGCGCTCCACAATATCACTGAAGATGCTTAGCATACATCTTTGGAAAGTTGCAGGAGCATTACATAAACCAAAGGGCATTCTCCTATACGCAAAAGTACTAAAGGGGCAAGTGAAGGTTGTCTTTTCTTGATCTTCCAAATCAATTTCTATTTGGAAGTACCCCGAGTAACCATCCAGAAAACAGTAGAAAGGATGTCCTGAGACTCTCTCAAGGACTTGGTCCATGAAAGGCAATGGGAAATGGTCCTTCCTAGTCACTGAATTCAACCTCCTGTAGTCTATACACACCCTCCATCATGAGGTAGGACGTGTAGAGACTTCCTCCCCTTTCTCATTCTGGACCACAGTAATTCTAGATTTCTTTGGGACTACTTGGGTGGGGCTCCCCCACAAGCTATCTGAAATGGGATATATGATCCCAGCTTGAAGTAGCTTCAGAACATCACCCCTCACCACCTCTTGCATGTGAGGGTTCAATCTCCTCTGGGGCTGCCTCACTGGTTTTGCATCTTCCTCCATATAGATATGGTGGGTGCACACCAAAGGGCTAATCCCTTTCAGATCAGAAATTTGCCATCCAATGGCTTTCTTGCATTTTTGAGGACTCCCAAAAGACTATCCTCTTGATCACTAGTGAGAGTTGAAGAAACCACCACTGGACATTTCTCATCTTCCTCCAAATATGCATATTTCAAATCAACAGGAAGCGGCTTTAAAACAAGCTTTTGAGGGTCCTCCAAAGCTGCTCCTTGTGAGTCCTCCTTATTGAACAGTGGTAATATCTCTTCCCATCTCCTCCAAGGAGACATAATGGCTAGCAGATCAGAGGGTTCAGGTAACCCTTCTTCAAGCACTTCAAGGCTTTCATTCAAGCTCTCTTCTAAATTCTTGTCACAATGCTCTTCAACCAAGGTGTTGATCAAGCACACCTCCTCCAATCCTTCCTCCTCTTCTGGGTGAAGATGTCTCTTGCAAAGGTGGAATATGTTTAATTCCAAGGTCATGTTCCCAAATGTGAGTTGCATCACCCCATTTCTACAATTGATGATGGCATTGGAGGTAGTCAGGAAAGGTCTCCTAAGGATGATTGGCACGTAATTAGCTTCCTTAACAGTGGGATCAGTATCAAACACAACAAAATCCACGGGATAGTAGAATTTGTCCACTTGAACTATAACATCCTCTATCACCCCCCTTGGGATTTTGACTGACCTGTTAGCTAAGGAGAGAGTGATGGTTGTGGGCTTCTGATTCGACTCATGGTAGCTTAGCTTTAAAGGCGTATCAACAAAATTTATACCTTGAATACTATTACTAAAGTAGCCAATCTACTATAGCATAGTGGTTCTAGGATCGTTCACTAGGAAGGGTTTTCGCAAACACAAGTGATATTCAAATTAGGAAAATAGGTGATTTTCTTATGGATGTTAGCTTTAAAAGAAGATGTAAATGTTTTAGAAAGATTTAAACTAATCTAACCTAACATTAAAGACTAAAATGAAAGGGTGTAAAAACAAGTTTCTCAAAGATAGGATAGATATGCTTTGGCTCTTATGCAAATTGGAAATCTTAGGATAGGCTCCTCGCGTTGGGGTTGCAACTATGGTGATGCTTGCTTCCCAAACTGGTATGGATTTAGCAAATCAAGTTTTAATCCTTTAAAATGACAAAATAGATGGTAGTGAATTTCATCAATGGTTATTCACCTTAGACTTCCTTTGAATGGCTCGTAAGTGATAACTAATGGTCTAAAGCCAAAAGCTTACCAAATATTGGCAACTCAAAGTCATTCCAGGTGATAAACTCACCTTTCAATGGCCATTGAAATTGGTTCTAACGGATAAATACAAAACTTGGAATTGAAAACCTCACCTTCCAATAGCTCGTAGGAGATAACTAATGGATAGAAATCCAAAAGCTTATCAAGTATTGGCCGTTGGAAGTTGTCCAATGGAAATAAAAACCAAACTTTGCATTAATGAACCTTTAATGAAAAACGACTACCTTACCTTTCGGGTGCGAGAAATTTCCATGGGATTGCATCCAAGCCATCACATAACATCCATACTTTGAGAAACTAAAAGTTTTAGCCAATCATCCTCCGAGGAAAAGCCCTCAGAGGCTGTTTGGCTACTAAGAAAATAGAAACGGGGAAGAACAGGAGAAGAGAGAAAAACAGAGCAAGGCTCTGTATAGTCTATATTTTATAGGTCCGCGTATAATTTACAATGGATGCACGAGAATATATATAGAGAAGTTTTTCGAACCTTCCTAGCTAAGAAATCTTATGATTCGTGGATTACAAGGAGAAGAATGGAAATTTATACAAAAATATCTAAAAGAAAATATCTCGCTTGGAGTCGGCAAAAATAGAGCAAAATTCGCACCACGCATGGGTTGTGTGAATTTCGCACAACACTCGCACAACACAAGGTGTTGTGCGAAAATTTCGCATACCCCTCAAGCAGTTGTCTTCCAAAGGACATATATTCCTCATTTTAGCTCCAAATCGTACACGGTTTGAAGTGTTGGATTCTTGACTTCCTGAGCTTTGAAATGCTATATATCATGTAAAAAATGAACTTCGGGAAGTGCTCCAAAAGTGCGAAAGAAGACTGCAGCTGCTGTCCTCTTTGCTTCTCTTCACTTTGCTTGCTTTTCCTCTTTGCTTGGCTTGTCTTAATGATCCAAAAAGTTGTCAAAACACTAAAACTAGCCACAAATATGATTAGAAGCCATTGCTAGGTCCTTAACATGCCAATTGGGATAAAGATGGAGAACTACTACACAAAAGTGCTTAAAACATAATGAATTAAAGGTGTAAAATAGCACTTTTTGGGTAGTAATCACTCCCCCCAACTAACACATTGCTAGTCCCTGAGCAATGAAGGAGAGAAAAATAAAGAAAAAGTAGATAATATAATAATTTACAAAATCATGTTGATCACTCCAAAAAATAATCAAGTGGCATGATTGACATCCATGGATCAATAAAGATGTGAAACTCAACCTATAATAAGAGTTGTCAAAGCATTCACTTGATCATAGAGTACAAAGAATGGATATTATGCAAGTTTAAGCATCAAAAGAATTTCCACTCTCAAAAGATCCAAATCAAATTCTTCCACTAAAATCTAAGTTTTATTTATTAGTTTCCAGATATAGTATGTCAAACTAATCTCTCCCCTCAACCTAGTTCTTTTCAAAGCTTAGCAAACTAATCAACCTCCAATAGGCTAAGGACGCACCTCTTTTCTTTCACAATTTTTTTCTTGTAGGAGTGCAAAACTTAAAGGCATTCTTTTCTAAATTGTCCATGTAACGGGGGTCCATCGATGACTCCCAACCAATTAAGGTTTAGGGCATCAAGCTTTAAGGATCTTTCAACCACTAACTCCTCGGATTTCACCCCGGACTTTTGAAAATGAATTTTAATACCCAAGCACCTATAGTATGTTAAACTCCACCTATTCACCCATGTAACGAGCATTGAGGTCGGTGACTCCCAACCATTGAAGGCTTAGGGCACCAGGTTTTAAAGATTTTCACCATATACCCCTCATACCTTGCTCGGGTTTCAAGGCAAGCAAACATTTTTTCTTTCTTTCTTTATTTTCTTCAAAGACTCATTGGCCTTTTACAAGGTGTCCCAACACTATTAAATGAGGTCAAAGGTACCAAGTCTAAAATTTTCCTAAGTCAAGAGGGAAATAGTTTTTCATCTTATAAACGGAACCTAGTGTATGTGTGTTCGAATAGCTTAAGGTGGAAGAGATAAGTTTGCATGCAATGGGAGTTTCAACAATTCATCAACTTTTAGAAGAGCATAATACAAACTCTAAGACTCATGCAATCAAGTTGAAACTCGACTTCTCTCATTTAATTTTGAGAGTTAATCCTTAATATCCATGGAGTTTAAAGCAAAAATTTTAAAATTTAAACAAAAAGTAGCTAATTTACTAAAATAACTTAGCATTAATAACAAAAACTTCCTTCCTCAACTCTCCCCCCAACCAAGCCGAACATTGTCCTCAATGTGACAAAGCGATTAAAAAATAGGGAGGAAGTGGTACCTCCTGAGTGACATGGAGTCTGAGTCATGTAGGAGAAACCACATGCTTCAAAAAAGAAAAAAGAGTTAGTGAGTAGAGAAAATAGAAAAATGCCAAGTTTTAAACAAGAATTGATGTCTATATATGATGCATCATCAGTAGTACATCCAATCCCAGAATATAAGACATCAAAACATGGAATTATGTATACTAATATAATATGTAAAGACAAAAAGTAAAGAGATGATCAAATAATGGTAAGGTCCTGTGGAGTTGATGCATCTGTGGTGGCCTTCTGAGTGGGTTGGATCAGGACTTTAGCCTCTGTTTTGGTATTCTCCTTGGATGGCATAGTCTCCTCAACTGGAGCTCTCAGTTGGAGCTATGGGCTTTGATGGTTTAAGGAGGTCAGAAATGGAGTGAGAGGCTTCATGTGTGTGATCCCAAGGTGCGTGGGGCTCTCTAACTGCTCTGGATAGCTGAGGCATAGCCTCCTTGGGTCTTAGGCATAAGGGAGCAAAGGAATGAGGCTCAAAGGCTTGGGATTGGGGAGGGTAGGGATGAAGAAGCTCAAAAATTCGCACAAGGGAAGGGTGGTGCGAAAATTTCGCACAAAGGGATGTGTTGTGCGAATTTCGCACAAGGGGATGTGTTGTGCGAAAATTTCGCACAAGGGGATGTGTTGTGCGAAAATTTCGCACAACACACTATTCACCCGCCCAAATACGAAATTGGATTCTTTCAAATGGCCATAACTTATTCGTTTCTAATCCAAATCGCACACCGTTTGAAGCACTGGACTCCTGACTTCCTAAGCTTCAAAACGACATATGGTATTCATAATTTGAGCTCTAGAAAGTGCTCCAAAAACGTGTCCAACAGTAACAAAATGGGGTGCGGCTGCAACATTTCCGTTCAGCTTTGCACAGTCGTCTTCAAACAGCCATAACTTCTTCGTTTCAACTCCAAATCGAGCACCGTTTGAAGCTATGGACTCCTGACTTCCTAAGTTTTGAAACAAGATAAAGTAAGCATGAAATGAACTTCAGGAAGTGATCGAAATGTGCCCAACAGTTGCCAAAATGGAATGGTGCGAATTGCTCTGTTTTGGCTTTTCTCCCCTGTTTTCCCTTGTTTTCACCATAACTTCGATTTTTGTAAGCATCATACCTGCATGAACACTTCAAAACTCATCTTAAAAACATATTAAAACTAAATTAAACCTAAGAATTCAAACTAAAACATGCATAAATTTAAAGAAAGCATAGAATTTAAATGAAGCTGATAGCATGTACCCCAAAAAAGAAGATGAACTATTTAGCTCATCCTCACTCACACACCCACTTCATGCTGAATTCCCCCTGGATCCCAAACAAAATTGGCATCCTTCTCATTTGGCCCAAGGGAATTCGTTTCTCTTCTCTTCCCTGGAGAAGTGGATGCTTTAAAGGGTTCGGGTAACCCTTTATCATTTTGAACCTTATGATTTTCAATGGAAGGTTGGTCCATAGAGTTGTCATAGCAATCCCCCAACAAAGTGTCGATCTTCAACACTTTCCTTGATCTTTTTTCATTTGTTCCTTGAAGGTTATGGTGGGGTTGAGGAGGAAGCTTCCTTTTCCCCCTTGCTATGTCGAGATTGGTGAGTTTCTTAATGGAGTCTTGAACTTTTTCTATCCTTAGTGATATATCATTATAAACCCCCTCCATTCTTACATTTATTGAACTCTCCAAATTATCAATCTTTTCATTAAGATGAGAGTTGATCTTCTGTTGCTCACCTACAAAGTCCTCCATGACTTTGCTTATCTTCAAAATGGCTTGCTCCAATGAAGATGTACTCATTGATGGTTGAGGTTGAGGTTGGGTTGTAAGGTTGGGATGGCTATTCCAACTTGAGGTGTAGGAGCTTTGGTAATCGTACATGTCTCTCATAGTTGGAATGGTAGGGCACTCCCCTACCGTATGCTCATATGAATCATCTCCATTCAAAGCATACTTACTACCCCATTGGCTTTGTTGAACTTGCCTTTTCCCTAACTCAATCCGATCCCTCATGGATAGGTATGCAAATTTGTCCTTCTCATGATCATAATGAGAGCTTTGATCTTCATGTGGAATTTCCATTTCTAAAAAAAATGATAATCAACTAAGGCTCTTTTCTTCAACTTGTACCAGGGTTCCCTCTTGGTCTCGAATCCAACAAGGAATGCACAAATTGAAATTAAAACAAAAATAAAAGAAAAGAGAATAAAAAATTTAACTAAATAAAAACTAAATTAAAAAAAAATTATAAGAAAACTCACCAAACTTGTGATGAAGATCACAAGTTACCCTTAATGGTTGCTTCACTGTGCTTGTGGCACCTTCCCCGGCAACGGCGCCATTTGATTCGACTCATGGTAGCTTAGCTTTAAAGGCGTATCAACAAAATTTATACCTTGAATACTATTACTAAAGTAGCCAAGCTACTATAGCATAGTGGTTCTAGGATCGTTCACTGGGAAGGGTTTTCGCAAACACAAGTGATATTCAAATTAGGAAAATAGGTGATTTTCTTATGGATGTTAGCTTTAAAAGAAGATGTAAATGTTTTAGAAAGATTTAAACTAATCTAACCTAACATTAAAGACTAAAATGAAAGGGTGTAAAAACAAGTTTCTCAAATATTCCTATAGCTATGCTTTGGCTCTTATGCAAATTGGAAATCTCAGGATAGGCTCCTCGCGTTGGGGTTGCAACTATGGTGATGCTTGCTTCCCGAACCGGTATGGATTTAGCAAATCAAGTTTTAATCCTTTAAAATGACAAAACAGATGGTAGTGAATTTCATCAATGGTTATTCACCTTAGACTTCCTTTGAATGGCTCGTAAGTGATAACTAATGGTCTAAAGCCAAAAGCTTACCAAATATTGGCAACTCAAAGTCATTCTAGGTGATAAACTCACCTTTCAATGGCCATTGAAATTGGTTCTAACGGATTAATACAAAACTTGGAATTGAAAACCTCACCTTCCAATAGCTCGTAGGAGATAACTAATGGATAGAAATCCAAAAGCTTATCAAGTATTGGCCGTTGGAAGTTGTCCAAAGGAAATAAAAAACAAACTTTGCATTAATGAACCTTTAATGAAAAATGACTACCTTACCTTCCGGGTGCTAGAAATTTCCATGGGATTGCATCCAAGCCATCACATAACATCCATACTTTGAGAAACTAAAGTTTTAGCCAATCATCCTCTGAGGAAAAGCCCTCAAAGGCTGTTTGGCTTCCGAGAAAAAGAAAATAGTAAAGAGAAAAGAGAAACGAGAGAGCTCTGTATATCACTAAGTGTAAAATGTAACACGCATTTTCTATATTTTCCAAGAGGTGATTTCCACCCCTTATATAGTCTTTACAAAAGCAAAAGCTTGTGATTGGTTAGTTACAAGGATAAGAAAGGAAATTACATCAAAAAATACATAGGAAAATATCTAAACTAGAGTCGGCAAAACAGATTAAAATTCGCACCACGCATGGGCTGTGCGAATTTTGAAGGTGTTGTGCGAAATTTTCGCCCATGCCTGGAGCAGTTGTCTTCCGAAGGCCATATCTTCCCCATTTCAGCTCCAAATCGTACACGGTTTGAAGCGTTGGATTCTTGACTTCCTGAGCTTTGAATTGGTATATAGCATGTAAAAAATGGACTTCGGGAAGTGCTCCAAAAGTGTGAAAGAAGACTGCAGCTGCTGTCCTCTTTGCTTCTCTTCACTTTGCTTGCTTTTCCTCTTTGCTTCTCTTTGCTTCTCTCCTTTGCTTGGCTTGTCTTAATGATCCAAAAAGCTGTCAAAACACTAAAACTAGCCACAAATATGATTAGAAGCCATTGCTAGGTCCTTAACATTCCAATTTGGATAAAGATGGAGAACTACTACACAAAAGTGCTTAAAACATAATGAATTAAAGGTGTAAAATAGCACTTTTTGGGTAGTAATCAGCTTCAATCCTCCAAGTCCCAGTTGCTTGTACACAGAGTATGGGAGCAAATTCACACTTGCCCCCAAGTCTAGCAAAGCTTTCTCCACATGTGTCCCTCCAATGTTGACTAAAATAGTGGGGCATCCCGGATCTTTATACTTAACTGGGGACTTACTGTGAATGATAACACTTACTTGCTCAGTGAGGAATGCATTCTTTGTCACATGTAACCCTCTCTTGACTGTGCACAAGTCCTTTAGAAACTTTGCATATGTGGGGACTTGCTTGATCATATCAAGTAAGGGTATATTCACCTTCACTTGTCTCAAAACTTCAAGAATTTCTGATGAATTATTGATTTCTTTCTTTCCATGTAAAGCTTGAGGAAAAGGGGGAGGCATATGTTTCTTCATCATATCCTCTTTAATCACTATCCTTGGTTCTTCTTCAATGCTTGATTTGGATGCACTTTTCTTCCCACTCTTCTCTTCTTGGTTATTGCTCTCTTTAACTAAGGTTTTCTTTGACATGAGTTCTTCATCTTGCCTCACCTTAGGCAAGGGTTGATCAACCCCCTTTCCACTCCTCAAAGTGATCACAGCTTTAACCTCCCTCAACTTTGAAGACTCCCCCTCTTAGGTTTCAACTTCATGAACACCCTTTGGATTTTGGCTTGGTTGAGAGGGGAACTTTCCCTTCTCATTCACTGTGTTGAGGTTGGTAAGCCTAGAGATGGAGTATTGAATATTATCTATCTTCTGAGATAGATCATTTTGCATCCCCTCCATTCTCTTAATTTGAGAACTCTCAACATTTTCAATCTTTGAATGCAATTGGGAGTTGATTGCCTTTTGTTCACCCACAAAGTCACCCATGACTTTACTTAGGTTCACAATGGCTTGCTCCACTGAAGAGGTTTGTTGAGGTGCTTGGGTTTGGGCTTGTGGTTGGTATGGAGGTGGTCTTGGTTTCCAAGAAAAATTTGGATGGTTTCTCCAGCTTGAATTATAGGTGTTTCTATAAGGTGCATTGTTTTTAGGCCTAAATTGCCCCACAACATTGGCTTGATCACCTAACATCTCCCTCACAGCTGGCATGGTTGGGCACTCATCTACCACATGATCACATGATTGGCAAATGGTGCATGGCATGACATGGGCTTGGGTCTCGGAAATGGCTTGGACTTCATGCATCTTTTTTCAACTCAAGTTCTTCCAACCTCCTTGCTATTGTTGCCACCTTAGCTTTCATGTCCATGTCTTCACTTAACACGTACATTTCACCCTTTGGATTTTGGATTGGTTGAGAGGGAAACTTTCCTTTCTCTCTTGGGTTGGGCTCATCCCATCCTCTTGACACCTCAGACACATAACTTAAAAAGTCCATGGCTTCTTCCGGATTCTTGCTCATAAAATCTCCCCCACACATGGTTTCAAGAATTTGCTTCATGGAGGAAGACATCCCATCATAAAAATAGCTCACCAAGAGTCATGTATCAAAGCCATGATGAGGGCAAGCATTGATGGCCTCCATATACCTTTCCCAACATTCATGGAACTTCTCATTTTCTTTTGCAGAAAAGTTTGAGATTTGTCTCTTCAACCCATTGGTCCTATGGGTGGGGAAAAATTTCTTCAAAAATTCGGCCTGAAGATCAACCCAATTCCTTATGCTCCTTGGCCTTAAAGAATTAAGCCATATTTTTGCCTTGTCCTTCAAAGTAAAAGGGAATAGCTTGAGTCTCATCAAGTCTATTGAAGCTCCTCCCTCTCTAAAGGTATTGCACACCTCCTCAAACTCCTTGATGTGGGCATAAGGATTCTCACACTCCATTCCATGGAAATTTGGTAGGAGGGGCACAATATGGGGCCTTATAACCAGCTGCTCAAGAGGAGGTACGATGCATGAGGGTGCACTCATCCTTGGTGGGTGCATTCTATCCCTCATGGATAGATATTCATTTGGATTACCCCCTTGACCGTGTTGAGAATTCTGATCCTCTTGTAGAGGGTCCATGATGTTTACACAGATATCCAACTCTGTGTCTTGAGGATTCTCAATCCTTACTAATCTTCCCTCTTGGTCCCAAATCCAATAGGGCATGCACAAGTTACAACTTACCTGAAATAAAACAAAAACAACCAAAACAAAAGAAAACTAGAAAAAAAAAAGTTAAGGTTAGAAAGAAAACGAAAATAAACTTAACAAAAAGAAAGGAAATGAAGTTAATGAAAAAGGAATTCACCAAACTTGTGATGGAAATCACAAGTAGCCTCTAAAAGGTTGTATCACTGTATTGTGGCACCATCCCCGGCAACGGCACCATTTTGATTCGCGTGTAACTCCAGTTGGGTCATTTAATAAAAAATATTTATAAAACCTATGACCTCATACTAGCGTAGCAAAGCTACTATAGTATAGTGGCTCTAGGGTCGAACTCTGGGATGGATTTTCATTCTACCAGTGATATACTCAAGATTAGAAATTGAATTTAATGATTTCCTTTATAAAAAAACTTAAAGTTTAAAAGAAAATAAAATTTGTTTTGAAAGTGTTTGAAACTAAACTAACATAAACTAAGTAAAAATGGAAGAAAGAAAGTCTCCCGGAGCTAAGGGTTGCTAGGATCAAGTTCAGAATGCAAAGTGGAAAATTCCGGATTTTTCTCCTCGCATTGGGGATTTAACCTATAGTTATTTCCCGAACCGGTATAGGTTTGACAATGAAGATTTCATCCATAAAAAGTCAATATAAATGGTAGTCAAGGTCCATTAATGGCTTAAGACACTATGGGTCTTCACCTTGAATCACTTTCCAATGGCTCGTACATGATAACTAATGGACTGATATGATCTAGCAATAAGCATCCACAGAGACCTGAAGCTTACCATGTATTGTCCATTCAAAGTGATTCTAAGGGATTTAAAGCAAAACTTTGGATTTAGAAGCCATTTATGAATTCCAACTACCTGAATTTAATTCACGGAAGTTTTCCACCTTTGCATCTGGACTTTTCACCTAGCTTCCTTCACTCCAAGAAACTATAAGTTTAGCCTCTCATCCTCCGAGAAAACATCCTCAGAGGTCGTTTGGCTTCCGAGAAAAAGAAAATAGCAAAGAGAAAAGAAAAGCGAGAGAGCTCTGTATATTTTCTAAGTGTCAAACGTCACATATATTATTAGTTGTTGTTCAAGAGGTGATTTCCACCCCTTATATAGTCTTTACAAAAGCAAAAGCTTGTGATTTGTTAGTTACAAGGATAAGAAAGGAAATTACATCAAAAAATACATAAGAAAATATCCAAAGTGGAGTCGGCAAAAACAGAGGAAAATTCGCACCATGCATGGGCTGTGCGAATTTGGAAGGTGTTGTGCAAAAATTTTGCACAAGCCTGGAGCTGTTGTCTTCCAAAAGTTCAAAAGAAGACTGCAGCTGCTGTCCTCTATTTTCTTCACTTTGCTTGCTTTTCCTCTTTGCTTCTCTTTGCTTCTCTCCTTTGCTTGGCTTGTCTTAATGATCCAAAAAGCTGTCAAAACACTAAAACTAGCCACAAATATGATTAGAAGACATTGCTAGGTCCTTAACATGCCAATTGGACTAAAGATGGAGAACTACTACACAAAAGTGCTTAAAACATAATGAATTAAAGGTGTAAAATAGCACTTTTTGGGTAGTAATCAGGTTTGGTGCGGGTCGCCTCTTCAAATGGGTGGGTGCGGGCCATTCAATGGAGAAAAAACCATGGAAGTGGGGCGTCGCAATGCAATAGAGGATATTGCAATGGGCAGATGGGGCGTGCGAAAGGAAAATAGGGCCTGGAGGGGTTTAAATAGACTTTTTAGTGACAGTTCGTTTTCACACAAGCTGTCGAAATTCGCACAAGGTTTGCGAAATTTCTCTAGGGTTGCGAAATGGGTTTGCACACCTTCTCTAATTTCGCACAGGGTTTCGCAAAGCATTTTCGCAGGTGTGGACCAGCATTTTCACATGCATCCCCACTTTATCGAGCGAGACTTGCTTTTATTTGGTGAGAAATTAATTTTTGGAAAAGTCGAAGTCGCCACTTATTTTATTTTTATTTTGAAGGGAAAATAAAACAAGAAAGAAAAACCCTAAAAAAGTGACTCCATAATTTTTGGAAAAACATGTCTTTGAAAAACCCGAGTCTAGGTTCGGATATCAAGTTACCTATTGGGAAGGTATCTCTAAAAGGTAGTACCCCTCTATGCCCTAAAAAGGTCTCTACTGACTAAGTTGAGGGAAATGTGGCAATTAAATGGTTGATCATGGATACCTAGGTAGGCTAGGTGATTTCAAAAAATAGCATGCCAAACAAGAAAGTCTAATCATAAGAGAGAATCAAAGTGCATACCTGAACGACTTTTTAAGCACCATCAAAATGGATCAAAGGTTAGTTTGAAAACATGACACGTAACATGCATTTTATATCAAAAATGATCAAACAAGAATCAAGGCAATCGAGTATGGCATCAAACATGGACATGGCTCATGATAACATACACATTCATAGAATTTTAGAGTTAACGGGTAGAAAAAGAGTACCTGATTAACGAGCATCCACACCTCTATGGGAAACAAGGGTAGCTCAACAAATAAATACAAAAAAAATTCATGTATATCATCAAGAGGAATAAAAAATCAATCAAATATCAAGCAAACAATATCGAAGAGAATATCATGAATGTTGGGCCCCCACCAAAGCCCTAATTGATTTTGCATGAGTTGATTCTATGGATTCCATTTTTTGGAATCATGAAGTTCATTCATGCTTGTTGGAAATCGAGAAAACCATGAAAATAGTTGAGAATAGAAGAAAATAGTGAAAATGCATGTCTAGAGGAAAGAGGCAGCAAATTTATTAAAATCTGGATTTTAGTGACTAGAAGGGTTCTAAAGATGGATTTTTCAAAGCTGGGAATGCTTAGTTGAAGAATGATTCAAAATTTCAATTTAAAATAGTAAATTCCCAATCAAAGAAGCAAAAAGGGAGGAGGTGTGTGTAGCAAGGTAGCCATGTTGGAGTGGAGTCTGAGAATTTGGGATAGAAGGACTCAATTTGTGGCCAAAGTATCCAGTGGTCTGAAACATTTCTGTTGATAAGGTAACTTGGTCCGTAAGCTCAAATAGATTCTCCCCAATATTAGTCATAAAGCCCAAAATTTCTACTTTTCTGCATTGTTGTATTTCCTGCATTCTGTGTTATTTTCTCAGCATCAAGACTTGATTCAGCAGCTCCATTAGAATATATACCCTTGCTATTGCCATGAACCGAGTAGATTTCATATTTTCTATTTTGATCTATAATGGGACTAAACCTAAAATAAATGGTTTCTACTTGTATTTAGTTCTTCAATATGTACTTTTCATCTAGTAATCTGTACGATGGATGTCTTGACTCTGATGCAAGCTTTCCAAACATTACTAATGATGCGACGACCTGTTCATTACTAATGATGCGACGACCTGTTCATTACTAATGATGCGACGACCTGTTCATTGCTAGGCTGTGGCACATGGTGCCATTTTGAAGCGAAAAGCTTGCTTTGGAAAACCGTGTCTGTCAATTGGACCATTTTGCTTCATTCTCTAAATCAACTTAGACACCGCCACCTGTTTCGATCTTCAAGATTCAATTTCAGATCTGAAGGTAGAACTTTCTATTCCTACTGCAATTAAGAGTGCAAATTCTTCAAGTTCTGAGGAATCATCTTAAATTGATTAAATTGCAGGTGTACATTCTACGCATGAATCTGAGGTTGTTCCAACTCCTTCTACTTCTTGGCAAGTTTGACAGTGTTGAAGGAATTCTTGAACCCCTGGCCTTCAAGTTTTCCTAGCTCTTGTTCATAGTTCTCCAGGCATTGTGGGCAGCAACTCACTTTCTGAGCAGAGTTTGTGTTCTTAGAGACATGCCTTGGTAGAGTACTTATTGCAGTTGGAAAGCTTTTCATCAGAAAATGCAGGGTTGCCAAAAGAAAACTTCACCATAAGTCACATTATGAATCACAATCTTAGAATGTGTATAGATCGTTGGAGTTCCCAAAATAGGCAGCTTTGTTACTACATATGTCTCCACTAGCCAAACATTATGTAGGTAAGAAGCTTTAGCAGCAAAGCAAGGCAGCATCTCAGTTACTTTATTGTGATTTGACTCAATAACAGTTTTGGCTTTGCTGAATGTTCTGTCCAGAAACATCCCTTTCTCTGTAATTTGCTACATTTTGTGTTCCAAGATACCCTCTTTTCTAGGTTTATCAACAGATGATCTACTCTGCTCACTATTAGCAAAATTTTCAGCAGGACCTACCCTGAAATTTTCCATCATCTCATAAATTGGACGCGTATGATCAGATGAAATGCAACACTATGCAGTATCTTTCTTAGGAACAACACTAGGAAGTTTACCAGAATAGTCTCTTAGGGATTCCTGAAATAGATTTTCTCAAATAAAATGGGAGAATCAGGTATGAATAAAGATACAAAACTCTACGAATCTGTCAGGTCTTGAGAATTGGTTCATCATAAGCAATGTGCTTCTCTGGGTTGTAAGAAGAACTTGCATTTGCTCATTCAAGGTAGAAGAGAACCCAAGAGAAAGGTTGAACAAAGGGCTGCTATATGATTTCACAGAATGTGTAAAGTGGACTGGTAGATTCCTCAAAAGAATTTGCTCTAAAAAGAGTCTTCCTGAATAGGCATTGCCTTGAAGAGTTCCTTTAAATGTGATGTTGAGTAAGCCTTTGAAGACCATGGTGTATCAATTTCGGATTAGGCTTTGGTTTGAATATTAGGGCATAAAACCATTACTGTAGCCATCCACTCCAACAGAATTACTGATGTGTCAGTTTCTCTAAAAATCACCTTGTGAATCAATCCACAATACCGAGGCATCCCATCATCAGAACTTCCAAAGTTTTCAGTAAGTAGGCAAGCATTTATGCTTGAGTCAACTCTACCAATGATAACAAGCCCATCCAAATCAAACTTTATAGCTGTTTCTTCTTTTCCATTTATCTCAACTGGTATTCTTTCTGAAAGAATCCTTTTCTTATGATGACCTGACAGGAAAACCCTTTTGCAAGAATGGCTCAGAGTTTTGATTATCATCTGATTCTATTGTATTACCGGAATGATTGCTTTGGTAAAGGGGGTTCAACAGAAACCACACATTCATGGATCCAAAATTCAGCTTATCATCTGATATGGAAGTGTGTATAAGCAATTTCTCTTATATTAACATCTGAGTTCTACTTCTGTCGTCAATCTGCTCACAAACTATTTTATTCAACTGGGTGCTCATGACCTTATTGATCTTCTCTTTGCAGCAACTTGGAAATAGTGGCATAGATGATTTTGTACTTCTTGAGATAAGATGTCATGAAGAAGTGTGCACAGCCTTACAGCAGGTTCCAACACAAGAGCAACCAACCCAGTTGCTGACCTGAAAGCATCTCATTAAATCATTCAGATAGTCAAGAATCTTCTACGAGTTTAGATATTTGATCAAATAATTTAGCAGACATGATCTGCAGTCGGCTCTCATTGAGAAATCAAGAAAATCTTTCTGATAAAAGCATGGAAATTTCCGTCAACTTCGTCATTAATTTAGACTCGTCCCATACTGTTGCTATTTTCATTGTGTCTTCTTTAACAGCAGAGATTTTAGATTCTTCTAGGGGTCCTGAATGCTGTTTGACTGTTGTGCGCTCTTAGCAACAGCTTCCATTTGGTCAGATAAGACATTGGTAGACTGTTCAAATTCTTTCGAATTTAATCCCAACATGCTCAACTCAGCACTAGTAGAGATGTTAGATTGATGATTTGCTGAAAAACTTTCATTTGTTGCACTTGCAGCAACTTTTATCTGTCGAGATATTGCATTGGCAGACTGCTTGATCTGTTTGGAATTTAAACCCTGCATGCTTAGCCCAACACCTTGAAATTCAAGAATCCATTGGGAAATCAGTGGTGTAAAGCATAAGATTCTGGTCAGTATGCAGTATAAGCATGAACCTTCCACTTAGGCGATTCACCTTCGATAAACGAGCAACAAGTTCGCTGCCTTAATTCAGTATCTGGGTGGGTAGTATTATGTCTATTGGATGATTGAAGCTTTGCCACAAATAGGTGGAATTGTGGCCTGCAAGTACAAAGTTTCCAGTTACTTGAAATGCTTTAGAATCATGGTTCCAGTTTACATCTAGTCATTGACTCAAGTAAGTTCGTATTAGCTTGGGTGGCTTTTGATTCTAGAAGCTCTAACAACAACATGGTTCTCAAATATTCGAACAACAATGTCCAAAACTAAATCAAGAAATTCTTTAGTAGCAGTCTATGCTGTCCCTACTGGAGCCATCGCAGGAGAAACTAAGCTAACTACCAACAAGGTTCTAGCCAGTGAGATCCCATTCTAACGTTTTGATTTTGGTGACTGATAGCTTTCTAATTGTTCCTGCAAATAATGTAAACCAGTAGTTGCATTGAATGGATTGTCATTCAGAGCAAGGATCCGAATACTTGTAAGGCCATTGAAGAAATCAGCGAGGATGGTGTCGACTTCATTGTAATCTAAGAAGGCGAGTTGCAATTCAAACAATTTGCGAGAAGAAGGCAATTTTTCATTGAAATGGTTCCTCTGAAACTCTAAATTACAGAGCATTGAAAGCTGGTTAAAGTTATGAGAGAGAGGTCACTTTAATCCCAATCCCTTAACTTGAATCTGTGTAACTTTGTCACCATTACAAAAAAAACATGAGGCCACAAATTCGAGTCCACTCGTTGACTTGTTTCCTTCATTCATTCGCTTTAACAAGTCACAACATTTAATTTCAAAGTATATTGTAAAACCTTCAAGTATGCTCAAATCAGAGAGCTCCAATATGTTAATCTTTAATACTCTCCAGCAGATTCTGTTCTATGTCTCTTTCTATTATACAGAAGTTCGAGCAAGTCTCATAAAGCCTGAATTTCTGCATGTAGCCACTGTCGGTGTCGGGTTTATCCAAGTGTGCTACTCCATTTGTGATGCTAAATTTCAGATTCTCTTCTACACGTTGACAGACCAATATGTTATCCTTACCAGGAAGCCGATATTCGATCGTATGAGATTGATTTGATGTCTCCACTAAACTCACTGTTCCTCAACAGTCTTTAGTTTTGCTACCCCCATAAGAATCTCAAAGGTACTATCCTTTGCCCTAGATGGTACAATTCGACCTTGGAAAGCAAGGCGACAAGCATTTGAGTGATTTAGCAATGATAGGCCAAAATTCATCTCCAATTGAGTCTCATATTGAATCCTTGAATGATGTCACTGGAAGCACCACAATATCCTCGAGACATTCTCATCTTGTGGGCAGCTGCTCTAAAAGTTGTGAAGATAGGCTTATGTGTTTTGAAATCTGAATTTCTAAAGTCCCAATTCTATGTGCAGCAGAAACAGTGAAACTAGAAGTACCATGATCACCAGCATCAAAATCATGCGGGATGAACTGCTGCAATGAAGTAATCTGGCTGACCTGTTTTCCATTCTGACTCACATTACTATTCCCTTTAAATTTCAACCATCAAGAGTATCCGTTAACACCATTGAATCTTACCCACATATGCAACCACTTGAATTCCTTTCAATTCTCTACCAAATTCAACCATAAAAGTTGTCTTAAATAGCCACTGAATTCCTTTAGATTTTCCATTGAAAGTTTAACTACCCAGATTTTCATCCAAGCCATGAAGATAGGAAACATTTGCAAAATGACCTACATACAGAAGAGTGTACCAAGAAGAGAAGATAAATCCAGCCTGAGTTGGATTTCAGGTTTGGCCATTTCTTTAATGAAGTCTAGTATCCTTTTGACACCATCTCCTTGCACAAGCTGGAGGTAGGCATTGGATGCTTAAACTAGCAAGAGAGGGTAATCAATTGGTTATCTCAAAAAATACATACCAGATTCACTGAGCGTAGAACCTTACTAATGCGATAGAACTAGCAACTATGCCATTGTTCCACACAGCTTAAGGATACCAGATATATTAGGCACCTCTCCCATCATACAGGAGAGTAAACTTGACTTACCTGAGCTTAAAGTACCACAAGCAACAACCCTCATACCACGACACACCCGCAAATTAATGTCCTTCAGCGTTGGATTAAGGGAAGATAAATCCCAAGAGAAATTCCCATCCACTATCTCAATTGTTGTACCAAAACCACCTTTTGGAAGCCTCTCGATGACATCACTCTGTTGGTCGTCTAGACGAAGAAAGGATGTAATTTTGATTTTTCAAGAAACATTTGGAATGTCATGGCATGAGGATGCCAGCTGTGCAATGACCCTGTCTTCATAAGAAAATTGGCCGCATTCCAGTATATAAATAAGAGGAAATGTTTTGGCATTATAGAACATGAAGCCTCTGAGTTGAATGGATATCTCAGAAACTTATCCCTCTAAGATGATGCCCTACCTTTTCATTGAATTGAATAAACTCAATGTCTTTCTTGACTACCCACATTACACATATCCCAAAATCATTACTTTCCATGCAATAGGGCCCTTGTAGGGCATTTTATCAAACAACTTCCGAGCAAAAGTAAAATCTCCCATCTTGACACATGCACTAACCATTGCAGTCTGACACACCAAATCTGGCTCACGAATTGATGAAAACATCCAATAGCAAGCAGCCAAGCCACCCAATCTTGCGTACATGTAAATTAAACCACTTTGAACATGTGAGTCATGCTCAAACCCATATTTCAGAACGACACCATGTAAAAATGAACAGTCCCGTGCGCCAATAGTTGAGTAGAGGTATGAACTAAGAACGTGAAAGTGTAGTTATCAGAGGCCAGATAGCCAGCGGAATGAAGAATTCTACTATAGATGTGAAAGATCTGATCAAAGAGTCGAAGATGAAGGAAGTTGGGTTCTAAGAGTTGTGACAGAGGCTTCATTGGAACTTCAATTCTTGATTGTTCTATGAATTGAAACTATTAGATGAAAAATGTGAAGTTGGATGAATCTCTCATCACTAGTCTCCTGCTCAATCACCCTCCTCTGGTTTATGCTCAAATCTGACCCCTGATTTGCTTAAAGATAATAAACAGAAGACCTCGTAATTATGTGATAAACAGGTGCAAAACTCCTCTGCCACATACAAATATTTAAAATCCCATTAGCAAGTCAATCACGGTTCAGAATTCAGCAATAATATCAGTAGAGAATTGGATTGTTTGAAGAGATTGTCGAGCTTCCCAAACAAAATGACTTTTCAAACATCTTTGCATCGGAAGAATTGGCACCATTAAACTATGGCTGTAGCTTGTGCGGAGCTTCGGTCTTTAATTTCTTCGCAAATTATCAGCAGATTCCAGAATTTTCCAATATCTGGAATATGCTAGGATTGCTACACACCTCATCCCTCATATCGACACTTCCGTCATTCCCCAATGCGCACCCAAATACAAAGGCAAGGGTTCGAACACCATGCGGGGAAAGGAATATAGAACAAATAAAAAAAATGAAGTAAAACTCGGAGAAGGAAAGAACAGAGGATATTGATCAGTAAACATAAATAGCCCCCACTTCAAGTATTAATCCATGGGTTAAGAGCGGAGGGAACAATGCAGAATAGGATTTAAATGAAAAAAAACAGAGCATAATCACATTTAGGCATGGAGTTATATATTTTCGAAGACATCAATGACATATAAAATAATCAAAATCAAAATAAGGTGAAGAAGTAAATGACCAATCCCAGTAGAACAACTTGTGGCCCTTAACGTCCACACCAATCAACAGTATATTAAATATTCATAAACGAACACATGGAGGAATCGAACATGAGTAAGAATTCTGAGAAGAACTATAAACATACCTGGAAGAGCCTTGGCTCTAATCACCTCCTTCCCGCTCTTGTGTGTTTTTTCACCCAAAAAATCTAAGAATCCTCTATTTCTTTTTCCTCTCTCACCTATATATATCAACCTTCCCAAAGAACCCCCTCCCAAATCAGTTGGAGGAAAATCCCCTCATTTTCTTCCTTTTTGTGTCTCTCTACAAAGATAATAAAGAAAATCTTTGATGCGACTCATGGTAGCTTAGCTTTAAAGGCGTATCAACAAAATTTATACCTTGAATACTATTACTAAAGTAGCCAAGCTACTATAGCATAGTGGTTCTAGGATCGTTCACTGGGAAGGGTTTTCGCAAACACAAGTGATATTCAAATTAGGAAAATGGGTGATTTTCTTATGGATGTTAGCTTTAAAAGAAGATGTAAATATTTTAGAAAGATTTAAACTAATCTAACCTAACATTAAAGACTAAAATGAAAGGGTGTAAAAATAAGTTTCTCAAAGATAGGATAGCTATGCTCTGGCTCTTATGCAAATTGGAAATCTCAGGATAGGCTCCTCGCGTTGGGGTTGCAACTATGGTGATGCTTGCTTCCCGAACCGGTATGGATTTAGCAAATCAAGTTTTAATCCTTTAAAATGACAAAACAGATGGTAGTGAATTTCATCAATGGTTATTCACCTTAGACTTCCTTTGAATGGCTCGTAAGAGATAACTAATGGTCTAAAGCCAAAAGCTTACCAAATATTGGCAACTCAAAGTCATTCTAGGTGATAAACTCACCTTTCAATGGCCATTTGAAATTGGTTCTAACGGATTAATACAAAACTTGGAATTGAAAACCTCACCTTCCAATAGCTCGTAGGAGATAACTAATGGATAGAAATCCAAAAGCTTATCAAGTATTGGCCATTGGAAGTTGTCCAAAGGAAATAAAAATCGAACTTTGCATTAATGAACCTTTAATGAAAAACGTCTACCTTACCTTCCGGGTGTGAGAAATTTCCATGGGATTGCATCCAATCCATCACATAACATCCATACTCACCTTTCAATGGCCATTTGAAATTGGTTCCAACGGATTAATACAAAACTTGGAATTGAAAACCTCACCTTCCAATAGCTTGTAGGAGATAACTAATGGATAGAAATCCAAAAGCTTATCAAGTATTGGCCGTTGGAAGTTGTCCAAAGGAAATAAAAACCAAACTTTGCATTAATGAACCTTTAATGGAAAACGACTACCTTACCTTCCGGGTGTGAGAAATTTCCATGGGATTGCATCCAAGCCATCACATAACATCCATACTTTGAGAAACTAAAAGTTTTAGCCAATCATCCTCTGAGGAAAAGCCCTTAGAGGCTGTTTGGCTACTAAGAAAATAGAAACGGGAGAGCTCTGTATATTCTCTAAGTGTAAAACATAATATATGTTATATATTCTATATCATGTATCCAAGAGGTGATTTCCACCCCTTATATAGTCTTTACAATTGCAAAAGCTTATGATTGGTTAGTTACAAGGATAAGAAAGGAAATTACATCACAAAATACAAAGGAAAATATCTAAAGTGTTGTCGGCAAAAACAGAGCAAAATTCGCAACACGCATGGGTTATGCGAATTTCGCATTACACCTTGTGGAATGCGAAATTTTCGCATAACCTGGAGCAGTTGGCTTCCGAAGGCCATATCTTCCTCATTTCAGCTCCAAATCGTGCACGGTTTGAAGCGTTGGATTCTTGACTTCCAGAGATTTAAAATGGTATATAGCATGTAAAAAATGGACTTTGGGAAGTGCTCCAAAAGTGCAAAAGAAGACTGCATCTGCTGTCCTCTTTGCTTCTCTTTGCTTTGCTTGCTTTTGCTCTTTGCTTCTCTTTGCTTGTGCTCGTGTTTCCACTTGAAATTCAAGCTTGTAAACGTCCAAAATCCTTGCTTTAACTTGTCCAAGTAGCTCCTCCATCATTTGGCATGCTTGAATCGATTCATAAGCTGATAAAAACATGTAAACTTGCCATAAAATGGTTAAAACCAATTACTAAGGACCTTAATGAATTAATTGGGTTAAATGAATATGATTACTACTCAAAGGTGCTTAAAACCATTATAATTAGGTCTACAAAATAGCACTTTTTGGTAGTAATCACACCCCCCAACCGACTCATTGCTAGTCCCTTAGCAATGGAGGAGATAAAAACTAAGTAAACTATAATAATATACATAAAAGGGATCATGCAAATCACTCCAAAAAATGATATGAGTGGCATGATGGACATCCATGGATCAATAAAGATGTGAAACTCAACCTATAATAAGAGTTTTCAAAGCATTCACTTGATCATAGAGTACAAAGAATGGATATTATGCAAGTTTTAAGCATCAAAAGAATTTCCACTCTCAAAAGATCCAAATCAAATTCTTCCACTAAAAGCTAAGTGTTAATGTGATTAGCTTCCGAGTATAGTATGGATAACTATCATCTCCCCCCAACCTAAGTCTTTCTTTAAGCTTAGCAAAATTAACCATCTCTTGATAGGCTAGGAACGCACCTCTTATTCACAATTCTTTTCACTTACTAAACTTAACCAATTCACCCATGTAACAAGCAGAGGATCGGTGACTCCCAACCAATAAAGGCTTAGGGCACCAGGCTTTAAAGGCTTTCGCCACCCCTTCGGACCATGCTCAGGTTTCAAGGCAAGCAAAGAAGTTTATTCTATTTTTTTTCTTTTTCTTTTTCTTTTTTTCTATTTTTTCAAAGACTCATTGGTCTTTATGAGGTGTCCCAACACTATTTAAGAGAGGTTGAAGGTGTCAAATTATGATTTCTCAAGCTTAGAGGGTGAGATAGTTTCACATCTTATAATCGGAATCTAATGTATGTGTGTGCGAATAGCTTAAGGTGGAAGAGATAAGTTTGCATGCAATGGGAGTTTCAACCATTCATCAACTTTTAGAAGAGCATAATAGAAACTCTAAGACTCATGTAATCAAGCTGAAACTCGACTTCTCTCATTTAATTTTGAGAGTTAATCCTTAATATCCATGGAGTTTAAAGTAAAAATTTTTAAATTTAAACAAAAAGTAGCTAATTTAACTAAGTATGATAAAAATTTAATCTAATACTTACTTCCTCATCTCTCCCCCCAACCGAGATGAACATTGTCCTCAATGTTTGAATCGAAAATAAGGAGGAAGGAAGTGGTACCTCATGTGATGTGGACTTGGAGTTGAGAAGGTAAACCACCTGTTTCAAAATTCAAAAATGGAATGAGAGAGGAATTTATACTAAATATTTACAAAAATGATGAGTGGGCCCCACTTTGAGCAGCTGAGGACAAGACTCAAAGGCTTGGGATTGGGGAAGGTAGGGATGAAGAAGCTTAAAAATTCGCACAAGGTAGGTGTTATGCGAAAATTTCGCATAAGGGGGGATGTTATGCGAATTTCGCATAACACATGGTGGAATGCGAAAATTTCGCATATGCACTATTCACACGCCCACTTGAAGTTTTGAAGCTCATTCAAATTGTGGAAATTTTTGGCTTTTGAGGGTGGGAAGTGCTAGCTAAGGTAAGAAAAGGATTTTTCATGGTGAATAGGCTTAGAAATTGGAGCTTTTTCATGAAGAAATTTTTAAAATTGGAGCTCCTCTACCCGGCGGCCATGGGTTCTCTTTGAAGAAAACGTGGCTTGAATGTTTAGCTTGAGGTTTTGAATTGGTGAATACAAGGCTGAAATTGGTTGATCGGAAGAGATGTTGAGAGAAATGAAGAACCTTAGCATTTGAAGATGAGAACACGGCCTTTAAAGAGGAAGTGCAAATTTCGCATTACACCTTGGTTATGCGAAAATTTCGCATTCCTGTGAGTACCCTGACAGAGAGCATGGTTTTGAAAATTTGTCCCAAAAACGAATTCGCATATGGTTCGCATAAGGTTCGCATTCCTGTGAAATTCGCATAAGGGATTTTGGGAAGGGACCGAGAGCATGTTTTTTTTTGGAAATTGCCACAAAAGCATTTTCGCATAAGGGGTGTGTTATGCGAAAATTTCGCATAACATGGTGTGTTATGCGAAAATTTCGCATAACATGGTGTGTTATGCGAAAATGGCTGAGACTTGGTTTTTTCTCCCCTGTTTTGCCTTGTTTTCACCATGACTTCATTCTTCAAGCTTTCCTACCTGCATGAACACTTCAAAACTCATCTTAAAAACATATTAAAAAACTAAATTAAAGCTAAGAATTCAAACTAAAACATGCATAAATTAAAAAAAAAACATAGAATTTAAATGAAGTTGATAGCATATACCCCAAAAAGAAGATGAACTATTTAGCTCATCCTCACTCACACACCCACTTCATGTTGAATTCCCCCTGGATCCCAAACAAAATTGGCATCCTTCCCATTTGGTCCAAAGGAATTCGTTTCTCTTCTCTTCCCCGGAGAAGTGGATGCTTTAAAGGGTTCAAGTAACCCTTTATCATCTTGAACCTTATGATTTTCAATGGAAGGTTGGTCCATAGAGTTGTCATAGCAATCCCCCACCAAAGTGTCGATCATCAACACTTTCCTTGATCTTTTTGCATTGGTTCCTTGAAGGTTATGGTGGGGTTGAGGAGGAAGCTTTCTTTTTCCCCTTGCTATGTCGAGATTGGTGAGCTTCTCAATGGAGTCTTGAACTTTTTCTATCCTTAGTGATAGATCATTGTAAACCCCCTCCATTCTTACATTTATTGAACTCTCCAAATTATCAATCTTTTCATTAAGATGAGAGTTGATCTTTTGTTGCTCACCTACAAAGTCCTCCATGACTTTGCTTATCTTCAAAATGGCTTGCTCCAATGAAGATGTACTCATTGATGGTTGAGGTTCAGGTTGGGTTGCAAGGTTGGGATGGTTTATATACTCAAATGAAGTTGGCATGGCTTGTGGTTGTGCTTCAGTATGCATATTCCTCAATTCAAACTCTTCTATCCTTCTAGCCATAGATGCTAGCTTTGCCTTCATGCTCATGTCTTCATTCAAGGCATACTTACTACCCCATTGGCTTTGTTGAACTTGCCTTTTCCCTAACTCAATCCGATCCCTCATGGATAGGTATGCAAATTTGTCATTCTCATGCTCATAATGAGAGCTTTGATCTTCATGTGGAATTTCCATTTCTAAAAAAAAATGATATTCAACTAAGGATCTTTTCTTCAACTTGTACCAGGGTTCCCTCTTGGTCTCGAATCCAACAAGGAATGCACAAATTGAAATTAAAACAAAAATAAAAGAAAAAAGAATAAAAAATTTAACTAAATAAAAACTAAACTAAAAAAAAAATTATAAGAAAACTCACCAAACTTGTGATGAAGATCACAAGTTACCCTTAATGGTTGCTTCACTATGCTTGTGGCACCTTCCCCGGCAACGGCGCCATTTGATGCGACTCATGGTAGCTTAGCTTTAAAGGCGTATCAACAAAATTTATACCTTGAATACTATTACTAAAGTAGCCAAGCTACTATAGCATAGTGGTTCTAGGATTGTTCACTGGGAAGGGTTTTCGCAAACACAAGTGATATTCAAATTAGGAAAATAGGTGATTTTCTTATGGATGTTAGCTTTAAAAGAAGATGTAAATGTTTTAGAAATATTTAAGCTAATCTAAGCTAACATTAAAGACTAAAATGAAAGGGTGTAAAAACAGGTTTCTCAAAGATAGGATAGCTATGCTCTGGCTCTTATGCAAATTGGAAATCTCAGGATAGGCTCCTCGCGTTGGGGTTGCAACTATGGTGATGCTTGCTTCCCGAACCGGTATGGATTTAGCAAATCAAGTTTTAATCCTTTAAAATGACAAAACAGATGGTAGTGAATTTCATCAATGGTTATTCACCTTAGACTTCCTTTGAATGGCTCGTAAGAGATAACTAATGGTCTAAAGCCAAAAGCTTACCAAATATTGGCAACTCAAAGTCATTCCAAGTGATAAACTCACCTTTCAATGGCCATTTGAAATTGGTTCCAACGGATTAATACAAAACTTGGAATTGAAAACCTCACCTTCCAATAACTCGTAGGAGATAACTAATGGATAGAAATCCAAAAGCTTATCAAGTATTGGCCGTTGGAAGTTGTCCAAAGGAAATAAAAACCAAACTTTGCATTAATGAACCTTTAATGGAAAACGACTACCTTACCTTCCGGGTGTGAGAAATTTCCATGGGATTGCATCCAAGCCATCACATAACATCCATACTTTGAGAAACTAAAAGTTTTAGCCAATCATCCTCTGAGGAAAAGCCCTTAGAGGCTGTTTGGCTACTAAGAAAATAGAAATGGGAGAGCTCTGTATATTCTCTAAGTGTAAAACGTAATATATGTTATATATTCTATATCATGTATCCAAGAGGTGATTTCCACCCCTTATATAGTCTTTACAATTGCAAAAGCTTATGATTGGTTAGTTACAAGGATAAGAAAGGAAATTACATCACAAAATACAAAGGAAAATATCTAAAGTGGAGTCGGCAAAAACAGAGCAAAATTCGCAACACGCATGGGTTATGCGAATGTTATGCGAATTTCGCATAACCTGGAGCAGTTGGCTTCCGAAGGCCATATCTTCCTCATTTCAGCTCCAAATCGTGCACGGTTTGAAGCGTTGGATTCTTGACTTCCAGAGATTTAAAATGATATATAGCATGTAAAAAATGGACTTCGGGAAGTGCTCCAAAAGTGCAAAAGAAGACTGCAGCTGCTGTCCTCTTTGCTTCTCTTTGCTTTGCTTGCTTTTGCTCTTTGCTTCTCTTTGCTTGTGCTCGTGTTTCCACTTGAAATTCAAGCTTGTAAACGTCCAAAATCCTTGCTTTAACTTGTCCAAGTAGCTCCTCCATCATTTGGCATGCTTGAATCGATTCATAAGCTGATAAAAACATGTAAACTTGCCACAAAATGGTTAAAACCAATTACTAAGGACCTTAATGAATTAATTGGGTTAAATGAATATGATTACTACTCAAAGGTGCTTAAAACCATTATAATTAGGTCTACAAAATAGCACTTTTTGGTAGTAATCAATCTCCTTCCAAAAAGAAAACTTCTCTGATCCAAAAAGGAAATCCACTTTCCTTTCTTATTTTCTTCCCTTTTGTAACTGATTCTCCCATGGAAATAATATATGTGCTATCCTTCTAAAAACAAAATCTCCTCTTTTTCAAAATTTTGTTGATTCTCCTTCCAAATAGATGGCGGCCCGTTTCCTCATGCCCAAAAAGCTAATAAATAGGATTTAGAAAACTTGTAATAAGATAAAATAAAATAAAATGAAAATAATAAAGAAATCCATATAAGCCACACAAGTCATGTAGGCCATGCAATCATGCAAGTCGTATAAAAAGTGGGTTTAAAAGTGCTTAAGTGGGCCTAAGTGAACTAAGCCCAATGAAGTGTCTAAGTGGGCCTAAGGTGTTTAGGAAAGTGCCTAAGTCTAAATTACGGTTGCCGAGGTCATAATAAGGGGTTAGGCAATCCCTCAATCGGAGTCTCCGAGGTGTTCAAGAAAGGTAAGTAGTGTGAGTGGATATGGGCCACCGAGGAGCTACTGTAAAGTATCGAACAAGTATCTAATAGGACATGTGCTAGGAGGACAAAATTGAGGGTCTACAGTAGGGTGTGCGAAATGCTCTGTTTTTCTAGTTTTTCATCCACCAGAAAATTTTTAAGGGTTTTTCCATCTGTTTTGAAATCCACCTGCAATTGATCATCAAAAATTAAATTAAATCACATCAAAATAAAATTAAAGCAAAAAATCACAATTAAAACAAGTACTAAATCAATAAAATTTTAAATCAACATTAAAAATAAAATGGACTTACTATCTTCCGACAGACTAAATCCATCTAACTACTTGTCTTGTTAAGCTTGATGTGGCTTAAGAAGGATGATTTCCTCCTTGTCTCGAGAAAAAGGCTCCACGAATGGCTTGAGACGATGGCCATTGACTTTGAAACTCCCGGTGTTGTTGGAATCGAGTAGTTCCACTACTCCATTTGAATGCACTTGTTGAATTGTGAAAGGCCTATCTACCATGACTTCAGCTTTTCCCAAGAAGATGTGGAGCTTAGAGCCATATAGCAAGACTCTTTGTCCCTTCTAGAATTCTTTGCGGGAGACTAACTGATCATGCCACCTCTTCAATCTTTGTTTTTCAATGATTGAATTATTGTAGGCGTCATTTCTTAGTTCCTCCATCTCATTAAGGTCTAAAAACCTCTTCATGCCGGCTCTACTCAAATCCATGTTGAGCTTCTTGATTGCCCACCAAGCTTTGTATTCCACTTCCACGGGGAGATGGCACGCTTTTTCGTAGACTAGGCAATAAGGAGACATTACAAGAATGGTCTTGTAAGCTGTTATGTATGCCCACAATGAATCATGAAGCTTAACAGACCAATCTCTTCTACTTGTATTCACCACCTTCATCAGTATGTTTTTTATCTCCCGATTTGCTAACTCAACTTGCCTAGAAGTCTGAGGGTGGTAAGGTGTAGCTACCTTATGCTTCACCCCGTACTTGGCTAAGAGAGTTTCAAACAGCTTGTTACAAAAATGAGTACCTCCATCACTAATTATGGCCTTGGGTACTCCAAATCTAGAGAAGATGTTCTCTTTGAGAAATTCGAGAACAACTCTATGATCATTTCGTTTGCACAAGATCGCTTTAACCCATTTAGAAACATATTCTACTCCGACTAAGATGTAGGAGTAGCCAAAGGACATATGAAAAGGTCCCATGAAGTCAATGCCCCAGACATCAAAAAGATCAACTATTAAAATGGGGTTCAAAGGCATCATGTTCATGCATGTTAACTTCCTAAGCCTCTGGCATCTATCACAACTCCTGCACATGGTGTTGGCATCCTTGAAAAGTGATAGCAAGCAGAAACCCGATTGCAATACCTTCATAGATCTCTTCTACGAAGCAAAGTGGCCTCCACATGCGCTTTCATGGCAATGACTGAGGATCCCCTGTTGCTTTTGTTCAGGGACACACTTCCGTATTATTTGATCTGCACAATATTTGAATAGAAATGACTTTTCCTATAGTAGGCATGAATTTTTGCAAAGAAGTGCTTCTTATCTTGTGTTTTCCACTCGCTTGGAACTTCTTCGGTAACTAGATAGTTAACAATATGAGCATACCAAGAAGCGACTTCCATCAACATGAGTGAATCCTCTGGAAAATCATCATTAATGGGCAAACTATGGGAATTATGTGTGATGGCTAGCCTTGAAAGATGGTCGACTACCACATTCTCCACTATTTTCTTGTCTTTGATCTGAAGATTGAACTCTTGAAGAAAGAGAATCCATTTAATCAGCCTCGCTTTTGCATCCTGCTTAGACAGTAGATATTTCAAGGTTGAGTGATCAGTGAAAACCATAATGAAAGACCCTACCAAGTAAACGGGAAATTTGTCTAAGGCAAAAACTATAGTTTCTTTGCTCTTCATTCAACATTTTTCTCGCATAGTAGATCACATAGGGCTTTCCATCTTCTCTTTGCCAAAGAACAACTCCTATAGGAAAGTCACTAGCATCACACATCACTTCAAATGTCAATTGCCAGTTGGGAGCTCTCACTATTGGAGCGGTCATAAAAAATAGCTTCAGTTCTTCAAAACTCTGTTGACATCGATCATCCCATATGAATTAAGCATCCTTTACCAATAGTTCACAAAGAGGTCTTGCAAGTTTAGAGAAATCTTTGATAAACCTCCTATAGAACCCAACATGGCCAAGGAATTGCCTTACTCCTTTGACAGGTGTTAGCAATGGCAACTTGACAATAAGTTCAACCTTTGCTTTGTCCACTTCAATGTCTTGCTTTGAGATAATATGCCTAAGGACAATCCCTTGGTGTACCATGAAATGACATTTCTCCTAGTTAAGCACCAAGTTTTTCTCAATGCATCGGTTCAGAATAGCTTCCAAGTTGACTAAGCATTCGTCAAACGCACTTCCATATATGGTGATATCGTCCCTAAAGAGTTTCATAATACGCTCCACCATATCACTGAAAATGCTTAACATGCATCTTTGGAATGTTGCGGGTGCATTGCATAAGCTGAAAGGCATTCTTCTGTATGTGTAGGTTCTGAATGGACATGTGAAAGTGGTCTTCTCCTAGTCTTCAACATCAATTTCTATTTGAAAATACCCAGAGTAGCCATCCAAGAAACAGTAGAATGGATGGCCAGTGACCGTCTCAAGCACTTGATCAATAAACGGCAACGAGAAGTGGTCCTTCCTTGTTACAACATTCAACTTTCTTTAATCAATACACACCCTCCAGCCTGAAGTGAGGCGTGTAGAAACTTCTTCTCCCTTATCATTTTGCACCACCGTGATCCCTGATTTCTTTGGCATGACTTGCGTAGGACTCACCCATGGGCTATTTGATATAGGGTAGATAATACCAGCCTGAAGTAGCTTAAGCACTTCAGCTTGCACTACCTCTTGCATGTGAGGGTTCAACCTTCTCTGAGGTTGATGAACTGGCTTAGCTTCTTCTTCCATGTATATATGATGGGTACAGACTAAAGGGCTGATCCCTTTTAGATTAGAAATTTTCCACCCTATCACCTTCTTACATCTTTTGAGGACTTCAAGTAGACAATCCTCCTGAGAAGTGGTAAGATATGAAGAAATAACAACAGGGCTCTGCTTGTTTTCTTCCAGGTATGCATACTTCAACTCCATGGGTAATAGCTTTAGAATAATCTTTGGGGATTCCTCCTTAACAACTTCTTGTGTCTTCGCCCCATTGAATAAAGGCAGAATTTCTTCCCTCCTCTTCCAAGGGGATAGAGTAGCAAGCAAATCTGAGGGTTCAGGTAACCCTTCATCAAGATCCCTAAGACTCTCATTCAAATCTTCGAGCATTTTTTTATCACAATGCTCCTCCACTAAGTTGTCAATCATGCACACCTCTTCTGGTTCTTCTTCTTCTTCTAGATGGAATTGTTTCTTGCATAAATAGAAGATGTTGAGCTCTAATGTCATGTTGCCAAACGTAAGTTGCATGAATCCATTCCTACAATTGATGATAGCATTTGATGTAGCTAGGAATGGTCTTCCAAGTATGATAGGAACATAATTAGTTCCTTTGGCAACTGGGTCCGTATCAAAAACAACAAAATCCACTGGGTAGTAGAGTTTGGCAACTTGAACTAGGAGATCTTCAATCATGCCTCTTGGAATCTTCACAGATCTATCTGCTAGAGATAAAGTGATTGATATTGGCTTCAACTCTCCAAGTCCCAATTGCTTGTAGACAGAGTAGGGTAGCAAATTCACACTTGCCCCCAAGTCCAACAAAGCTTTTTCCACACACGTCCCTCCAATCATCACTGAGATGGTAGGATAGCCTGAATCTTTGTATTTCACTAGAGACTTGCACTGTATAATGGCACTTACTTGCTTAGTCAAGAAGGCTTTCTTATTAACATTCAACCCTTTTTTTACAGTGCATAAGTCCTTCAGGAATTTTGCATAAGTCGGAACTTGTTTGATCATGTCTAGCAAAGGGATGTTAACTTTCACTTGCCTCAACACTTCAAGAATTGTTGATGCATTATTGATTCCCTTTTTTGCCATGAAAAGCTTGGGGGAAAGGTGGAGGCGTGTGTTTCTTCATCATATCTTCCTAGTTGATGGCCCTCTTTGGTTTTTCATTCACAGTAGATTCAAGGTCCTCATTTTTTGCACTTTTCCCTTTTCTCCTTCCTTTGATTTCCTCCCTCTTCTCTTTCTCTGCTTCACTCTCTAGTTCATGCTCTGGCTTGGATGTAGGCAGATCAACCTCGTTACCACTCCTTAAAGTGATCACTGCTTTCACTTCCCTCACCTGTGAAGATTCTCCCTCCTGAGCCTCCACTTCATGGATACCCTTGGGATTTTGATGAGATTGAGAAGGAAACTTTCCTTTCTTTTGCATTGTGTTGAGGTTGGTGAGCCTTGAGATTGAGTACTAGAGATTATCTATCTTCTGAGATAGATCATTTTGCATTCCATCCATCCTTTTGTTCAATGTACCCTCTACACTGTCAATTCTTTGACTGGGCTAAGCATTGACAGATTTCTGGTCTCCAACAAAGTCTCTCACGACCTTGCTAAGATTCACAATGACTTGTTCAAGATTCGAGGCTTACAGAGGTGCTTGGCCAGGTTGCGTGTACTGAGGTGCCCTTGGCTTCCAAGAGAAATTTGGATGGTTCCTCCAATTTGAATTGTATGTGTTGCCATATGAAGCATTATTATTAGGCTTAAATTGTCCAATAACATTTGCTTAATCCCCAAACATTTCTCTCACAGCTGGAATCATAGGACACTCCTCCACCAAGTGCTCAAAAGATTGAAAAATGGAACACGACATAGCTTGCACTAGTGTTTCAGAAATGGCCAGCACTTCTCGTATCTTCTTCATTTCTAGCTCCTCCAATCTTCTTGCCATAGCTGCAACTTTTGCTTTCATATTGATGTCTTCATTCAAAGTATACATCCGAGCCTTAGCATTGGAGCATTAGGTTAAGACTTCATTCTTCCCACTTCTTTGGCATTCGGCTCATCCCATCCTCTTGAAACTTCAGCCACATAACTCAAGAAATCCATGGCTTCCTCCGGATTCTTACTCATGAAGTCTCCTTCGCACATCGTTTCTAAGAGTTGCTTCATTGAGGAAAACATACCGTCTTAAAAATAGATCACCAATAGCCATGTATCAAAGCCATGGTGAGGACAAGCATTGATAGCTTCCATGTATCTCTCCCAACACTCATAGAATTTCTCATTCTCTTTAGCTAAGAAGTTTGAAATTTGCTTTTTCAAGCCATTGGTCCTATGAGTCGAGAAAAATTTCTTGAGAAATTCAACTTGCAAATCAGTCCAAGTTCGTATACTCCTTGGCCTTAAAGAATTAAGCCAGATCTTGGCCTTATCCTTTAAGGTGAAAGGAAATAGCTTGAGGCTCATCAAGTCGATTGAAGCTCCTCCTTCTTGGAAAGTATTACAAACCTTCTCAAATTCCTTGATATGCGCGTAAGGATTCTCACTTTCCATCCTGTGGAAAATAGGTAGAAGTGGCACAATATGTGGTCGGATAACTAGCTGCTCTATAGGTGGCACTATACATGATGGTGCACTCATACAAGGTAGATTCATGCGGTCCCTCATGGATCGGTATGCGTTGAAATTCTCCTCCTGAGCATGTTGACTATGCTGATCTTCAAGTGTAGCTTCCATGACGTTTACGCACAATTCCAACTCTGTTTCGTGAGGAGTTTCAATTTTTACAACTCTTCCATCACTATCTCGTATCTAATAGGGCATGCATAACTAGCAATAACTGAAACAAAAACAAAGAAAAAAAACAAAAGAACAACAATTCTAGAAAAAAAAAATTAAGGTCAACTAAAAACTAAATAAAAGATAAACTAAAATAAAAACAACTAAAAAGAGTTAGTAAAAGAAAAGAAAAATCACCAAACTTGTGATGAAAATCACAAGGGTTCTGTAAAGGTAATATCACTGTGAAGTCGCACCATCCCCGGCAACAGCGTCATTTGATTCATCATCGGCAACGACACCATTTGATTTGTCCCCGGCAACGGCGCCATTTGATTCAGTTCTTAGATGAGAGTTATCAAAAAAATTTATAAACCTAATTCACCATACACTAAGGTAGCATAGCTGGCATAGTATAGTGGTTCTAGGATCATCCACAGGGATGGGTTTTCATATTACAAGTGATATTAGTTAAAGTATTGAAATTGTGCTTTTTCTTTTATGAGTTAGCTTTAAAAGAAAACATAATTTTTGTTGAAAATGGTTGGTTTTAAGTTAGCCAAAAATAGTAACTGAGATTAATTACAAAGAAAAGGTTTCTTGGAGTTTTAGGTCACTAGGTTCAGGTTCCTTAGACAAAATGAGGGAGATTCCGGATCTTTTCCTCGCATTGGGGATAATAACATAAAGAATGGTTATCTCCCGAACCAGTATGTATATAGCAACCAAGATTTGATCCCACTGGTCCATGAAAAACTGCAGTTGCTTCCCATTAACGGTTTCAAACACTAAAGACCTCTCACTGTGAATCATTTTTCAATGGCTCATACATGATAACTAATAGACATCCATGGATTCCATGGAGCCTAAAAAGCTTACCAAGTATTGGCCATTCAAGGTGATCCTAACCTTGGATTACCCTTCAAAGGCTCGTAAGAGATAACTAATGGATCTCCAGGGAGTCCAAAAAGCTTACCAAGTATTGGCCATTCTAGGTAATCCTACCTTTAAACCACCTCTCAGAGGCTCGTAAGAGATAACTAATGGAACTCTAAGGAGTCCGAAAAGCTTACCAAGTATTGGCCTAGGTGATTTTAAGGGATTTTAAGTTAAAGCTTAAAATAAAAACCATTAATAGGTAACAACTCTCCTAATTTAAAGCAAGGAAAACTCCCACTCTTGTATTCGGATCCCTTACCTAGCTTCTTTCAGTCTAAGAAACGAAAAACCTAGCCACTCATCCTCTAAGAGAGCATCCTTAGAGGTTGTTTGGCTAGAAAGAAAATAAAAACAAAACGAATAGGTAAGGCAGAGCAAAGCTCTGTGTATTTCTCACTAAAAGAATTTACAAGTGTTCTCTGGAATTTCTTCCGAGAGATTACAAAAGAGATATTTTAAGACATATATAGAGAGATATTTTTAACCCCTCATTTAGATATCCTAAGTATCTAAAAATATCTTTAGCTGATTACAAGGAGAAAATAGGTAATTACATAAAATATCTCGAGATAAAAATCTAACAGAGTCGATGCAAAAATATATGAAAATTACATAGGAGAATTTTCGCAAGGCTTGCTAAATTTCGCATAGGGTGCGAAATTCATTTTCCTCAGTCTTTGGTTTCACAAGGCTTGCGAAATTTCACACAGGATGCGAAATTCATTTTTCATAGTCTTGCTCTTTGTCCTACAGCTTGTACTCATTTTGTCATTTCGCATGCTATGCGAAAATTTCACATAACCATGCGAAATTGCTAGATGTTAGATTTCTTCTCTGATTCTCTTCCTTGCATACTTGATTGATTTGGCAAAGGCTACGAAGCTCTCCAAAACTTGGATTCTTCATGTGTTTGAGCTTCAACTTGCTTTGCCATGGACTATACAAAATTCTCCCTCATTCTTGGCTCGTTTTAATGATCAAAAAGCTATTAAAAACACGAAAAACTTGCCAAAAACTGATTAGAAACACTTGCAGGGGTCTTTAATGTGTCAATTGAGTTAAAAGGTAATAAATACTACTCAAAAGTGTTTAAAAGAGTTTATAACAAGCTATAAAAGAGCACTTTTTGAGTAGTAATCAACAACCTTGAGTTGTTCATGGCATCTAGAGCCCTAAGCTAATGAGCCGGAGTAGCTCATGTCATCCACAACCTTAATTTGTTCATAGCATCTAGAGTGCTAAGGTCACGACCCAAAGTCATTCATGTCAATGATAGCCATGAGTTGTTCATTTCATTTAAAGCCCTGAGCTCACGACTTGAAGTCGTTCATGTTATCCATATACCTGAGTTGTTCATGGCATTTATAGTCATAGGCTCACAACCAAGAATCATTCATATCATCCACAATCCTGAGTTGTTTATAGCATCTAGATGACTGAGCTCACAGGGTTCCAAGTCGTTCATATCATCTACAAAGCTAAGTTCTTCATAGCATCCATAGCTTGAGCTCACGATCTAGATTAGCTCATATGATCTATAACCTTGAGTTGTTCATAACATCTAGTGCTTGGAGCTGACGAATTGGAGTCATTCATGTCAACCATAGCCCTGAGCTGTGCATGGCATTTATAGTCCTTAGCTCATGATCCAAAGTTGTTCATATCATCCACAGCCCTAAGTTGTCAATAACATCTAAAGTCCTGAGTTATTCATAACATTTAGAGCCTTGAGCTCATGACCCAGAGTCATTCATGTTCACCATAGCCTTGAGTTGTTCATATCAACCTTAACCCTGAGGTGTTCATAACATCTTGAGGCCTAAAATCACGGGATCTCAAGTCATTCATATCATCCCCAACTTTGAGCTTTTTATAGCATCTAGAGACCTAAGCTCATGACTCGAAGTGGTTCATGTCAACCACAACCTTCAGTTGTTCATAGTATTTGGAGTCTTGAGCTCACGTCTTAGAGTCGTTCATGTCATGCACAACCTTGAGCTCATGGCGCGGAATCGTTCATATCATCTACATCCCTGAGCTGTTCATATCATCTAGAGGCCTAAGCTCATGGGATCCTGAGTTATTCATATCATCGACAATGTTGAGTTATTCAAAGCATCTACAACCTTGAGCTCATGACCCAAAGTAGCACATATCATCCACAACCTTAAGTTGTTCATAACATCTAGAACCTTGAGATCACAACCTAGAGTCGTTCAGGTCATCCACAACCTTGAGTTGTTCCTAACATCTAGAGCCCTAAGCTCATGACCTTGAGACATTCATGTCATCCATAATCCTGAGTTGTTCATAACATTTGGAGCATTCTTCTCACGACCAAGAATCGTTCATATCACCCAAAGCCCTATGTTCTTCATAGCATCTAAAGGTCTGAGCTCATGGGATCCTGAGTCGTTCATATCATTCCCAACCTTTAGTTGTCAATAGCATCTAGAGCTTTGAGCTCACCACATGGAGTCATTCATGTCATCCATATCCTTGAACTGTTCATAGAATTTGGAGCCCTTAAGTCGCGACCCAGATTCGTTCATGTCAACCATAGCCCCAAGCTATTCATAACATCTAAAGCATTGAGCTAATGACCCAGAGTTGTTCATGTGATCCAAAGCCCTGAACTGTTCTTAACATCGAGAGCCCAAAGCCCACGATCTTGAATCGTTCATGTCATCCATAGCCTTAAGTTGTTCATAAAGCTCACAACTTGGAGTCGTTCATGTTTACATAGCCTTAAGCTATTCATAGCATCTAGAGGCCTGAGCTCATGGGATATCTAGTCGTTCATATCATCCACAACTTTGACTTGTTCATAGAATCTAGAGCCCTAAGCTCAGAACACGACGTCGTTTATGTCATCCATATCACTGAATTGTTCATAGCATCTAGAGCCTTGAACTCATGACTCGGAGTTATTCAGGTCATCCACAACCTTGAGTTATTCCTAATATCTAGAGCCTTGAGCTCATGACCTTGAGATGTTCATGTCATCTATAGGCAAGAGTTGTTCATAACATCTAGAGCCCTAAGCTCACGAACTTGAGTTGTTCATGTCATAGACAACCTTGAGTTATTCATAACATTTAGAGCCTTCTCCTCATGACTAAGAATCATTCATATCACCCGAAGCCCTAAGTTGTTCATACCATCTAAAGGCCTAAGCTCATGGGATCCTGAGTCATTCATATCATCCATAACTTTGAGTTGTTCATAGCATCTAAAGCCTTAAGCGCAGCACATGGAGTCGTTTAAGTCATCCATATTCTAGAACTATTCATAGCATTTGGAGCCCTTAACTCACGACCTAGAGTCGTTCATGTCAACCATAGCCCTAAGTTATTCATAACATCTAGAGTGTTGAGCTCAAGAACCAAATTTGTTCATGTCATCCGAAGCCTTGAGCTATTCTTAACATCCAGAGCCCAAAGCTCACGATCTTGAGTCATTCATGTCATCCACAACCTTAAGATGTTCATAGAGCTTAGGACTTGGAGTTGTTCATGTTTCCACATCCCTAAGCTATTCATAGCATTTAGAGGCCTTGGCTCACTGGATCCCGAGTCATTCACATCATCCACAACTCAGAGCTATTCATAACATCTAGAGTCCTAAGTGGTTAATAGCATCCAAAGCCCTAAGCTCACGACCTTCAGTCGTTCATGTCATCCACAACCCTTATTTGTTCATAACATTTAGAGCCTTGGGCTCATGACCAAGAATCGTTCATATCATCCATAACAATGAGCTATTCATAGAACCTAGAGGCTTGAGCTTATAGGATCTCAAGTCATTCATATCATCCACAACCTTAAGGAGTTCATAGCATCCAAAGCCATGATATCACGTTGTGCATATTAACCACAACCTTAAGCTGTTCATAGCAACTTGAGCCCTAAGCTCATGACTTGAAATCATTCTTGTCATCTACATGCTTGAGTTGTTCAGAACATCTAAAGCCCTGACCTCACGTCCTTGAGTCGTTCATGTCATCCATAACCCCGAGTCTTTCATAACATTTAGCGTCATAGGCTCACAACAAAAAATCGTTCATATCATCCTCAACCTTGAGTTGTTCAAAGCATTTAAAGGTCGTACCTCATGGGATCCCAAATCATTCAATCATCCACAACTATAAGTTGTTCATAGCATCTAGAGCCCCGATCTGACAACATAGAGGCATTCATGTCAATCACAACCCTAAGTTATTCATAAGATGAAAAGCCTATAGTTGACGACCTTGAGTCATTCATGTCATTCGTAAGCCTGACTAGTTCATAACATTTAGAGCTTTGGGCTCATGACCAAGAATCATTCATATCATCCATAACCCTAAGTTATTCATAACTCCTAGAGGCTTGAGCTTATAGGATTCAGAGTCGTTCGTATTGTCCACAACCTAAGTTATTCATAGATTTTAAAGCCATGAGCTCATGATGTGGAGCAACTCATATCATCCACAAGGCTGAGATTTTGATAGCATCTAGAGCCTTGAGCTCAAGATTCTGAGTCGTTCATATCGACCATAAACATGAGTTGTTCATAGCATTTAGTGTCTTGAGCTCACGACCTTGAGTCATTCATGTCATTTATAGTCCTGAGTTGTTCATAAGATTTAGAGCCTTGGGCTCATGACCATGAATTGTTCATATCATCCACAACCCTGACTTGTTCATTGCATCCAAAGCCCTGAGCTCATGATCGAAGTAGCTCATGTCATCCACAACCCTAATCTGTTCATAGCATCTGGGGTTGTGAGCTCACGACTTGGAGTTGTTCATGTCATTCAAAATCCTGAGTTGTTCATAGCATCTAAAGCACTGAGCTCATAACCCAGAGTCATTCATGTCAAACACTGCCCTAAACTATTCATAGCATTTAGAGTCCCAAGCTCATGACCCAAAGTTGTTCATGTCATCCACAACCATGAGCTATTCACAACATCTAGAGCATTGGGCTCATGACCAAGAATCATTCATATCATCCACAACCCTAAGTTGTTCATAGAACCTAGACACTAGAACTCAAGACCCAAAGTCGTTCATGTAACCCACAAACCTTAGTTGTTCATAGCATATAGAGCTCTCAACTCACAGGATCTTGACTTGTTCATATCATACACAAAGTTGAGTTGTTCATAGCATGCAGTGCCTTGAGCTCACGACTCAAAGTAGCTCATGTAGTTCAATGCCTTCATTTATTCATAGCATGTTGAGCCTTGAGATCACAACTCTGAGTCGTTCATGTCAACCATATATCTGAGTTGTTCGTAGTATCTAGGACATTGAGCTCATGAACCAGAGTCGTTTATGTCATCCATAGCTCTAAGCTCATGATGCAGAATCGTTCATGTCATTTTCAACCCAAAGCTTTTCATAGCATGTAGAGGCTTGAGCTCATGACCTAGAGTTGTTTATGTCAACCACAACCTTGAGTTGTTCATAGTTTGTAGAGTCTTGAGCTCACAACAGAGAGTCATTCATGTTATCCAGAGATCTATACATAGAATCTAGAACCCTAAGCTCACAACTCAAAGTCATTTATGTCAACCAAAGCCCTAAGTTGCTCATAGCATCTAAAGCCTTGAGCTCACAACTTAGAGTCGTTCATGTCATCTACAACCTTGACTTGTTCATATCATTTAGAGCCATGGATACATGACCAAGAATATTTCATATCATCCACACCACTGAGTTGTTCATAGCATCTAGAGGCCTAAGCTCACATGATCCAAAATCTTTCATATCATCCACAACCCTGAGCTATTTCAAGCATCCAAGGCCTTAATGTAATGACATGGAGTAGCTCATGTCATCCACAGTCTTGAGTTCTTCATAACCTTTAAAGCCCTAGGCTCACAACCCAAATTCTTCATGTTAACCATAGCCCAAAGCTTGAGCTCATGACCTAGAGTTGCTCACGTCAGCCATAGCTTTGAGCTATTCATAACATTTAGAATCATTGGCTTAAGACTAAGAATCATTAATATCATCCTCAATCGTGAGTTGTTCGTAGCATCTAGAGGTGTGAGCTCATGGGATCTCGAGTCATTAGTACCATTCACAACATTGAGCTATTCATATCATCCACAACCTTGAGCTTTCATAGCATCTAAAGCCCTAAGCTCATGACTCAAAGTCATTGATGTGCATCACAACCTTGAGTTATTCATAGTATTCAAAGCCCTAACCTCATGACGTAGAGTGGTTCATGTCATCCACAACCCTAACCTCATGGCATAGAATTAGTCATATCATCGATAGTCCTGAAATGTTCTGAGCATCTAGAGGTTTGAGTTCATGTGATCCTGAGTCGTTCATATCTAAAGACCGAAGCTCACGACCTAGAGTCATTCATGTCATCCATAACCCTAAGTTGTCCATAAAATCTAGAACCCTAAGCTCACGACCTGGAGTTGTTCACATCAATAACAACCCTGAGCTGTTCACAGCATTCAAAGCCCTAACCTCATGACCCATAGTCATTCATGTCATCCACAACCCTAAGTTATTCATACCATTTAAAGCCATGTGCACATGACCAAAAATCATTCATATCATCCACACTCCTTGAGCTTTTCATAGCATCGAGAGGTCTAAACTCATAGGATTCATAGTCATTCATATCATCCACAACCCTGAGTTGTTCATCGCATCCAGAGTCCTAAGCTCATGACCAGAAGTCATTCATTTCATGCACAACCCTAAACTATTCATAGCATTTAGAGTCATTGGCTCACAACTAAGAATCATTCATGTCATCCTCAACCTTGAGTTGTTCATAACATCTAGAGGCCTTAGATCATAGGTTCTTAAGTCATTCATATCATCTAGAACTCTAAGTTGTTCATAACATCTAGAACCCTGAACACATGACTCTGAGTCTTTCACGTCAACCACAACCTTGAGTTGTTCATAGCATCTGGAGCCTTTAGCTCATGACCTAGAGTCATTCATGTCATCCACAATCCTGAGTTGTTCATTGCATTTAGGATCATAGACTCATGACCAAGAATAATTTGTATCATCCTTAGCCCTATGTTGTTCATAGCATCTAAAGGCCTCAATTCATAGGATCCCGAGTTGTTCATATTATCCATAACTCTGAGTTGTTCATAACATGTAGAGCCTTGAGCTCATGACTCGAAGTCGCTCATGTCAACCATAACCCTGAGCTATTCATAGTATCTAGAGCCCTGAGCTCACGACCTAGAGTCATTCATGTCAACCATTGCCTTGAGTTGTTCATAGCATATAAAGCCTTAAGCCCATGACCCAAAGTTGTTCATGTCATCCATAAGCATGAGTTATGCATGGCATTTGGAGCCATGGGCAAGCGACTAAGAATCGTTTATATAATCAGCACCCTTGAGCTTTTCATAACATTTAGAGGCTTGAACTCTTGGGATTTGTAGTTGTTCATATCATCCAAAACCTTGGGTATTTCATAGCATCCAAAGTCCTAAGCTCATGACCGAGATTCGTTCATGTCAAGCACAACCCTAAGCTATTCTTAGCATTTAGAGTCATAGGCTTACAACTAAGAATCATTCATATCATCCTCAACCTTGATTTGTTCACAACATCTAGAGGTCTAAGATCATGGGATCCCAAGTCATTCATATCATCCATAACTTTGCGTTATTCATAGCATCTTAAGCCTGGAGCACATAACTCGAAGTCCTCCATGTCAACTACAACCTTGAGTTATTCATAGCATCTGGAGCCTTAAGCTCACGACCTGGAGTTGTTTGTATCATCCATAAACCTGAGTTGTTCATGACATTAAAATTCACAAGCTCATGATCAAGAATCGTTCATATCATCCTTATCTTTATGTTGTTCATAGCATCTAGAGGCCTTAGTTCACACGATCCTGAGTTGTTCATATCATCCACAACTCTTAGTTGTTCATAACATCTAGATCCTTGAGCTCATGACTTGGAGTCATTCATATCAACCACAAGCTGATTTGTTCATAGTATCTAGAGACATGGGGTCATGACCTAGAGTTGTTCATGTCAACCACTACTCTTAGGTGTTCATAGCATCTACAGTATTGCGCTTACAACTTGATGTGGTTTATATCCACCATGACTTGGAGCTTTTTATAGCATCCAAAACACTTAGCTCACAACTCGAAGTTGTTCATGTCAACTATAACTCTTGAGTTGTTCATAATATCCAGAGCTTTAAGCTCACAACCCGGAGTCATTCATGTCATCCACAACCCTGAGCTTATGACATAGAATCGTTCATATCATCCACAACCCTAAGTTATTCATAGAATCTAGAAGCGTGAGCTCATGGGATCCTGAGTCATTCATATCATCCACTATGTTAAGTTATGCATAGTATCTAGAGCTCTGAGCTCATGACCCGTAGTTGTTTAGATCAACCATAGCTTTGAGCTGCTCATAGTATCTAAAGCCCTGAGCTCACGACCCGTAGTTGTTCATGTCATCCATAGCCTTGAGTTGTTCATAGCATTTAGAGCCCTAAGCTCATGACTAGGAGTCATTCATGTAAACCACAACCCTAAGCTATTCATAACATCTAGAGCCCTAAGCTCATGACCCAGAATCATTCATGTCATCCACAGTCTTGAGCTACTCATTGCATCTAAAGTCTTGAGACCACAACTCGAAGTTGTTCATGTCAACCATAGCTCTAAGCTGCTCATAGTATCTAAATCCCTATGCTCATAACTTGGAGTTGTTTATGTCATCCATAGCCCTGAGCTATTCATAGCATTTAGAGCCCTAAGCTCATAACTGGTAGTCATTCATGTAAAGCACAACCTTGAGTTGTTCATAACATCTAAAGCCCTAAGTTTACGAGCATAGTTATCATGTCATCCACTACCTTGAGCTATTCATTTCATCTAGAGTCCTGATTACTACTCAAAAAGTGCTATTTCATAGCTTGTAACTAACTCTTTTAAACACTTTTGAGTAGTAGTTATCACCTTTTAACTCAATTGGCATGTTAAGGACCCTTGTAATCAATTCTAATCAAAGTATGTTAAGTTTTGGTGTTTTGATAACTTTTTGATCACCAAAGCAAATTTGAGATGGAGGAGAGTTCTTTGGAATCCGTGCAAGGAGTATACTCGGATAGGACGTCCGGATACACCATCAGAGGGCATCCAGACAACATATCCGAGTAGGAATTGCACCTGGCTGCTGCCATTTGCACCCGGATGTGCGCCGCCATTTTGCACCCGGCTGCCGCCATTTATACCCGGATGTGCGCCGCCATTTGCACCCGGTTGCCGCCATTGCATCCGACTGCCGTATATTTCCACCCGGATGTTCACGTCCGGAATTCTGATGCCGGATAGAAAAGGAGAGCATTTCAACTTCTCCGGACGGAGGTATCCGGACCCTCTAATAGCACCTACCAAGAGAGTTTCACAGACAATTTTGTACAGTGCTGCAGTGTTCTCTTGAAGCTTCCAGATATTTGCGACCGACACTTTGGGATATTTTGCTTTAGATATTTTATGTCTAAATTCCCAAAGTCTCCTTGTAACCCACCAATGATAGGATTCCTTAGTTATTAAGTTTGGAAAAAGAGTAAATAAACCCTTATATATAGTTTGTAATTTCCTTTACACAATATATCGAAAAATATATCGATCTATCCTTTGTACAGTTTTGCAAGGAAGTAAAATACAGAGCACTTGCTCTGCTTTTGTTTTCTCATTCTTTTTCTTTCTAGCCAATCAAACTTTGAGGATTTTTCCTCAGAGGATGAGAGGCTAGACTCTTTGTCTCTTGGAGTGAGGAAAGCCGGGCAAGTTTCCACATGCATAAATTGGAAGTTTTGTTGTTTTAGTTTTTAATGAAGAGAAAGTGTGACCCGTTAATGGTTTTTATTTTTTTAGTTTAACTTAAAACGCGTTTAAATCACCTGGGCCAACACTTGATAAGGCAAGTGATCTCCATCCATTGAGATGCACTAGTTTATCTCTTGCAAGCCTTTGGGAGGTGGTTTGAAGGTAGGATTTTCTAGAATAGCCAACACTTGGTAAGCTTTTAGACTCTAAGGAGACATCCATTAGTTATCTCTTGCGAGCTTTTGACGGATAATCCAAGGTTAAAGATCACCTTGAATGGCAAGTGCTAGGTGAGAAGTATGAGCCATTGCAAGGTGCATCAGTGAGAGAGATTTAGTGTTTGAACCCATTAATGGGAAGCATCTGTACAAAACCGGTTCGGGAAATAACTATATGTTAAATCCCCAATGCGAGGAAAATAAACAAGTGACCGGAACTCCCTTTTTGTTCAAGGAATATGATGTTAATGATCTAAACTCCAAGAAACACTTTTCTTTGTAAGTAAAATCAGTTACTATTTTTTGGTTAGTTTAAAACCAAACCTTTTTCATTCAAACATCTTTACGTTTTCTTTTAAAGCTAACCTTGAAATGAAAAGGCACCAATTTAGCTTTGAATTAATATCAATTGTGAAGTGAAAACCCATTCCAATGAACGATCCTAGAGCCACTATGCTATAGTAGCTTTGTCTTTACTACCCTTGTTCATGGTGTAATGGGTTATAAATTTTGTTGATTACTCCCGCAATCAAGGATACCAACTGGACACGAATCAGCTGAGACACCGACTGGGCATGAATCAAATGGCGTCGTTGCCGGGGATGGTGCCACTTTACAGTGATATGACCTTTTCAGAGTACTTGTGATCTTCATCACAAGTTTGGTGGCTTTTCTTTTCCTTTTACTAACTCTTTTTATTTATTTATTTCTCCTTCTTCATATTTTAGCATAGTTTTTATTTAGTTTTTAGTTAATCTTAATAATTTTCTTTTTTCTTTAGAATTTTTTTCTTTTATTTTATTTTGTTTCTCTGTTTTTAATTCACAAATTGCTAGTTGTGCATGCCATATTGAATACGAGATAGCAGAGGAAGCCATGAACTTCATGAGTTATGTGGCTGAATTTTTAAGAAGATGGGATGAATCAAATGCTCGAGATTTGGGAAGAATGACGTCTCAACCTAATGCTAAGGGTGAGATGTATATTTTGAATGACGGTATAGACATGAGGACAAAGTTTGCAGCTATGGAAAGGAGATTGGATGAGCTAGAAATGAAGAATATGCAACAAGTGCAAGCCATCTCTCAAACACCATTGCAACCTATGCCCTGTGCCATTTGTCTATCTTATGAGCACTTGGGGGAAAAGTGTCCTACCATTCCATCCGTGAGGGAAATGTTTGGTGATTGCAACACCTATAATTCCAATTGGAGGGACCATCCAAAATCCTCTTGGAAACCACAGCCGCCTCAGTATAAGCAACCTGTTCATGCACCACAGCAAGCCTCAAACCTTGAACAAGCTATGATGAATCTTAACAAGGTCATGGAAGACTTTGTTGAAGCTAAAAAATCCATCAATGCTCAGCTCAGTCAAAGAATTGACAGGATGGATGGAGTGCAAAATGATCTATCTCAGAAGATAGATAATCTCCAAGATTCAATCTCAAGGTTTGCCAACCTCAACACAATGCAAGAGAAAGAAAACTCTCCTTCTCAACCTCATCAAAATCAAAAGGGTATCCATGAAATAGAGGCTAAGGAGAGTGATAAAGAGGTTGATCTGCCCACATGCAAGCTAGAGCATGAGGTAGAGAGTGAAACAGAGAAAGAAAAGAGGGAGGAAATCAAAGGAAAGAGAAAGGGGAAAAGTACAGAGAAAGATGGCTATGATGTTAATATAGAAGAAAAACCACAGAGGATAGTCATCAAGGAAATTATGAAGAAACACATGCATCCACTTTTCCCCCAAGCCTTGTATGGCAAAATTATACAGAGAAAGTCTCAAGTGAGGGATGCAAACTTCATATGGGATCCGGGCAAGCTAAATCAGGATCCAATTTTTTGATGGAATTAGTCTTTTTAAAGACTAGCTAGTCCATATCTTTTTGTTTTATTTATTACTTGTTTTAATTTTGATTTCAAATGCTTCTTTTGATGTAACATAGGTTTTTAGATTATCAAAATCAAGATGACTATGCAAACAATGAGCTGAAATGTCGTACCTGCACCCCCATTTTGCTACTATTGGATAGGTTTTTGGAGCACTTAATGGAGCTCAAATTATGCATACTATATCTTGTTTCGAAGTTCGGGAAGTCATGAGTCCAATGCTTCAAACGGTATGCGATTTGGAGTTGAAACAAAGAAGTTATGGCCATTTGAAGACGAGTGCGCAAAGTTGAGCGGGAATTTCGCAGCCAAGACGCCATTTGGAAGGGTGTTTCGCAGCTGCAAAACCACCCTTAGGCACACGAGTGCCACTTCATAGCGCCGTACGCCCATTTCGCAGCTACAAAATGGGCTGCAAAAATCCCCCTCCTTACCAACAGAGCCCTGCGCACCCTGGGATCACACACATGAAGCCTCTTACTCCATTTCTAACCTCCTTAAACCATCAAAGCCCATAGCTCCAGCTGAGAGCTCCAGTTGAGGAGACTATGCCACCCAAGGAGAATACCAAAATAGAGGCCAAAGTCCTGATCCAACCCACTCAGAAGGCCACCACAGATGCATTAGCTTCACAGGACCTTACCATTATTTGATCATCTCTTTACTTTTTGTCTTTACATATTATATTAGTATATATAAGTCCATGTTTTGATGTCTTATATTCTGGGATTGGATGTATTACTGATGATGCATCATATATAGACATCAATTCTTGTTTAAAACTTGGCATTTTTCTATTTTCTCTACTCACTATTTTTTTGAAACATGTGGTTTTTCCTATACGACTCAGACTCCATGTCACTCAGGAGGTACCACTTCCTCCCTATTTTTTAATCGCTTTGTCACATTGAGGACAATGTTCAGCTTGGTTGGGGGGAGAGTTGAGGAAGGAAGTTTTTGTTATTAATGCTAAGTTATTTTGGTAATTTAGTTGTTTTTTGCTTTATTTTATTTTATTTTTTTTTAAGTTTTTTATTCTACTCTCCATGGTTATTAAGGAAAAATTTTCAAAATGTAATGGGAGAAATTGAATTTTTATCTTTTTACTTGACTTAGATTTTGTATTATGCTTACTAAAGTTGATGAATTGTTGAAACTTCTATTGAATTCAACCTCTGTTCTTCCACTTTAAGCTATTCACACACTGTGCACAATAGGTTCTGATTATAAGATGAAAAACTATTTCCCTTTTGACTTAGGAAAGTTTTAGACTTGGTACCTTTGACCTCATTTAATAGTGTTGGGACACCTTGTAAAAGGCCAATGAGCCTTTGAAAAAAGAAAGAGAAAGAAAAATGTTTGCTTACCTTGAAACCCGAGCAAAGTCTGAGGGGTATATGGTGAAAATCTTTAAAACCTGGTGCCCTAAGCCTTCATTGGTTGGGAGTCACCGACCTCAATGCTCGTTACAAGGGTGGATAGGTGGAGTTTAACATACTGTAGGTGCTTGGGTATTAAAAATATATTCTCAAAAGTTCGGGGTAAAATCCGAGGAATCAATGGTTGAAAGATCCTTAAAGCTTGATGCCCTAAACCTTAATTGGTTGGGAGTCATCGATGGACCCCCGTTACATGGACAATTTAGAACAGAATACCCTTAAGCCTTCTACTCCTACAATGAAAAAAAATTGTGAAAAAAGAGATGCGTTCTTAGCCTATTGGAGGTTGACCAGTTTGCTAAGCTTTGAAAAAGAACTAGGTTGGGGGGGAGAGATTAGTTCAACATACTATATTTGGAAGCTAATAAATAACACTTAGATTTTTGTGGAAGAGTAAGGTTTGACCCTTTGGGAGTGGAAACTCTTTTAAAGCTTAAATTTGCATAATGCCTTCTCTTTAAGAATTGTGATTAGACAAATTATTTGATAACTCTTGTTGAAGTTTGAGTTTTATTTCTTTATTGTTCCATGTGACAGTTAGATCATCATGCCACTTGAAAATTGTTTTTTGATCAGCATGATGTTGTAAATTATAGTAATGTTTATTTTTATTTTCTCTCCTTCATTGCTAAGGGACTAGCAATATGTCAGTTGGGGTGAGTGATTACTACTCAAAAAGTGCTATTTCATAGCTTGTAACTAACTCTTTTCAACACTTTTGAGTAGTAGTTATCATCTTTTAACTCAATTGGCATGTTAAAGACCCTTGCAATCAATTCTAATCAAAGTATGTTAAGTTTTGGTTTTTTGATAGCTTTTTGATCACTAAAGTAAATCTGAGATAGAGGAGAAGTCTTTGGAATCCGTGCAAGGAGTATACTCGGACAGGGCGTCCGGATACACCATCGGAGGGCATCTGGACAACATATCCAGGTAGGAATTGCACTCGGCTGCCGCCATTTGCACCCGGCTACCGCCATTTATACCCGGATGTGCGCCGCCATTTGCACCCGGTTGCAGCCATTGCATTCGGCTGCAGCGCACTTCCACCCGGATGTTCACGTCTGGAATTCTGATGCCGGATAGAAAAGGAGAGCGTTTCAACTTCTCCGGACGGACGTATCCGGACCCTCTAATAGCGCCTACCCGGAGAGTTTCACAGACAATTTTGTACAGTGCTGCGGTGTTCTCCTGAAGCTTCCAAATATTTGCAACCGACACTTTGGAATATTTTGCTTTAAATATTTTATGTCTAAATTCCCAAAGTCTCCTTGTAACCCACCAATGATAGGATTCCTTAGTTATTAAGTTTGGAAAAAGGGTCAATAAACCCTTATATATAGTTTGTAATTTCCTTTACATAATATATCGAAAAATATATCGATCTATCATTTGTACAGTTTTACAAGGAAGTAAAATACAGAGCACTTGCTCTGTTTTTGTTTTCTCATTCTTTTTCTTTCTAGCCAATCAAACTCTGAGGATTTTTCCTCAGAGGATGAGAGGCTAGACTCTTCGTCTCTTGGAGTGAGGAAAGCTGGGTAAGTTTCAACATGCATAAATTGGAAGTTTTGTTGTTTTAGTTTTTAATGAAGAGAAAGTATGACCCGTTAATAGTTTTTATCTTTTTAGTTTAACTTAAAACGCCTTTAAATCACCTGGGCCAACACTTGATAAGGCAAGTGATCTCCATCCATTGAGATGCACTAGTTTATCTCTTGCGAGCCTTTAGGAGGTGGTTTGAAGGTAGGATTTTCTAGAATAGCCAACACTTGGTAAGCTTTTGGACTCTAAGGAGACATCCATTAGTTATCTCTTGCGAGCTTTTGACGGATAATCCAAGGTTAAAGATCACCTTGAATGGCAAGTGCTAGGTGAGAAGTATGAGCCATTGCAAGGTGCATCAATGAGAGGGATTTAGTGTTTGAACCCATTAATGGGAAGCATTTGTACAAAACCGGTTCTGGAAATAACTATATGTTAAATCCCCAATGCGAGGAAAATAAACAAGTGACCGGAACTCCCTTTTTGTTCAAGGAATTTGATCCTAGTGATCTAAACTCCAAGAAACACTTTTCTTTGTAAGTAAAATTAGTTACTATTTTTTGGTTAGTTTAAAACCAAACCTTTTTCATTCAAACATCTTTATGTTTTCTTTTAAAGCTAACCTTGAAATGAAAAGGCACCAATTCAGCTTTGAATTAATATCAATTGTGAAGTGAAAACCTATCCCAGTGAACGATCCTAGAGCCACTATGCTATAGTAGCTTCGTCTTTGCTACCCTAGTTCATGGTGTAATGGGTTATAAATTTTGTTGATTACTCCCGCAATCAAGCATACCAGCTGGACACGAATCAGCTGAGACACCGACTGGGCATGAATCAAGTCCCAAGCTCACAACTCGTAGTCGTTCATGTCAACCATAACCTTGAGTTATTCATATCATCTAGAGTCTTGTGCTCAAGACCCAGAGTTGTTCATGTCATCCACAACCTTGAGCTATTCATAACATTTATACTCATAGGCTCACAATCAAGAATCATTTGTGCCATCCTTAACCCTAAGTTGTTCATTGCATCTAGAGGCTCTCAAGAACCCGAGTCGTTCACATAATTCACAACTCTGAGTTGTTCATAGCATTTAGAGCTCTGAGCTCATGACCCAAAATCGTTCAAGTAAACCTTAAACCTAAGTTGTTCATAGCATCTAGAGTCCTAAACTCAAGATCTAGAGTTGTTCATGTAAACCACTGGCCTGAGTAGTTCATAGCATCAGGATCCTTGAGCTCACGACCGGGAGTCATTCATGTCAACTACAACTTGAATCTTTTCATAGTATCTAGAGTCATGTGCTCACGAATCGAAGTCATTGATGTCAACCACAACCATTAGTTGTTCATAGCACTCAGAGCTCTGAGCTCACAACCTAAAGTCATTCATGTCATCCATAACTCTGAGCTTTTCATGGAATCTAGAGCCCTAAGCTAATGATTTGGAGTAATTCATGTCAACTAGAGCCATGAGTTGTTCATAGCATTTAGAATCATAGGCTCACGACCAAGAATCATTCATATCAATCTCAATCCTTAGTTGTTCATAGCATCTAGAGGCCAAAGCTCATAAGATCTCAAGTCATTAATATAATCCACAACTTTCAGTTGTTCATACCATCTAGAGCCTTGAGCTTATGACCCAAAGTAGTTCATATCAACCACCACCATGAGCTTTTCATAGAATTTGGAACCCAAAGTTCTTCATGTCAACCACAACCTTGAGTTGTTCATACCATCTAGAGCCTTGAGCTCATGACCTAAAGCCGTTCATGTCCTCCACACCCGAAAGCTTTTCCTAACATCTAGAGTCCTAAGCTCCCAACTTGGAATCGTTCATGTCAATGATAACCCTAAGCTATGCATAACCTATAGTGGCCTAAGCTAACGAGTTGGAGTTATTCATGTCATCCATAGCCCTGAGTTGTTCATAGCATTTAGACTCATAGGCTCATGACCATGAATCATTCGTATCATCCTCAGCCTTGAGCTGTTCATAGCATCTAAAGGCCTGAGCTCACTGGATGCCTAGTCATTCATATGATCTATAACTCTATGTTGTTCATAGCATCTAGATCCTTAAGCTAACAACCCATATTTGTTCTTGTCAACAACATCTTCGAGTTGTGCATTATATCTGGAGCCCTAACCTTACGACCTAGAGTGATTCATGTTAACCACAACCTTAAGCTATTCATAGTATCTAGAGCTTTGAGCTCACGACCCGGAGTCATTTATGTCCTTCATAGTTGGAAGCTTTTCATTACATCTAGAGCCTTGAGATCATGACCCGAAGTCGTTCATGTCAATCACAACCCTATGTTGTTCATAGCATCTAGAGTCTTGAGTCCACAACCTAGAGTCATTCACATCATCCATAGCCCTTCGCTCATGATGCAAAACCGTTCATCTAATCCACAACCTTAAGCTATGCATAACATCTAGAGGGTTGAGCTCTTGGGATTTCAAGTTGTTCATATCATCCATAATGTTAAGTTGTTGATAAAATCCATAGCCCTAAACTTACAAGTCAAAGTACATATTTAGCATAACCGTGTTCTATTTATAGCATCGAGAGCCTTGAGCTCATGACTTGGAGTCATTCTTGTCAACCACAGCTTTGAGTTGTTCATAACATCTAAATACCTGAGCCCACCACCCAAGGTCGTTCATGTCATCCACAACTTTGAGCTTTTAATAGCATTTAGAGCCCTGACCTCATGACTCAAAGTCCTTAATTTCATCCGCAACCCTGAGTTGTTCATAGCATTTGGACTCATAGCCTCACGACCAAGAATCATTGATATGATCCTCAGCCTTGAACTATTAATAGTATATGGAGGCCTGAGATCACAACATACTAAGTTGTTCATATCATCCTCAACTATGAGCTATTCATAGAATCTAAAGCCTTGAGCTCATGACCCGAAGTTGTTTTTTTAGCCACAACTCTATAAGCTCACAACCTGAAGTCCTTCATGTCATCCATTGCCATGAGCTTTTCATAGCATCTAGTGTCCTGAGCTCACAACATGGAGTCGTTTATGTCCACCATAGCCTTGAGTTTTTCATAGGATCTATAACCCTTAACACATGACTCAAAGTCTTTCATGTCATCCACAACCCTCAACTATTCATAGTATCTAAAGCCTTAAGCTCACGAGCCAAAGTCATTCATGTCATCCATAGCCCTCTGTTGTTCATAGCATCTAAACCCTTAAGCTCACGACCTAAAGTGAGTCATGTCAACCATTGGCCTGAGTTGTTCATAACATCTAAAGCCCTAAGCTCACAACCTAGAGTTGTTTATGTCATTCATGACCTAGAGTCATTCATGTCATCCATAGCCCTTAGTTGTTCATAGCATTTAAAGTCATAGGCTCACAACCATGAATCGTTCTTATCATCCACAACCCCTAGCTGTTCATAGCATCTAAAGGCCTAAGTTGATGAGATCACAAGTCATTTTAATCATCTAAAACCCTAAGCTTTTCATAGCATCTAAAGCCTTATGCTAACGATGAGTAGCTCATGTCATTCAGAGTCATGGGCTATTCATAGCATATAAAGCCCTGAGCTCAAGACCAAGAGACATTCCTCTCAACCACAGCCTTGACCTGTTCATAGCATCTAGAACCCTGAGATCATGACCCCAAGTCTTTCATATCAATCATAACCTTGAGTTGTTCATAGCATTTAGAGCCCTAAGCTCATGACCCCAAGTTGATCATATCATACACAGTCTTGAGCTATTCATAGCATCTCAAACCTAATCTCAAGACTCGGTATCATTCATGTCAACCATAACCATAAGCTATTCATAGATTCTAGAGTCCTCAGCTCATGACCTTGAGTTGTTCATGTTATCCTTAGCCCTGAGCTGTTCTTAGCATCTAGAGCCTTTAGCTCACGACCCAGAGTCATGGATGTAAAGCAAAGCCTTGAACTGTTCATTACATCTAGAGCCCTAAGCTCATGGGATCCAGAGTTGTTTGTAACATCCATAACGCTGAGTTGTTCATAGCATCTTGAGCCTTGAGTTCACTACTTAGAGTAGCTCATGTCATCCTCAACCCTAAATTGCAGGAGTCATTCATGTCAACCACAGTTGTGAGTTATTCATAGCTCCTAGAGACCTATGCTCATAACCTTAAGTTGATCATGTCATGCACACCCCTAAGTTGTTCATAGAATCTAGAACCCTCATCTCACGACCTGGAGTCATTCATGTCAACCACAACCATGAGTTGTTCATGGCATCTAGAGCGCTTAGTGCATGACCCAGAGTCATGCATGTCAACCACTATTTTGGGTTGTTCATAACATCTAAGGCCTTAAGCCCATGACCAGGAGTCATTCATGTCATCAACAATCCTGAGCTTTTCATGCCATCTAAAGCCCTAAGCTCATAACCCGAAGTCATTCATGTCATCCATAGCCTTAAGATTTTCAGTGCATCTAGAGCCCTAGGCTCACAACCTAAATTCATTTATCACATCCACAACCCTTACCTATTGATAACATCTACAACCTTGAGCTCAAGACCCAAAGTCGTTCATGTCATCCACAGCCCTATGCTGTTAAGAACATCTAAAGCCTTTGTCTTATGACTCAGAGTCGTTCATGTCATCCATAGCCCTAAGCTTTTCATAGTATCTAGAGCTTTAAGTTGACTACCCAAAGTCATTCATGTCAACTACTGCCTTAAGCTGTTCATTGTGTCAAAAGGTCTAACCTCATGACCCTAAGTCATCATGTCATTCACAACTTTCAACTTTTCCTAAACATCTAAAGACTTTAACTCATGACTTGGAGTCCTTCATGACATCCATAGCCCTAAGTTGTTGATAATATTCAAAACCTTAAGCTCATGACATGAAGTCATTTATGTCATCTACAACCCTGATAAGTTCATAGCATTTAAAGCCTTAATCTCACGACGTGGAGTCATTCATGTCAACCACAAGCATAAGTTGTTCATAGTATTTAGAGCGCTTAGCTCACGACCCAAAGTTGTGCATGTCAACCACTACTTTACGCTATTCATCGCATCTAAAGTCCTAAGCTCTTGATTTGGAGTCATTCATGTCATCCCTAACCCTGAGTTTCTCATACCATCTACAGTCATGAGCTCATGACCCGGAGTCATTCATTTCATCCAAAACCTTGAGCTATTCATAGCATCTAGAGCCTTAAGCCCACAACTTAAAGTCATCTATGTCATCGACATCCCCAAACCGTTCATAGCATGAATAACCCTAATCTCAAGACCCAGAGTCGTTCATGTCGTCCATAACCCTGAGTTGTTCATAGCATCTAGATGTCTTAGCTCACGACCTTTAGTCATTCATGTCATCCATACCCTTGAGCTTTTCATAACATCTAGAGCCCTCCTTTCATGACTTAGTAGCTTTTAAATCCATAAGCTCATAACCCAAAGTCCCTCATGACCTAAAGTATTTCATGTCATACATAACCCTAAGATTTTGGTACCATTAATAGCCCCGAACTCATGACTTGGAGCCATTCACGCCATCCATAGCCCTAAGTTGTTCATAGCATCCTAAGCCCTAATCTCACAACACGAAGTCATTTATGTCATCCACAACCCTAAGTTGTTCATAACATATGGGGCCCTAAGCTCATAACCTAGAATTGTTCATATGAACCCTAGTCTTGAGTCAGTCATAATGCTTAGAGACTTGAGTTCAAGACCCGAAGTCATTCATGTCATTCATAACCCTCACCTGTTCATAGCTTCTAGAGCCCTGAGCTCAAGACCTAGAGTCGTTCATGTCAACCATGACCCTGAGTTGTTCATAGCATCTAGAGCCCTAAACTCACAACTCGGAGTCATTCATCTCAACCATAGTTATGAGTTGTTCATCTCATCTGGATCCCTTAGCTCACAAGTCGGAGTTGTTCATGTCATCCAGAACCCATAGCTTTTCATAGCATCTAGAGCCTTGACCTCACGACCTGTAGTCGTTCATGTCAACCATAGCCCTAAGCTATTCATAGCATCTAGAGCCTTGAACTCATGACCTAGAGACGTTCATGTCAGCCATATCCTTGAGCTTTTCATAACATCTAAAGCCCCGATATCACGACTTTGAGTCATTCATGTCTTCCATAGGCTTGAGCAGTTCATAACATCTAGAGACTTGAGCTCAAGAAGCAGAATTGGTCATATCATCCACAACCCTAAGCGATTCATAGCATCTAGAGGATTGAGCTCATGGGATCCTAAGCCATTCATATCATCCAAAACTCTGAGGTATTCATAGTATGCAAAGCCCTAAGCTCATGACCCATAGTAGCTCATGTCATCCACAATCTTGAGCTATTCATAGCATCTAGAGCCTTAAGCTCATGACTTGGAATTGTTCACGTCAACCATAACCCTGAGTTGTTTATAATATCTAGAGCCCTAAGCTCACAACCTAGAGTTGTTCATGTCATGCACAACACTGAGTTATTCATAGCATCTAGAGCTCTAAACCTCACAATGTATAGTCTTTCATTTCATTGATAACCTTAAGTTGTGCATAACATTTAAAGCCCTATGCTTACGACTCGGAGTCATTCATGTTAACCAAAACCCTGAGGTGTTCATAAAATCTAAAGGCTTGAGCTCATGACCTGAAGTCATTCATGTTATTTACAACCCTGAGTTTTCAATAGCATCTAAAGCCCTAAGCACATGACCCATAGTTATTCATGTCATCCATAACACTTAGCAGTTCATAGAATCTAAGGTCTTGAGCTCATGATACAGAATCATTCAAATCATCTATAACCCTTAGCGGTTCATAAAATCTAGAGGTTTGAGCTCATAGGATCTCGACTCAATCATATCATCCACAACTCTCAGTTGTTCATAGTATTTGGAGCCTTGTGCTCACAACCCAGATTCGCTCATGTGAACCACAACCTTGAGCCGTTCATAGCATCTAGAGCCCTAAGCTCTCAACCTAGAGACTTTCATGTCATCAAAAGCCTATACCTATGTATAAAATCTAGAGCCTTTAGCTCGTGACTAGCAGTTTATAATTTAATCGACAGCCTTAAGCTGTGCATAACATCTAAAGCCCTAAGCTCATGACTGAGAGTCTTTCATGTCAACTAGAATCCTCAGTTGTTCATATAATCTAGAGGCCTAAGATCATGACCCCGAGTCGATCATGTCATCCACAACTCTGTGTTATTAATATCATCTACATCCCTAAGCTCATGACTTGAAGTCGTTCATGTCAATTACAACCCTGAGTTGTTCATAGCATCTAGAACCTTAAGCTTAAGACCGAAAGTTGTTTATGTCTTCCATAACCCTGAGTAGTTCATAGCATTTAGAGGTTTGAGCTCATGAAACATAATCATTCATATCATCCACAACCTGAGCAGTTTATATCGTCTAAATGACTAAGCTCATGGGATCCCGAGTCATTCATATAATCCACAACTTTATGCTATTCATAGCATCCAAAACCCTAGGATCATGACTCAGAGCAGTGGATTTCATCTACAGCCTTGAGCTATTCATAGCATCTAGAGCCTTAAGCTCATGACCTAGAGTCATTCATGTCATCCACAAACCCTGAGTTGTTCATAGTATCAAGAGCCCTGAGCTCATGACCTGAACTCTTTCATGTCATCTATAGCCTAGACTTGTGTATGGAATTTAAAGCCCTAAGCTCATGACCTGGAGTCTTTCATGTCATCGACAACCTTAAGTTATGCATAGCATTTAAAACCCTAAGCTCATAAATTAAAGTCATTCATGTTAACCACATCCCTTAGTTGTTCATAGAATCTAGAGGTCTAAGCTCATGACCCAAAGTCGTTCATTTAAAGCCTTGATTTCACGACCCGGAGTTGTTCATGTCATCCACAACCCTGAATTTTTCATAGCATCTTGAGCTTTGAACTCACGACCCATAGTCGTTCATGTCAATCACAACCCGGAGTTGTTCATTGCATGTAGAGCATTGTACTCACATCTCAAAGTCTTTCATGTCAACAACAACCTTGAACAACAGAATCTAGAGACTTGAGCTCATAACCCAAAGTTGTTCATGTATCCATGGCCTTGAGTTGTTAATAACATGGAGAGGCCTTAGCTCATGACCTAGAGTTATTCATGTCAACGATAGCCCTAAGTTGTTCATAGGTTCTAGAGCCCTGAGCTCACGAGTCAGAGTCTTTCATTTCATCGACATTCTTAAGTTGTTCATAACATCTAGAGCCTTAAGCTCACAAATTAGAGTATTTCATGTCAACCACAACCTTTAGTTGTTTATAGAATCTAAAGGCCTAAGCTTATGACCCGGAGTCGTTCATGTCATCCACAATCCTAAGTTGTTAATAACATCTAGAGCTTTAAGCTCACGACCTAGATTTGTTCATATCATCTATAGCCCTAAGAAGTTCATAGCATCCCGAGACTTGAGCTCATGACATAACATCATTTATATCATCCACGACCCTTATCAGTTCATAGCATCTAGCTGCTTAAGCTCATGGGATCCTAAGTCATTCATATCATCCACAACTTTGAGTTATTCATACCATCTAGAGCCCTAGGCTCATGATCTGTAGTAGCTCATGTAATCCATAGCCTAGAGCTGTTTATAGAATTTAGAGCCTTGAGCTCATGACCCTGAGTTATTCATGTCAACCACAACATTGAGTTTTTCATAGCATCTTGAGCCTTGAGCTCATGACCTAGAGTCATTCATGTCATCCACAACCTTGATTTGTTCATAGAATCTAGAAGCCTAAGTGCACAAGATTGCAACTCATTCATTTCATCCACAACTCTGAGTTGTTCATAGCATCTAGAGCCCTAAGCTCATGACCTTGAGTCGTTCATGTGAACCAAAGGCCTGAACAGTTCATAGCTTCTAGAGGACGTTGCTCACAGGATCCTAAATCAGTCATATCATTCACAACTCTAGATTGTCCATAGCATCTAGAGTTCGGAGCTCCTCACCCTGAGTATCTCATGTCATCCATAACCCTAAGTTGTTCAAAAGGATTTAGAGGCTCGAGCTAATGACACAAAATCATTCATATCATCCATTACCCTAAGCGGTTCAAAGCATCTAGAGGCCTAAGCTCACGGGATCCTCAGTCATTCATATCATCCATAACTTTGACCTAATCATGGCATCTAGATCCATAAGCTCACGACTTGGAGTTGTTCACCTCAACCAAAGCCTTGAGCGGTTCATATCATCTAGAGACCTAGGCTCGTGGCATCCCGAGTCGTTCATATCATTCATAACTCTAAGTTGTTCATAACATCCAAAGCCTTGATCTTACAACCCATAGTAGCTCATGTCATCCACAACCTTGAGCTGTTCATAGTATCCAAGCCTTGAACTCATAACTTGGAGTAGTTGACCTCATTCACACCCTTGAGTTTTTCATAGCATCTAGAGCCGTGAGCTTACGACCCAAAGTCGTTCATGTCAACCATAGCCCTGAGGTGTTCATAGTATCTAGAGCACGAAGCTCACGACCCTAAGTCATTAATGTCATCTATAACCCTAAGTGTTTCACAGCATCTAGAGGCTTGAATTGATAGGATCCTGAGTCATTCATATCATCTATAACTCTAAGTTGTTCATTGCTTCTAGAGCCTTGAGTTCACAACCAAAAGTCTTTCATGTCATCCATAGCCCTCACCCATTTATAGCATTTAGAGGCTTGAGCTCATGATGTAGAATCTTTCATAGAATCCGTAACTTTGAGTGCTTCATAGCATCGAGAGGCCTAAGCTCATGAGATCCTGAGTTGTTCATATCATCCATAATTTTGAGTTTTTTATAGCATCCAGAGCCTTAAGCTCACCACCCAGACTATCTCTTGTCATCCACAAACCTGAGCTATTAATAGCATCTAAAGCCCCGAGCTCATGATCAGGAGTTGGTCATGTCAACCACAATACTTGGTTGTTCATAGTATCTAGAGCCCTAAGCTTCTGATCCAAAGTCGTTCATGTCATCCACAACCCTGAGTTGTGCATAACATCTATATCATTGAGCTCTTGACAAGGAGTCTTGTATGACATCGATAAACCTAGGCTATGTATAATATTTGGAACTTTGAGCTCACGACCTAGAGTCTTTCATGTCATCGATAGCCCTGAGCTGTGCATAGCTTTTAGACTGGGAGTCATTCATGTCCATTACAACTTGGAGCCTTTCATAGTATCCAGAGCAATGTGCTCATGACCTGAAGTCATTGATGTCAACCATAACCATGAGTTATTCATATCACTTAGAGCCTTGAGTTCATAACCTAGAGTCATTCATGTCATTTATAACTCCGAGGTTTTCATGGCATCTAGAGCCATAAGCTAATGATCTAAGGTAATTCATGTCAACTAGAGGCCTAATCTATTCATAGCATTTAGACTCCTAAGGTCACGACCAAGAATCGTTCATATCATTCTCAGCCCTTAGCTATTCATAGCATCTAGAGGTCTAAGCTCATAAGATCTTGAGTCATTAATATCATCCACAACTCTCAGTTGTTCATATCGTCTAGAGCCCGGAGCTTACAACTCAGACTTGTTCATCTCAACCACCACCATGAGCTTTTCATAGTATCTGGAGCTCTAAGCTCACAACCCAAAGTTCTTCATGTCAACCACAACCTTGAGTTGTTCATATCATCTAGAGCCTTTAGCTCATGACCCGGAGTGGTTCATGTCCTCCACACCCGGGAGCTTTTCATAGCATCTAGAGTCTTAAGTTCACGACTCGGAATTGTTCATGTCAACGACAACCCTAAGTTATGCATAGCATATAGTTGCCTGAGCTAACGAGTTGGAGTTATTCATGTCATCCACAGCCTTGAGCTATTCATAACATTTAAACTCAAAGGCTCATTAACATGAATAATTCATATCATCCTCAACCTTAAGTTGTTCGTAGCATCTAGAGGCCTGAGCTCACGGGCTTCCTAGTTGTTCATATAATCCATAACTCTAAGCAATTCATATTATCTAGAGCCTTAAGCTCATAACCTAGATTCATTCTTATCAACCATAGCCCTAAGGTGTGCGTAGTATCTGGAGCCCTGACCTTACGACTTGGAGTCATTCATGTTAACCATAGCCTTAAGCTATTCATAGTATCTAAAGCCTTCAGCTCACGACCCGGAGTCTTTTATGTCCTTCATAGCCTGGAGCTATTCATTACATATAGAGCCTTGAGCTTACGACCAGGAGTCATTCATATAAACCACAACCCTGTGTTCTTCATAACATTTAGAGCCTTGAGTCCATGATCTAGAGTTGTTCATGTCGTTTATAGCCCTTAAATCATGAAGCAGAATCATTCATCTAATCTACAACCTTGAGTTATGCATAACATCTAGTGGCTTGAGCTCAAGGGATCACAAGTTGTTCATATCATCCATAATGTTGAGTTGTAGATAAAATCTATAACCTTGAACTCACGAGCCAGAGTAGCACATATCTGCCATAACCCTGTGCTATTCATAGCATTGAGAGCCTTGAGCTCATGACTAGGAGTCATTCATGTCAAGGACAACCCTGACCTATTCATAGTATCTATAACCCTGATCTCATGACCTAGATTTGTTCAAGTCATCCACATCCTCGAGCTCATGACATAAAATCATTCATACCACCCACAACCCAATGTTGTTCATAGAATCTAGAGGCCTTAGTTCACATGATCCTAAGTCGTTCATATCATCTACAACATTGATTTATTCATAGCATCAAGAGCCCAAAACTTATGACGTAAAGTCATTCATGTCAACCATAATTTTGAGCTATTGATAGCATCTAGAGGCCCGAGCTCACGATGCAGACTAGTTCATGAAAACCATAACCCTTAGTTGTTCATAACATTTAGGGTCATGGGCTTACAACTAAGAATCATTCATAACATCCACAGTCCCGAGTTGTTCATAGCATCTAGATTATTTAACTCACAAGATCTCTAGTCATTAGTATCATCCATAACCCTGGGCCATTCATAGCATCCATATCATTGAGCTCACAACCTGGTGTAGCTCATGTCATCCACAACCTTGAGGTTTTCATAGCATTTAGAGCCTTGAGCTCAGGACCTAGAGTCATTCATTTCATCTATAGCCTTAAGTTGTTTATAGCATCTAAAGCCCTGAGCTCACAACCCAGATTCATTATTTTCAACCATAACCTTGACATGTTTATAGCATTTATAGTCCTAAGCTCATGACCTGATGTTGTTCCTATCATCTACAACCCTTAGATATTCATAACATTTAAACCATAGGCTAACGTTCTAGAATCATTCATATCCTCCTCAACCTAAAGTTGTTCATAACATCTAGAGGCTTGAGCTCATGACCTAGAGTCGTTCATTTCCACCATGTCCTGATCTATTCATAAGATCTAAAGCCCTAAGCTCATGACTAAGAGTCATTCATGTCAACTACAGCCCTAAGCTTTTCATAGCACTGATTCGTCCCCAATTGGTGTACCTTTGATTCAGTCCTTAGACGGGAGTTATCAACAAAATTTAGAAACCTATTTCACCATATACTAGGGTAGCATAGCTAGCATAGCATAGTGGTTCTAGGATCGTTCACTGGGATGGGTTTTCATTTCACACCTGATATTAGTTTAAAGAATTGGATTGGTGCCTTTTCTTTTCCAAGTTAATTTTAAAAGAAAACAAAAAGATAGTTGAAAAAGGTTAGGTCTTAAGCTAACCAAAATAGTAATTGAGTTTAATTACAAAGAAAAGGTTCTTGGAATTTTAGGTCACTAGGTTCAGGCCCCTTATACAAAAGAGAAGATTCCAGATCTTTTCCTCACATTGGGGATTTAACCTATAGTTATCCTCCCAACTGGTGTGTTATAGTTGTTTCCCATTAATGGTTTCAATGCTAAATCCCTCTCACTGATACATCTTGCAATGGCTCGTACATCTCACCTAGTATTTGCCATTCAAGGTGATCCTTAACCTTGGATTACCCTTCAAAAGCTCGTAGGAGATAACTAATGGATGTCTCTAGGGAGTCCAAAAGCTTACCAAGTGTTGGCTATTCTAAGTAATCCTACCTTTAAACTACCTCCTAGAGGCTAGCAAGAGATAACTAATGGATCTCTATGGATTGAGTCTGAAAAGCTTACCAAGTGTTAGCCCAGGTGATTATAAGGAATTTTAAGTTAACTAAAAACATAAAAACCATTAACGGGTCATAACTTCCTCTTCATTAAAAAGAAACAAGGAAAACTTCCACTTTTGTAGCCGGGTCCCTTACCTAGCTTCATTTCGTCCAAGAAACAAAAATTCTAGCCATTCATCCTCTGAGAAAACATCCTCAGAGGTTGTTTGGCTAGAAAGAAAAATACAATCAAAGTGAGTAGGTAAGGCAGAGCAAAGCTCTGTATATTTCTTACTAAAAAAATGCACAAGTGATCCCCAAGAATGTCTTCCAAGATTCTTAGATTCATATTACAATGAGATATCTTAAGATATATAAAGAAAGATATTTTCAACCCCTCAATTAGATATCCTAAATATCTTAAAAGATCTTCAACTAATTACAAGGAGAGAATAGATAATTTACACAAAATATCTTAAGGTAAAAATCTAATGGAGTCGGTGCAAAATATCTTAAGGTTACATTTCACAAGTGAGATATGGTGCTGCGAAAATTTTGCAAGTGAAAAAGAGTGATGTGAAATTTTCGCATCTGAGAAAGGTGATACGAAATTTTCACATCAGAGAAAGGTGATGCGAAATTCATTTTCATCTTGGTGCAGTTGCCTTCAAATGGCTATAACTTCTTCATTTCAGCTCCGATTTGCACACCGTTTGAAGCGTTGGACTCCAACTTCTCGAGCTTCGAAACGATATATAGTATGTATACAATGGACTCTAGGAAGTACTCTAAATTTGTCTTGCAACTGCTGTCCTTTTGAATTTCGCATAGCATGTGAAGATTTCGCATAACCATGCGAAATTGCTTCATGTTGGATTTCTCTCTCTGATTCTCTTCCTCGCATCTCTTGATTGGCTTGGAAACTTATTGCTAAGGGTTGCACAAAATTCTCCCTCATTCTTGGCTTGCTTTAATGATAAAAAAGTTATTAAAAACATCAAAACTAGCCAAAAACTGATTAGTAACACTTGCAAGGGTCCTTAATGTGCCAATTGAGTTAAAAGGTATTAATTATTACTCAAAAGTGTTTAAAAGAGTTTATAACAAGATATAAAAGAGCACTTTTCGAGTAGTAATCACTCCCCCCAACTGACATATTACTAGTCCCTTAGCAATGAAGGAGAGAAAAACAAAAATTAAGACAGTAAAATAATTTACAAAATCATGCTGATCACTCCAAAAAATCATAAGTTGCATGATTGTAAAGCATACTCTCACATGGAACATTAAAAAAGCAAAACCCATCCTTCAACAAGAGGGTATAAAAAATCTTACCTAATCACAATTCATAAAGAGTAAGCATTATGCAAATTTAAGTAATGATAGGATTTCCACTCTCCTAGGCTCAGTCATTACTCTTCCACAAAAATCTATGTGTTAAGCTTATTAGTTTCCGAATATAGTACTTTGAACTAATCTCTCCCCCTAACCTACTTCTTTTACAAACTTTAGCAAACTGACCAGTTCCAGTAGGCTAAGAACACACCTCTTTTATTTCACAATTTTTTCTTGTAGGTGTGCAGTGCTAAAGGTATTATTTTCTAAAGTGTCCATGTAATGGGGGTCCATCGATGACTCCCAACCAATGAAGGTTTAGGGCATCAAGTTTTAAGGATCTTTCGACCACTAACTCCTCAGATTTTACCTCGGACTTTAGAGATTGGAATTTAATACCCAAGCACCTATAATATGTTAAACTCCATCTATTCACCCTTGTAACGAGCATTGAGGTTGGTGGCTCCCAACCAATCAAGGCTTAGGGCACCGTGTTTTAAAGATTTTCACCATATACCCCTTGAACCTCGCTCGGGTTTCAAAGCAAGTATAACACTTTGTTCTTTCTCTTTTTTTTTTTTTTTTTCAAAGGCTCATTGGCCTTTTTATAAGGTGTCCCAACACTATTAAAACGAGATCAAAGGTACCAAGTCTACATTTTGCTAAGTTCAGGAGGTGAGATAGTTTTTCATCTTATAAACGGAACCTAATGTGTACAGTGTGTGAAAGGATTAGAGTGGAAGAAATAAAGTTGAATCCAATAGGGGTTTCAATAATTCATCAACTATAATAAGCATAATACGACTCTAATATTCAAGTAAAAAGGTAAGAACTCAATTTCTCTCATTTCATTTTGAGAATTTTTCCTTAATAACCATGGAGAGTAGAGTAAAAACTTTTAAAATTTAAGAAAAAAATTAAAAATTAAGCGAAAAGTACTAAATTAACAAGCTAACTTATCATTATTAACAACTTCCTTCATTTACTCTTCCCCCAACCAAGATCAACATTGCCCTCAATGTGGTAAGAACGATTATAAATAAAGTGAGAAAGTGGTACCTCCTAAGTGACATGGAGTCTGATTCGTATAAGAGAAACCACATGATTCAACAAATAAAAGATTAATGAGTAAAGGAGATAGAAAAAAAATGCCAAGTATAAACCAAAATGATATGTATATATTACTCTGAGAAAGTACAATGAAATTATCATGTAATACATCCAATCCCAGAATATATAATATCAACACAAGTAATAATATCAACTAATATACTAAGTAAATACAAAATAAAGAAATGATCAAGGAGCGGGGTTCTCTAGCGGAAATGATGGTTCTGTGGCTGTGTGGTGAGTGGACTAGGTCGGGACATCGGTTGTGATGGTCTCCTCAGTTAGAGTCATCTCCTCAACTGGAGCTATGGGCTATGATGACCTAGGAATGTCAGTCTGAGGTGGTGAAAGTCCCAGATGCTGCTGAATCTAATAAAGGGTAGCAGTATGCTGGTCAAGAATAATAGTATGTCAATCCTGCTAAGCACGTATATCTCTCATCTACCGAAATAGAGCATCATGCGTAAAATTTAGTGTCTTGAATAATAGTACCATGCCACGAAACTTTGAGCCAGATATGGTGATAAAGTCCTGTGATGGAGGAGGAGCAGCTGGTGGAACATGAGGTGTAGCAAGAGGATCAGTAAAGGTGGCCTAAGGCATAGATGGTGCAGTAGGGGTGAATGGAATAGACTCTGTGGGACGCTCGTCTTGTTGTGCCTGGTTAGGCTGTGTTGGCACTGGAGATGCTGGCCTGGGTAGAGCTGCTTCAGGTGTTGATTCCATTGGATTCTTATCTGTCAGCTGTGTCCATTGGTCGAGAGTGAAATGCTCTCGGTAATGGTGGTGGCGCTCGAGATGGGGCTCAGTAGGGTAGCCCATATGCTCTAATATATGGTAGAGTAACCTCGAAAACAACAATGGGATAGTGTCAGCTTGCTATAGATTCTTCCTATGAACTTTCTCCTTGAAGTATAGGAGAGCGGCCATAATCATATGATGTGGCCCAAAATAAAAGCCCTCAGATATCCTGAATAACGCGTCCAGTATGGGTCCTCGCCTCTGCATTGAATGTTGAAGAGGGAAAATGTTGGACTAAAACAATACATCTACTATGAGCATCCCATATGGAAGCTCCTTACGTAGAAGGAAAGAATCTCCAGAAGTCCCCTCGATAGAATGCAGACCATGTCTCGCTGAGATATAAGGGACCACTGTCTGAACTGTGCTAGATCCTCTGGCTGAAATGGAATATGGAGAGCCTCAGCAATGTGCCTAGCCTCTAAGATACCCTGATGCCCATCTATACTTAAACGAATGGTTGTGGGACTCTGGGCGCCTTGAGTAGTCATAGACTGATAGAAAGCCATTGCTACTCTGGGGTAGAAAAACTCTCTAGGAGTCATCAAAAGCTTGAGATGGTACCTCTGGAGCAATCCAAACGAATCCCAAAGATCCGGCTGTTGTCGCATAGCCTCCATGTCGAAGTAGAGCTCAAAATGAAATGCCCTAGGTCTACAATCTGAATTGCCCTCAATGGGCGGTGCTGTAACCATATGCCTCTTGATGATGACTTTTGGAGCAATGCTCGAAGGTCTCTGAGAATCTGTTGGGGCCTGAGAATCGGCTGGATCTTGACTAGATGTCTCTCCGGGGCCTGAGGTACAGACTCTCTTTGGCGGAATGCGGTGTATTGATGGCTCTAGGAGCGAAGAAGTTGGTGGTCTCTATGTTAAGTATCGACGCTGAGGAGTGATTCGTGCCCAATTGGTGTATCAGCTGATTCATGTCCAACTGGTGCTCCTTGATTGAGGGAGTAATCAACAAAATTTACAACCTATTACACCATGAACTAGGGTAGCAAAGACAAAGCTACTATAGCATAGTGGCTCTAGGATCGTTCACTGGGATGGGTTTTCACTTCACAAATGATATTAATTCAAAGTTGAATTGCTGCCTTTTCATTTCAAGGTTAGCTTTAAAAGAAAACATAAAGATGTTTGAAAGAAAAAGGTTTGGTTTTAAACTAACCAAAAATAGTAACTGATTTTACTTACAAAGAAAGATGTTTCTTGGAGTTTCAGATCACTAGGCTCAGATTCCTCATACAAAAAGGGAGAGTTCCGGTCACTTGTTTCTTTTCCTCGCATTAGAGAATTAACATATAGTTCCTTCTCCAACCGGTGTTGTACAGATGCTTCCCATTAATGCTTCCCAACCGGTCACTTGTTGCAATGACTCATACCTCTCACCTAGGATTTGCCATTCAAGGTGATCTTTAACCTTGGATTACCCGTCAAAAGCTCGCAAGAGATAACTAATGGATGTCTCCTTGGAGTCCAAAAGCTTACCAAGTGTTGGCTATTCTAGAAAATTCTACCTTCAAGTCACCTCCCAAAAGCTCGCAAGAGATAAACTAGTGAATCTCCATGGACGGAGATCACTTACCTTACCAAGTGTTGGCCCAAGTGACTTCAAGGCGTTTTAAGTTAACTAAAAAGATAAAAACCATTAATGGGTCACACTTTCTCTTCATAAAAAACTAAAACAACAAAACTTCCAATTTATGCATTTGGAAACTTACCCGGCTTTCTTCACTCCAAGAGAGGCGAAGAACCTAGCCTCTCATCCTCCTGAGGAAAAATCCTCGAGTGTTTGATTGGCTAGAAAGAAAACTAACGAGAAAACAAGAATATATATGAAAAATAGAGCAAGTGCTCTGTTCGTTGATTCTATATATGATATATCTATATGTTTTACAGTGGATGCAAGGGAATATATATAGAGACATTTTTCCAACCTTCCTAACTAAGAAATCTTATGGTTGGTGGATTACAAGGAGAATAATGGAAATTTATACAAAAATATCTGAAGAAAAGATCTAAAAGAGTCGGTGCACAAATATCGGGAAGTAGTAAGGACCATTTCGCAGGTGAAAACGAGGTCTGCGAGATTTCGCAAACGCACAAAAAGGGTTGCGAAATCACTTCGCAGCAAAAGGCTGATTTCGCAGTGCTGCGGAGTTGGCTTTTAGCTTGAGGTGTTCGGCTTCCAACGTATCGCAAATATCGGGAAACCTCAGGAGGAATTCCACAGCACTGTGCAAAATGGCTGCGAAAACATTTCGCAACAAAAGGGTGATTTCGCAACGCTATGCAAAATTCTTCCTTCAGCTTGGAGTGATCGGCTTGCAATGGCTGTAACTCCTTCATTTCAACTCCGAGTTGCAAAAAGTTTGAAGTATTGGATTCTTGACTTCCTGAGCTTTGAAATGGTATATAGAAAATGGACTTCGGGAAATGCTCCAAAAGTACAAAAGAAGACTGCAGCTGCTGTCCTCTGTTTTCTTCACTCTGTTTTTCCTCTCTCCGTTGTTCTTTCCTTGCATACTTTGAACGACTTTGGCAAAGGGCTATGGAGCTCCAAAGATTGGTTCTTCATGAATTTGAGCTTCCAAAAGATTTGCCATGAACTATATACAACTCTCCCTCGTTCTTGGATTGCTTTGGTGTAGCTAAAAGCTATCAAAAACACCAAAACTTAACACAATTTGATTAGAAACGATTGCAAGGGTCCTTAACATGTCAATTGAGTTAAAAGGTAATAATTACTACTCAAGAGTGTTTAAAAGAGTTAATTACAAGCTACAAAATAGCACTTTTTGAGTAGTAATCAAGGAGGGCCAGACTGTACCCTACCCTCAGAAGATGGAACGGACGGAGCCTGAAAGGCCTGAGATGAATCCTGAGGAGCGGAGGCACTTGGCCGAGCCTCGCAAGATGTGGACGGGTCTGTATGGCCTCCTCTGATGCGTGCCATAGCTGATATGGATGAGAAGCTGAGGTATCTTTTTCTTCTTGGTGGTCGTGGGGTGTGGAATGGCGAGGAATTTGTTTTCCAAGGTGGCTGTGAGCTTTTTGAAATAATAAGAGGCTTTGGAGGCCTTTAAATAGGAATTTTAAATGACTTTTGGTTTCCCTCTTGACCGTTGGAAGTTCGCATAAGTGACCGTTGTCATTTCGCATGGGTTTCATAAGGCAAAAATGGCTGATGCGAAATTTTTGGTAGCTGCTGCGAAAATTTTTGCAGGTGAATTTAGCTGATGTGAAATTTTGCATTTGGTTTTGGCTGATGTGAAATTTTTTCCATTTGAATTTTGTTGTTGCGAAATTTTTGCATTTGAAATTGTTGGTGCGAAAATTTCACACTTGGAATTAGTTGGTGCGAAGTTTTTCGCACTTGGAATTGGCTGGTGTGAAATTTTCGCACTTGACTTTTTGTCTTGCGAAATGCTCTGTTTTCCTCTATTTTGGAATTCCCCTATATTTGATCATAAAAAATTAAAATAAGTCATAATAAAATAAAATTAAAGTGAGAAATTTTAATTTAAAACATTAACTAAATCAATAAAACTTGAATTTAAAAATTTAAAACAAAACAACAAACAAAAACAAAAAACATGGACTTAGTGTCTTCCGACAGACTAAGCCCATCTAACCATTTGTCTTTCAAGCTTGATGTGGTTCAAGGAGGTTGATTTCCTCCTTGTCTTTAGAAAATGGCTCCAAGAATGGCTTGAGAAGTTGGCCATTGACTTTGAAAATCTTGGTACTACTGAGTAGCTCTACTACTCCATTTGAATACACTTCTTGGATAGTAAACAGACCTATCCATGTTGACTTCAACTTTCCCGAGAAGATGTAGACCTTAGAGTCATAAAGCAAGACTCTTTGTCCATTCTAGAATTCTTTGCGGGAGACTAACTGATCATGCCACCTTTTCAATCTCTGTTTTACAATGTTTGAATTGATGTAGGCGTCATTTCTCAATTCCTCCATCTCATTAAGGTATAGAAATCTCTTTCTGCCGGCTATGTTCAAGTCCATGTTGAGCGTCTTGATTGCCCACCAAGCTTTGTATTGCACTTCAACGGGAAGATGACACGCTTTGCCATAGACTAGGCGATAAAGAGACATTCCAAGAATGGTCTTGTAAGCTGTTCTGTAAGCCCATAGTGAATCATGAAGCCTAGAAGACCAATCTCTTCTGCTCGTATTCACCACCTTCATCAATATATTCTTGATTTCCCGATTGGCTAACTCAACTTGCCCAGAAGTCTGAGGAAGGTAAGGTGTAGCTATGATTCTGTGCCTAGCTGGTGTACCTTGGTCTTGGTTCTCAGACAGAAGTAATCAACAAAATTTATAACCTATATCACCATCTACTAGGATAGCCTCAACTAGTATAGCATAGTGGCTCTAGGATCGTTCACTGGGAAGGGTTTTCAACTTACAACTGATAATAATTGAAAGTTGAATTAATGCTTTTTCATTTCAAGGTTAGCTTCAAAAGAAAACATAAACTTTGGTTTAAAAAGGATTGGTTTTAAGCTAACTAAAAATAAAGTAACGGAAATTACTTTAAAGAAAAGTGTTTCTTAGAGTTTTAAGATCACTAGGGTTAGGCTCCTAATACAAAAACAGAGTTCTGGTCACTTGAATCTTTTTCTCGCATTAGAGAATTAACATATAGTTATTTCTTTAACCGGTGTGGTATAGATGCTTCTTCTCAATGGGTTCAAACACTAAATCCCTCTCACTGATTCATCTTGCAATGGCTCGTGCCTCTCACCTAGCATTTGCCATTTAAGGTGATCCTTAACCTTGGATTTCCCTTCACAAGCTCGCAAGAGATAACTAATGGATGTCTCCTTAGAGTCCAAAAGCTTACCAAGTGTTGGCTATTCTAGAAAATGCTAACTTCAAACCACCTCCCAAAGGCTCACAAGAGATAAACTAGTGCATCTCAATGGACGGAGATCACTTGCCTTACCAAGTGTTGGCCCAGGTGATTTAAAGGCGTTTTAAGTAAATTAAAAACATAGAAACCATTAACGGATCACACTTTCTCTTCATTAATAGTTGAAACAACAAAACTTCTAATTCTTGCACTCGACACCTTACCCAGCTACCTTAGCTCCAAGAGACAAAAAGTCTAGCCACTCATTATCTGAGGAAACATCCTCAGAGCTTGTTTGGCTAGTAAGAAAAATACAATCAAAGTGAGTAGGTAAGGCAGAGTAAAGCTCTGTATATTACTTCCTTAAAAAAACTATACAAAAAGTTGTCTCTGAGAACAAGCTCCCGAGATCATTTTGCAAAGAAAATTACAAACTATATATATGAGGTTATCACCCTTTGTTCTTACTTATTAACTAAGGAATCCTATGATTGGTGGATTACAAGGAGAAAAGGGGGATTAAAACAACAAAATATCTAAAGAAAAAAATCTAAAAGAGTCGATCACAAATATCTGGAAGCACTCAGGTGGATTCCGAGGCATGCAAGATGAGCTGCAAAATTTTGCAAGCTGAAGGTCTCCATTTCACAGCCAAAGGCTGATTTTGCAGTGAGCACCTTGTGATTTCGCAGCCAATGGCTGATTTCGCAGTTATGAAATTGGCCTTTAGCTTGGTGTGATTGGCTTCCAATGGCTATAACTTCTTCATTTCAACTCCGATTCATGTACCATTTGAAGCGTTGGATTCCTGACTTCTCGAGATTCAAAACGGCATATAGTATGCATGAAATGGACTCCTAGAAGTGCTCAAAATGTGTCCTACAGCTATTGTCCTCTTGAATTCTTCATGTTAGATTTCTCTCTTTGCTTTCCCTCCTTACATTCATGATTTGCTTTTGGAAAAGGTTTATAAAGCTTCAAAGCTTGGATTCTTCATGTAAATGAGCTTCCAATTTCTTTGCCATGGATTCTATAGAACTCTCCTCAATCTTGAATTGCTTTGGTGATCAAAATACTATCAAAAACACCAAAACTTAACACAATTTGATTAGAAACGATTGCAAAGGTACTTAATATGCTAATTGAGTTAAAAGGTAATAACTACTACTCAAAAGTGTTTAAAAGAGTTAATTAAAAGCTACAAAATAACACTTTCTGAGTAGTAATCACTCCCCCCCAACAGACATATTGCTAGTCCCTTAGCAATGAAGGAGAGAAAAATAAAAATAATCAGTAATATAATTTACAAAATCATGCTGATCACTTCAAAAAAAAATTTTAAGTGCCATGATGATCTAACTCTCACATGGAACATTAAAGATATAAAACTCAAATTTCAACAAGAGTTAGCAAATACCTCGCCTAATCACAATTCATAAAGAGAAGGCATTATGAAAATTGAAGCTTTAAAATCGTTTCCACTTCCAAAGGGCCAAACCTTACTGTTCCATAAAAATCTAAGTGTTACTTGATAGTTTCCGAATATAGTATGCTGAACTGATCTCTCCCCCCCAACCTAGTTCTTTTTCAACACTTAGCAAACTGACAAAATTTTATAGGCTCAAAACGCACCCTTTTGTTTCACAATTTTTTTTCATTATAGGAGTACAAGGCTTAAAGGTATTCTTTTCTAAATTGCCCATGTAACAGGGGTCCATCGATGACTCCCAACCAATTAAGGTTTAGGGCATCAAGCTTTAAGGATCTTTCAACCACTAACTCCTCGGATTTTGCCCCCGGAATTTTGAGAATGCATTTAATACCCAAGCACCTACAGTATGTTAAACTCCACCTATTCACCCTTGTAACGAGCATTGAGGTCGGTGACTCCCAACCAATGAAGGCTTAGGGCACCAGGTTTTAAAGATTTTCACCATATACCTCTCAAACCTTGCTCGGGTTTCAAGGCAAGCAAACATTTTTTTTCTTTCTTCTTTTTTTTCAAAGGCTCATTGGCCTTTTATAAGGTGTCCCAACACTATTAAATGAGGTCAAAGGTACCAAGTCTAAAATTTTCCTAAGTCGAGAGGGAAATAGTTTTTCATCTTATACTCGAAACCTATTGTGCACAATGTGTGAATAGCTCAAAGTGGAAGAACTAAGGTTGAATTCAATAGAAGTTTCAACAATTCATCAACTTTAGTAAGCATAAAACAAACTCTAAGTCGAGTGAAGAACAAAAATTCAATTTCTCTCATTTTATTTTGAGAATTTTTCCTTAATAACCATGGAGAGTATAATAAAAACTTAAAAAGATTTTTAAAAATTAAGCAAAAAAACAACTAAATTACCAAAATAACTTAGCATTACTAAATAAAACTTCCTTCCTCATCTCTCTTCCCCCCAACCAAGCTAAACAGTGTCCTCAATGTGGCAAGAGCGATTGAAATTACAGGGAGGAAATGGTACCTCCTGAGTGATATGAAGTTCGAGTAGAATAGGAGAAACCACTTGTTTCAAAAACAATAAAAGATATGAGTAGAGGAATTAAAATAAAATTATGCCAAGAATACTAAAAAAATGATAGATATGTATAACTTCAAGAAAGTACACTATAGAGCAAAATAAGTAATACAACCAATCCCAATATATAAAACATCAAAACCATGGGATTATAAGTTATACTACGTAAAGAAATACAGAAAAGAAACTATGTAAATGATCAGATAGTGGTGGGAGGATCAAGTGGAGATGATGGCTCGGTTGTAGAGGTCGGAATGCTCGAGAGGGATGCCTCTATCTCTCCTGTAGTCGTCTCCTCTAGAGGCATAGTCTGCTCTGCTAGAGGAGGGTCCTGTGATGGATCTGTAAGCTCTGATGGGATAGGAATAACGTGCTCAGGAGGCGATGGAATACCCAGATACTACTGTATCTGCCTAAGGATGGCAGTATGCTGGGTCTGGGTGGCGATAATCTGATCCTGATGGGCACGTAGAGCTGCCATCTACTGAGTCAAGATGCTCTCGGTAACGGTCAATGTCTGCAAAGTGTGACATAGGCCTTTGAACTCGGAAATAGATATGGCGATCCTAGACTCAGATAGAGGAGGACGCTCTGATGTAGATGGTATAACTGGCGGAGTCCCTAGTGTGGCAGGAGGAGCAGAAGGTGCAACCTCAAGCATAGGTCCCTGTAGAGGGCACTGCAGGGGCAGGTGCTCTCATGTCAACTAGTATCTCAATTGGTTGTTTCTCCTCTGGATGCTCTGGATGTGGAATCTTTGGATGCTCTAGTCCAGCTGGGGCTCCTGGCTTTGCATCATAAGCTGTCATACTCGTCCATTTGTCAAGAGTGAATATCTCTCAGCAAATGCTTCTCCGCTCAAGCTGAGGCTCAGATGGATATCCCAAGTGCTCCAAAATCTGACATAGCAATCTCAGGAATAGAAGTGGAATGGCATCCGCTCTCAGTAGCTTCTTCCTATGGACTTTCTCTTCAAAGTACAGAAGAGCAGCCATAACGAGATGATGAGGGCTAAAGAAAAATCCCTCAGATATCCTGAACAATGCCTCTAGCAAAGTTCTTCTCCTCTGCATTATATGCTGAAGTGGATAGATGTTATGGCGCAAGAATGCATCTATAAAGAACATGCTGGAAGGGAGCTCCTTCCTCAATAGATAGGGGCATGTGGATGCCCCACTGGACAGTATATGAACCATGTCACTCTGGGAAGGATGAGCCCAGACTCGATAATCATCTGGACGTGCTGGCTCGTAGGGAATGCGCAAGGCCTCTACAATATGTCTGGCTCCTAGGATACCATGGCGTATGTCAATGGTGAAGTGGATGACAATTGGATCTCGGACGCAATGCGTAGTCATAGACTGATAAAAGTTTAATGCTACATGGGGACAGAAGAAATCCTGGGAGTCATTAGGTGGTCCATATGGTATCTCTGGAGTAGATGGAAGGAATCTCTGAGCTCTCGCTGAAGCCTGAAGGTAGCTCTGTCAAAGCAAAGCTCTGAGTGGAATGGCCTAGCCCGGCAATCCAAATTACCCTTAATGGGTGGCTGAGTGACCATGGGCCGCCTGATAACCACCTCAAGAGTCATCCCAAAGGGAATCTGAGACTCTATGGCAGGTAGCTGAGGTGGCTAAGACTCAGATGAAGGCTCTGATGGCTCAAGTGGAGCTGATATTCTTGCTTTCTTCTTAGGAGGACGACTACCTGACTTTTTGGCACGAGAGGAGCTTGCCCCAGGTGTGGTGGGTGGTCTCCTCGTCTCATATCGCCTCGAAGGAGAACTCAAGGGTGTGTCCTCTACTGGAGGTGGGACGACCAGTGGCTGTGAAGGCTCAGTCATAGAGCCTTGCACAAGGGCCACTCTCGGTGCTTTGGGGCGGCCTGAAGGAGACGAGGTCTTAGCTCCTCGGGTTTTTGCCATGGTTGACTCAAAGAGGGTGGCCGGAGATGCGCGTGCGGCTTGGGCTCAGAGGGAGGTCCTCTGGAAATGGTGCTCTAGCTTGGCTCCTATTTCGCACCAAATGGAGGTTTTCGCAATGCAAATGATCGGTTTAAAATGAAAATTTGGAATTTAAAAAGTTTAAATGAGAAGCCAAGTGATGGTTGGAATTTTCGCAGAGGAGGGGGCATTTCGCAGCGAAGGCATATTTTCGCAGCCAAGGGCCATTTTCACAACCCATTTTGCAGCTGCGAAATGAGGGGGTGGGACTGCGAAATAGCACTCGTGTGCCAAATGTGGGTTTCGCAGGGGTTTTCGAAGCTGTGAAATGAGGCTCCAGCTGCGAAAATGAGCTTTTAAGGGCCTTGGTGGTTTCGCAGAGGATTTCACAGCTGCGAAATGGCACTCGTGTGCCAAAGGTGAGTTTAACAGCTGCGAAAATTTTCACAGGGGGTGGCTATGTGGCTGCGAAATGGTTTCGCAAACCACTGAAATTTCTTGCTTCTGAGCTCCTTTTGGCTCCCTGAGACCTTCCTTCACTTCTTTTGCAATTCTTCCTAAATTAGATCATTCAAAAAGTCTAAGTTACATAAAAATGACATAAATTAAGACTAAGATTAAAATAAAAACAATTAATAAGGCTCTTAAATTAACAAAATTGAACAAAAAATATGGACTTTGGTGAGACCAAGTCCATCTAACCCCTTTTCGATTAGTATTTCTATGGCTCAAGGTGGTTGACTTCCTCCTTATCTTGCTTGAATGGCTCGATGAATGGTTTGAGACGATGGCCATTGACTTTAAAGGTGTCAGTGCTGTTGGAATTCAGTAATTCCACCACTCCATTGAGATGCACTTGGTGAATAATGAAAGGGCCTATCGACCTTGACTTCAGCTTCCTAGGAAAGATATGGAGCCTTGAGTCATAGAGTAAGACTCTTTGTCCTTTCCAGAATTCTTTGTTGGAGATTAATTGATCATGCCACCTCTTCATCCTCTATTTTGCAACTTTGGAATTGATGTAGGCATCATTTCTTAATTCCTCCATCTCATTAAGGTTAAACACCTCTTTGCCCCCGGCTCTGATCAAGTCCCTGTTTACCTTCTTGATTGCCCACCAAGCCTTATATTCAACTTCCATAGGGAGATGGCATGCTTTTCCATAGACTAGGCGATAAGGAGACATGCCAAGAATAGTCTTATAAGCTGTTCTATGTGCCCATAGTGAATCATGGAGCTTAATAGACCAATCTCTTCTGCTCGTGTTCACCACCTTCATCAATATATTCTTGATTTCCTTGTTTGCTAGCTCAACTTGCCTGGAAGTCTGAGGGTGATAAGCTGTAGCCACCTTATGCTTCACCCCATACTTGGCTAATAGGGTTTCAAAAGCTTTGTTGCAAAAATGAGTACCTCCATCACTGATTATGGCCTTGGGCACCCCAAAACTTGAGAAGATGTTCTCTTTAAGAAACTTGAGAACCACCCTGTGATCACTGTGCTTACAGGGGATTGCCTCAACCCATTTAGAAACATAGTCCACCCCCACCAAGATATAAGAGTTACCAAAAGACATTGGGAAAGGTCCCATGAATCAATGCCCCAAACATCAAAGAGATCAACTATTAGAATGGGGTTCATAGGCATTTGATTTCTTCTTATTAGCTTTCCGAGCCTTTGGCATCTATCATAACTCCTACACATGGTGTGGGCATCTTTGAAAAGTGATGGCCAACTAAACCCTAATTGCAACACCTTCATAGCTGTTTTTTGGGAGGCAAAGTGGCCTCCACATGCACTCTCATGGCAATGACTGAGGATTCCTTGTTGCTCTTCTTAAGGGACACACTTCCTTTTTATTTGATCTGCACAATACTTGAAAAGGAAAGGTTTTGCCCAATAATAAGCATGAATCTTTGCAAAGAAGTGTGTAGACCCTCAATTTTTTCCTCATAGCACATGTCTTATTAGATACTTGTTCGATACTTTATAGTTAGCTCCTTGGTGGCCCATATCTACTCACGCTACTTACCTTTCTTGAGCCACCTTGGAGACTCTGGTTAAAAGATCGCCTAACCCCTTTATTGTGACCCTTGGCAATTTTGATTTAGACTTAAGCATTCCATTTCTTTTTAGGATAGCTTTTAGGTGCACTTTTAGGTCCACTTATGCATCACCCTTGGCTAATTTAGATACTTTGGGCCCGTTTAGACACCTTAGACTCGCCTAGGTTCACCTAGATACATTTAGGTTCACCTTAGGCCCGCTTAGACACTTCATTGGGGTTTAAATTTTTATATAATCTCTTAATCGTTATTGTATGCATTTGATAATTATATTTGCTTTGTTTATTCATCTATTTGCTTGTTTATTTATTCATCTATTTATTTATTCATTATTAATTTCTACTATTTTTTTCATTTATTTACCTACTTAATAGAGAATTGTTGGAATTGTTTAGACTTTACGCCCCCTTATTTAATGATGGAAATGTATAATTTGGTCTCTGATTTTCTTTTTTCTTTTTTTTTTTTCTTTTGAATCATATTTTATTACCAATCTCATGATTTTCATTAGTTTATTCTCTTGGCTCTTAATTTCTAATTTCATTTTATTTTATTTTGCATGAGGAACACTATTTTTAGGGAGTACAAGAGGATTGTGGGATGAATTATCCCTAGGCATTGGCTCTTCAGAAAGCAACCACCACCAGTAGGTGATACGTTCTTAATTAGTGTCTTAGCTGATTCATGTCCTCTCAATGGTCCCTGAGAGTGGTGCCATTTGATTCATGTCCAGCTGGTGTCCCTTGATTTTGGTCCTCAGAAGGGAGTAATCAACAAAATTTATAACCTATTACACCATGTACTAGGATAGCCTTAGCTAGCATAGCATAGTGGCTCTAGGGTCGTTCACTGGGATGGGTTTTCACTTCACAATTGATATTAATTCAAAGTTGAATTGGTGCCTTTTCATTTCAAGGTTAGCTTTAAAAGAAAACATAAAGATATTTGAGTGAAAAAGGTTTGGTTTTAAACTAACCAAAAATAGTAACTGATTTTACTTACAAAGAAAAGTGTTTCTTGGAGTTTAGATCACTAGGCTCAGGTTCCTCATACAAAAAAGGAGTTCCGGTCACTTGTTTCTTTTCCTCGCATTAGAGAATTAACATATAGTTAATTCTCTAACCGGTGTGGTACAGATGTTTCCCATTAATGGGTTCAAACACTAAATCCCTCTCATTGATGCATCTTGCAAAGGCTCGTGCCTCTCACCTAGCATTTACCATTCAAGGTGATCTTTAACCTTGGATTACCCATCAAAGGCTCGCAAGAGATAACTAATGGATGTCTCCTTAGAGTCTAAAAGCTTACCAAGTGTTGCTATTCTAGAAAATCCTACCTTCAAACCACCTCCCAAAGGCTCGCAAGAGATAAACTAGTGCATCTCAATGGACGGAGACCACTTGCCTTACCAAGTGTTGGCCCAGGTGATTTAAAGGCGTTTTAAGTTAACTAAAAAGATAAAAACCATTAACGGGTCACACTTTCTCTTCATTAAAAATCAAAACAACAAAACTTCCAAATTATGCATGAGGAAACGTACCCGACTTTCTTCACTCCAAGAGACGAAGAGCCTAGCCACTCATCCTCTGAGGAAAAATCCTCAGAGTTTGATTGGCTAGAAATAAAAATAATGAGAAAACAAAAATATGAAGGAAAAACAGAGCAAGTGCTCTGTAAAATATATTTCTTCCTTTCGCTGATTACATCCTGATATATGATGATATTGTGTAAAGAAAATTACAACTATATATAAGAGGTTATTCACCCTTTGTTCTTACTTAAAAACTAAGGAATCCTATGATAGGTGGGTTACAAGGAGAGTTTGGGGATTTATACATCAAATATCTCAAAATGTCGATCGCAAATATCGGGAAGCTTTAGGAGAAATTCCACAGCAAGAGGGCTGCGAAATTTCGCAGCAAAAGGACAACATTTTCGCAGCCCAAGGCTGATTTCGCAGTCGTGCAAAATCTGTCTTCAGCTTGGAGTGATCGGCTTCCAATGGCTGTAACTCCTTCATTTCAACTCCGAATCATGCACCATTTGAAGCATTGGATTTTTTACTTCCTGAGCTTCGAAACGACATATAGTATGCATAAATTGAACTCAAGAAAGTGCTCCAAAAGTGGCTGACATAACTGTCATCTAGAATGCTTCATGTTAGATTTCTCTTTGCTTCCCCTCCTTGCACTCCAGATTTTCTTATGGCAAAGGACTTTAAAGCTTTGGTTCTTCATGTTTCTGAGCTTTCCATTGCTTTGCCATGGATTCCAAAGAACTCTCCTCAATCTTGGATTTCTTTGGTGATCAAATTACTAACAAAAACACCAAAACTTACACAAAGTGATTAGAAATGATTGCAAAGGTCCTTAATATGTTAATTGGGTTAAAAGGTGATAAATACTACTCAAAAGTGTTTAAAAGAGTTAATTACAAGCTATAAAATAACACTTTTTGAGTATTAATCAGCAGGGGATCAACACACTTCCACAGGATGATGTCACATAAAAAAAAAAGGATCTGGAGATTTCAAGATTCTGTTACTAAAGCACGGTTGGCCGGTCAAGCATGAAGGTAATCGGTTCTAATTCATTTTGTCCTTTTCGTCATTCTGATCGCCGAGTTCCTTGAGCCTGAAAACACTTCATACCCTGGTCTAGCATGGGCTGCTATGAGGAGATGATACATTTATGGGAGGAAAGCGAAGATAAATATCAGAGCGCCCCAATACTGCTCCGTAACTGTTAATCCTCTGACTATCGTGTCAGAGCGGGACGATCTACTTAGCGTTGAACACCAGTTCAGCTTATTCAAGGCTTCTTCTTCTCCATTCCTTCACGCTCCTCTGGTGACAAATGACGCTGCAACTCTTCCCATTGATGAACATTCTCATTGATCCCCATTCTTCTCAGAGGATTTGTATAGGATCGACATTGGGGGGGGGTGTCGTACTTCTCCGTTAATACCTCCGACAACATTTATGTTCATACGTACACTTTCTCTCATCGTTCATTTGTCTGATGTGCTTTACAATCGTCTGGAGTCTCCGCAGTTGGCGTTTGATTTCACAATCCAATCTCAAGGCTATGGATCTCACTATCAAGGTGTTTTCCCTATGAAATGCAATCACGACCGGTTCAACGTGGAAGATGTTGTGAAGTTCGGGTCGGCTTTCCATTTCAGCCTCGAAGCCGGTTCCAATCCAGAGCTCCTTCTGGCCATGAGCTGTTTCTGCAAAGGAAATCGTAAAGCTCTTCTAGTCTACAATGGCTTCAAAGATGCCGACTACATTGTGTTTGCTCTAGTTGTGAGGAAACTTGCTTTGAATACTATGATCATTCCTGAGCAAGAAGAATCAAGTGTTCAATATGATCCATGCCATAATCTTCTATGCACAATTGATAGCCGCAAGCAAGTTGTTTTATTGTCCCCTCTGCAAGTCTCTTGTTATATCCAATGCCTATAAATGGAGAGGCCTGAAACCATAGTTATGCGGCTTTAGAGGAAACCTGAATTTTTCAATTCACCCAAGAACCGAACACTCAATGAAGCACTCTCAGAAAGCCATTCTTCATGCAGAAAATGCACTGTTTATTCTTGAAAGTTGGTTCCATCAAGTGGATAGTAATGATCTGACTATTGCTGTTAGTTTCTGGTGGCGGACAAACATAACGTCCAGCAACATATGGGCATATATTATTTGAGGAGAATATTGAGGAGGATTGGGACACTTACCAAACTGGACACGGGGCGGTAGAATCTCCAAGTGAGTCACCATGTACGCACTTTCCATATATCCACGCACATTAAAAAAAGGAAACAAAATATTCCATACAAAGGTGGGTTATCATATAAAATATGGGAAGGAACGGGCAGAGAGGGGACATAGAAAGAATATGTATTTTTTTCTTTAACAGAGAAATCCACACGGAGAAGGAGTCTTTTTCTTAAGGAGTGGAAATTCACATACAATGGAGATCTTTTCTAGAGAGGACAGATCAAGAGAGTATTTTTTCGATACAATACAGGTTAGCTTTCGGTTTACGTATTTCTTTTTTTTTAGTTTGGGTTTTAGTTTATTGGTTTAATTAATTGTTTGTGATAAATTCTTTTAAATCTTGATTTCAAACAATCTTTTATTTTTCTTAGATTAAATGTCTCTCTTTTATGATTGCAATTCATTAGTTCTATGCTAGTTTATTTTAATCTACATGAAAGTTTAAATAAAGTTTATTTTTAATTTGAATATATTATTGATCTTAATTCTTTAGTTTAATTGGTCTTGTGAGGTAAAATTTATATTTTGAATTTCGATCAGTTTAAATTCTAGTTTATTTTTAATTTGAATTAGTTATTGATCTTAAATCTATTAGTTTAATTGATCTTGAAAGGTAAAATTTATATTTTTAATTCCGATTAGTTTAAATTCTAGTTTATTTTTAATTTGAATGAGTTATTGATCTTAAATCTATTAGTTTAATTGATCTTGTGAGGTAAAATTCATATTTTTAATTTCAATTAGTTTAATCCTAGTTTATTTTTAATTTGAATATGTTATTGGTCTTAATTCTTTAGTTTAATTGGTCTTGTGAGGTAAAATTTATATTTTGAATTCCGATCAGTTTAAATTCTAGTTTATTTTTAATTTGAATGAGTTATTGATCTTAAATCTATTAGTTTAATTGATCTTGTGAGGTAAAATTCATATTTTTAATTTCGATTAGTTTATATTCTAGTTTACTTTTAATTTGAATGAGTTATTGATCTTAAATCTATTAGTTTAATTGATCTTGTGAGGTAAAATTCATATTTTAAATTTCAATTAGTTTAATCCTAGTTTATTTTTAATTTGAATATGTTATTGATCTTAATTCTTTAGTTTAATTGGTCTTGTGAGGTAAAATTTATAATTTATATTTTTAATTCCAATTAGTTTAATCCTAATTTATTTTTAATTTGAATATGTTATTGATCTTAATTCTCTAGTTTAATTGATCTTGTGATGTAAAATTTATATTCTTAATTCCAATTAGTTTAATTTTAGTTTTTTTTTTAATTTGAATGAGTTATTGATCTTAAATCTATTAATTTAATTAGTCTTGTAAGGTAAAGTTTATATTTTTAATTCCGATTAATTTAAATTCTAGTTTATTTTTAATTTGAACGTGTTATCGATCTTAATTCTCTAGTTTAATTGATCTTGTGAGGAAAATTTTACATTTTTAATTCCAATTAGTTTAATTCTAGTTATTCACGTGTTTCTATAAATCTAAATGTTAGTTTTTTAGATGATAATTTTGTTAGTTTGTTTGATTAGGAAATCATAAATTTGTTGCCTTAGTGATTGTTGGTCAAATTTTTTTTTGAAGGCCACTGGAAACCCATGAAGGTTGGCCTTTACTCTCACCACTTTAATTGACAAGATTTTCTAAAATCTTTATTTCGTGATCTTTGTTTCCTTTTGTTTTGATTCATATTTTGTTTTCTATTTTTGTTATTTTAAAAATTAATTTCTTTTATTTTAAAACAAAACTCTTTTTCTCAAAAAACCCTTTTAAGAAATTTTTTTATTATTCATTTAAAGCCTCTAGAATCAAAACCTCTTTTCTATTTAAAAAATAACATGCAACCATATCTTAATCGGTTTGCATGCTTCTCAATTTTCAACAAAAATTTTGGTTTTAAACAAAATGCGAATCAAAGCTTATGGTCCCAAATAAATGGGACAATTTTAGGCTAAATTCGTGTATATTAATTTGGGGAATTGGTGAAACCCCTACATAAGGAAATCTTTTTCAAAATTTATTTTTGCTACCACCCTGCTATTTATCGTAATTACATTTACATTTTTCTTTTTAGGAATTGTATACAAGATATGTATGATAATTAATTATTCCGTATTCTGATAATTTTTGCTAATTAATTAGATAAGCATGCTAGGATTTATTATTTATTATTTATTACCTAACCTCCATGTCCCGAGGAAGCGCATTAGGAGTTATATATGCTATCCGGGTACGTTCCCTAATACACACTTTCTAAACCCTATGAATATGATTGTCGTTGCGTACTATGTTCATGCTTGCTATCCTATTTGATTGCCTTGATATTGCTACCACCCTGCTATTTATTGTAATTATATTTACATTTTTCTTTTTAGGAATTGTATACAAGATATGTATGATAATTAATTATTCCGTATTCTGATAATTTTTGCTAATTAATTAGATAAGCATGCTAGGATTTATTATTTATTATTTATTACCTAACCTCCATGTCCCGAGGAAGCGGAATAGGAGTTATATATGCTATCCGGGTACGTTCCCTAATACACACTTTCTAAACCCTATGAATATGATTGTCGTTGCGTACTATGTTCATGCTTGCTATCCTATTTGATTGCCTTGATATATATTTGATGATTGTTTGATTACTTACCCGACAAGGAATTTCGCTACCTTAGGACCGTTATAGTTACGAGAGTAGTTGGGAAATATTCAAGTACCTAAAAGAGCCAGCTATATTAGAGTGATTATGTTGGAGTTGAGTCGTATAGCTTCTCATTTATTATGGCTATCTTTGATAAAATGCATGTTGCATGATGTATCTCAATACTAACTTTCATATTTTATGATAACGCTTGAGAAGTTGTCCAGGTATGCACCCTAACTCTCTTTTATGGTAATTTGGTCCTATTTGGCATGTTATTTTTTTAAATCACCTTAGTATATCTAGGTATCCCCAATTAATCAATTAATTGCCACATTACCCCCAATTTAGTCAGTAGAGACCTCTTTAGGGCTTAAAGGGGTGCTACCTCCTAGAGGTACCTTCCCAATAAGTAACCTGATCCCCGAACTTAGACTCGGGTTTTTCAAAGACACGTTTTTCCAAAAATTATGGAGTCATTTTTTTAGGGTTTTATTTCTTGCTTTATTTTCCCTTTAAAATAAAAATAAAATAAGTGGCGACTCCGACTTTTCCAAAAAATATTTTTTAATTAATTTTTCACAAATAAAAAGCGAGTCTCGCCGATCAAGTGGAGATGCATGTGAAAAATACAGGTCCACAAATTGGAGACTCCATTGGGGAATTTGAGGATCAAGCTTGAACACTAGTTGAGGAGAATGTGGTGTTTAATTGGCGATTAGTGGGTACCTCTTTTTTTGGGCAAGGTGATTCGATTTGGTTGCTTGTTCGGTTTGCTATATTAACATGTTTGATTACCTTGGATTATTTTGCTCATTTTAGCATGATTAACTCTCACATATGTTAGATAGGACTTTGTTTGATATTCATCTGCTTCGCATGACTGTTTGTTGCGTTTGCCTTGAATGATCACTTAACTGTTTGCTCACTTTAGCATGATTCACTCTCACATATGCTAGGTAGGACTTTGATTGTTTGATATTTATCTGCTTCGCATGACTACTTGTTGCAGGACAACCCTTTCTCTTGCATGTTCGTATGATTGCTTGTCTTCGTTCACTATCTCACTTTAGATCTTAGGTTCTTTTTCGGATGCACCCACATCCTTCATTGTGCACTTTAGATTATCCCTAAGTGTTGAGCGATGGGAGAGCCTTCACCTTTAAGAAACCCCATGGGAACACAAGGAAGTGCATGTGTGGAGGTGATGACCACCTTGCATGGAAGCACCCCATCTCCTTCGAGGCGTGCAGAGGGTTGCGTACCGCCGGAGGGTACGATCGCTTCTGCTAGGGATCCTTTAACCCACCCATTTTATCCTATAGAGCCACCTCAACCTTGTAAGTTAACCTAGACCCAATTAAGACTTCATTCCTACACGTGGGTGCATCTGTGGACTTTCAGAGCTGCATTGGTCACGATTAGGATCGGTTATCCCTTCCGTAGTCTTCTTTTGGTGTGATCAGAGATGGGTATCAAATTAAGTATATTTGGGCTTTACTTCTAAGCACTTGATTCCTACATAATCACATTTTTACTACACCTTATCTAGTGTTTCCGTATTTGTAGGAGGGTTTACCGTGACCGACTTGGATTCGCCTTTGTGGATTAGAGTTGGAGGTAGATTGACTAGAGTATCAGGCTAGTCAGATCAGAGATCATATCAGAGGGATATGGACTCACAGGTAGTTACCGTTGACCAGTTTGCCGCAGCCATGGCTTCTATCCAGGAGGCTATAGGTAACCTTGGTCAGAGGATAGATGGACAGCAGACCCAATAGGTCCCAGTTCAGGAGAATGCCCAGTTCGATACCACAGTATTGCCACCTCCTCCGCCTAGTCAGTCAGTCAATACCACAGGCTATACCTTTCACTCTGCATAGTCAGATCGAGGTTGCCCCGCCTCTTGTCACATCACTTATCCCGACTTCAGAGGACCCACATACACGTATGGATAGACTTAAGCAGAAGTTGAGACAGATGAGGGCTTAAGACGGAGTTGTTATTTGGGAGGATTTTGATGGAGCACTAGTGGCTAGTTTGCCGACCAAGTTCAGGATGCCCGAGATTGAGAGATACACAGGCATAGGTTGTCCTCGCATCCATTTGAGGCTCTATAGTACAGTTATGAGGGCCCACGTACTGGATGAGGCCCAAATGGTTATGCTTTTTCCTATGTCCCTGAGTGGTGCGGCATAACGTTGGTTAGCTTCATTGGATGTATCACACCGTAGGACTTGGGATGACTTGGCCTAGGAGTTTTTGAGACAGTTTGCATTTAACACTGTCATTGACGTTTTGAGGAGAGAGTTAAAGGCCTTAAGATAGAGGTCAGAGGAGTCACTCACTTCATTTATCTCCCGCTGGAGGGAGAAGATTTCACAGATTATTGATTGTCCTTCAGAGAAGGATCAGATTAGCATGATCATGAAGAGCTTGTAGCCTAAATTTGCTAGACACTTGATGGGATTTCCCCATACTGATTTTGGATCTTTAGTACAAGCTTTGTATGGTATAGAGGAGGGCATTGCTAGAGGATTATGAGCCGAGTCTTCCCCTATTGATTCTAAGGGGAAGAAGCCTTCAGGAGGATAGAGATCAGGAGATGTTGGTGCTATCAATTCAGTAGAGATGAGACCTCTTAGACACTATCGGACAGTTGGGCAAACTTCTGGATTCTACTATCCTCCATCACCCCATGTGCAGTATAGGCCACCTGTTTCCTCCAGACCCATGACTCCTACTTACCTACATCCAGTCTCACAACCTGTTTTTGTTGCACATGTCACAGAGAGACCTCCTGCCCTATACACCCGACCCCGAGCTCCGCAGACCACCACTTATGTGTAGAGGCCATCACGTCAGTTTGCTCAGTTGGGTATGCCTTTGAGTCGAGCTTTTTAGAAGCTCATGGAGGGTGGATTATTGAATCCATTGGCACCCAAGCCAGTACCTCAACCAATACCACCTTGCTTCAGATTAGACCTACACTATTCTTATCATCAGGGACTAGGACATGACATGGATCACTGCAACGCTTTGAGACATGCTATTCAGGATTTGATAGACTAAGGTTTGGTTAACTTGGGGCAGCCAAGTGTGACCACTAACCCTCTTACTGCCCATTCTACATATGCAGTGTCTCCATCACCCAGAGATATTCATCACATAGACCTTATAGAGGATGACAATATACATATGTTGAGTTGGGATGATGGGTTACCCGAGCCGATCATTTTGCATGACAGTTATGAGATTGATGGGGTTTCATTGGGTCCTCAGGCCCCTACACCATTTAGTTTGATCCCAGACGAGGCACCATTCAAGTTGACTCATCCCACGCCCTTGATTATTGGATGTCAGGATACTTTTGTCCCGTTCACTTTATGGCCATAGGATGATGATTCAAAGGGGAGGGAGATACAAATTGTGACTCGTAGTGGAAGGATAGCTCAGCCACCACCACCACCAGTAAGACCATTTGAGGGTGCAACCTCTCATAAGGAGGTTAGGATATAGGATGATGAAATTTTGAGACAGCTACAGAGCACTCAGGCCAGCATTTCTATTTGGAGTTTATTAGCATCATCCAGTACTCATAGAGATGCTTTGATTCGAGCCTTGAGTCAGATCAGGGTAGAGACTACCACCACTCCAGAGAGATTGATTTATATGATGACGGCTGGTAGGGTCACTTGCATTGTGTTTTTAGATGACGACTTGCCACCTGAGGGTTCAGACCACGTATGCCCTTTATATATCACAGTTGGTTGTTCAGGCTGTAGAGTCCCATCTGTCCTACTGGACAACGACTCAACCTTGAACGTTTGCCCTTTAGCCATTGCTATAGCCCTTGGTTTGGCACCTTCAGATTTTGGTCCTTCTACTCAGACAATCAGAGCATATGATAGTACCAAGAGGGAGGTTATGGGTACCTTGGTGATTGATTTATAGATTGGTCTAACCATATTCTCTACTTTGTTCCAGGTTTTGAGGATTCCTACATCCTTTAACCTATTACTTGGTCAACCTTGGATACATAAAGCCGAAGCTATCCCTTCTTCCCTTCATCAGAAGGTGAAGTTCATTCATGAGGGATATGACTTTTCTATCTAGCATGGGGCTAGGACGATGTCAGTAGGGACCCATCGAGTTTATAGCTCCATTGACCATGATATGACATTTGGACTTGGGTTTATTCCTACCGAGGCCGATTACCGTTACATGGCGTGATTGCGTAAGGAGAGGGTGAGGGCTCGTTTATCCCACACACCATTTGATTATACTATTCGACCCTATAAGATAAGTTTGGCCGACTACTTTGTCAGAGGATCAAAGATTCGACCCCGTATAGAGGAGATTCACAGTATGGTTCATACAGATAGAGAGATTGAGCTTCAGCATCTATTTCACCAGTTACAGTTGAGTGATGAGGCTCATGGCGCTTCTATTTCTATGGTTACTCCTACATCTCCAGATCGAGCTAGCATGTTGTCTCTATGCTTTTCGGAGGAGATCACTGATGATGGAGTGATTGTTGATCCTACTGATATGATTGATAGAGTTGTGCCTCATGATGAATACCCAGATGAGATGGACAGGATGACCATGAGCCAGATTATCGGCATTGTTCAGCTTTAACCTGCTTCACCATTTGATATGTTCGGGGTGTCTACCATTAAGGTTCTTGAGGGGACCCAAATTATTCCTGTTCCAGAGCTTCTAGAGGATGATAGTAGTTTGTTTCAGGGCAATGTTAGCCCAGTTAAGGGAGCGTCTGACCTTGTGGACCCACCTCTTTCTTTTGATGTTTTGTCGGGATTTGTCTCCCGCTCTGACGATGTTTCTGTTGCTTCATTTATGGATTTGAGTATTTTTTAGTATTCACCTGTCTCTTATGATAGTACCTTTATATCTGCACCCCACTCACCCACTTCACAGATATTTGATATAGATGATGAGTTTGCATGGCCCGATCCAGATAGGGACTCTTCTGATCATGACTCCGATCCCGTGGATGAGAGAGTTTCACCTGTTACAGGGGATGCTGAGACTGTTGATTTTGGCACGAAGGATCAGCCTAGAGAGCTGAAGATTGGTTCACCCCTATCTACAGATGAGAGAGATAGACTTATTCATTTACTCATGTCATACTTGGATGTTTTTGCATGGTCTTATGAGGACATGCCTGGTCTTGATCCCTCTATAGTTCAGCAGCACTTACCTATCCTACCACATGCCAGACCGGTTAAGCAGAAATTGAGACGATTACATCCATGTTGGAGTCTGCAGGTGAAAAAGGAGCTTAAAAAACAACTCAATGTTGAATTCATATCAGTGGTTGAGTATCCAAAGTGGTTGGCTAATATCGTCCTAGTACCCAAAAAGGATGGCAAAGTTAGAGTTTGTGTGGACTTCAGAGATCTTAATAAAGCCAACCCTAAATACAACTTCCCTCTCCCACATATTGATTTGTTAGTTGATAGCACTGCAGGCCATTCGATGTTATCTTTCATGGATGGGTTTTCAGGGTATAATCAGATTTTGATGGCTCTAGAGGACATAGAGAAGACAACCTTTATTATTGAGTGGGATACCTACTATTGCAAGGTTATGCCATTTGGGTTGAAGAACGTAGGAGCCACTTATCAGAGGGCCGCTACTACTTTGTTTCATGACATGATGCATAGGGACGTTGAAGTTTATGTGGATGATATGATTGTGAAATCCCAAGGTAGAGCAGATCACCTAGAGGCTCTAGAGAGATTCTTTAAGAGGATCCGTAAGTTTAGATTGAGGTTGAATCCCAAAAAGTGCACCTTTGGAGTGACTTCTAAGAAGTTATTGGGACATATGGTCAGTGAGCGGGGCATAGAGGTCGACCTAGATAAAATCAAAGCCATACTTGACATGCCTGCACCAAGACTGAGAAAGAGATTAGAGGTTTTCTAGGCAGATTACAGTACATTAGTCGTTTCATAGCCAGATTGACAAACATATGTGAGCCCATCTTTCGTCTTTTAAGGAGGAACCAGCCAACAGTTTGGAATGATGATTGTCAGCTTGCATTTGAGAAGATTAAGGAGTATTTGCTTTCTCCTCTTGTTTTAGAGCCTCCTACGCTAGGATGTCCACTCTTCTATATTTCTCAGTTTCAGACATGGCCTTGGGATGTATGTTAGCTCAGATTGATAGCTTAGGAAAGGAGCGGGCTATTTACTATCTGAGTAAAAGGATGCTGGAGTATGAAGTGAAATATGTTATGATTGAGCACCTATGCTTAGCACTAGTTTGGGCTACCAGGAGATTGAGGCATTACATGACAGAGTACTCAGTGCATTTGATATCCCGCCTAGATCCATTGAGATACTTATTTGATAGACCTGCATTGACTGGTAGACTAATGAGATGGCTCGTACTTTTGAAAAAGTTTGATATCCAGTATGTTTCTCAGAAGTCTATTAAGGGAAGTATTGTCGCTGATCACCTAGCCTCACTACCGACATCTGAGGATAGACTAATTGATGATGATTTTTCAGATGAGGAGTTTGTTGCTATGACCATCTTATCAGGATGGTGCATGTACTTTGATGGTGCAGCCAATCAGTTAGGGTATGGGATAGGTGTTTTGTTGGTATCCCCTTAGGGTGATCATATTCCCGAGGTTCATTCGTTTGGCATTCTCTGATCGACATCCTGCCACGAATAACATAGTTGAGTATGAGGCTTGTATCCTTGGTTTAGAGACTGTATTAGAGCTTGACATTAGACAGATTGAGGTATTTGGTGACTCCAATCTGGTACTCAGACAGATTCAAGGGGATTGGAAGACTAGGGATGTGAACCTTAGGCCGTATCACGCCTATTTGGAGTTGCTGGTTGCGAGATTTGATGACTTGAGATATGTTCATCTACCTAGACCGCAGAATCGGTTCGCCGATGCCTTAGCTACCCTAGCTTCTTCTGTGGACATTCCGATTGATGTAGTTATACGTCCATTGCTAATTGAGTTGAGGTTTGCACCCACTTACTGTTATTTGATTGGAGAAACAAAGGTCCAGGATGATCTACCTTGGTATCATGACATTTTTCAGTTTCTTAGATCTGGCAAATACCTTGAGGTAGCCATTGCCAAGGATCGGAGAGCACTGAGGCATTTGGCCACTAGATTTGTGATTTATGGAAATACCTTATACAAACGATCAGCTGATGGTATGCTTCTATTATGTTTAGATCGAGCCTCTGCAGATCGAGTGATGAGAGAGGTTCACGAAGGAGTTTGTGGTCCGCATACGGGAGGACACATGCTGGCCCGTAAGATTATGAGGACGGGTTATTTCTGGTTGACTATGGAGACAGATTGTTGTAAGTTTGTTCAGAAATGCCCAGAGTGTCAGATTCATGGTGATCTCATTCATGCACTGCCACAGAGTTACATGCTTTAACCTCACCATGGCTATTTTCAGTATGGGGTATTGATATTATCGGGAAGGTTTCACCAAAATCTTCCAATGGTCATGAGTTCATCCTAGTTGCCATAGAGTATTTCACCAAGTGGGTGGAAGCCGCATCATATGCGAAGTTGACATCTGCTAGGGTTGCCAGTTTCATTAGGTCACACATCATTTGCCGTTATGGGGTTCCCCATGAGTTAATTTTAGATAGAGGGGTGCACTTCCGAGCTGAGGTAGATACTTTGTTACAGAAGTATGGCATTCGCCATCATAGATCTTCAGCATATAGGCCACAGACCAACGAGGCAATAGAGGCTGTGAATAAGAATATTAAGAGGATTTTGAGGAAGATGGTTGAAACTTCTCGAGATTGGTCAGAGAGATTCCCTTTTGCATTGTGGGCATACCATACCTCTTTTCGCACCTCTACAGGAGCTACACCTTACTCTCTAGTATATGGTATGGAGGTTGTTTTTCCGGTTGAGACAGAGATGAGTTCTTTGAGAGTAGCCCTTGAGCAGCAGATTTCTGAGACAGAGTGGGCTCAGGCTCGATTTGACCAACTTAACCTTTTAGATGAGAAGAGATTGAGAGCAACCGATCATATTCAGGCCTATAAGAGGAAGATGGCTCGTGCCTTCAAGAAACGGGTTAAGCCTAGACCATTACAAAAAGGGGACTTAGTTTTGAGGATTCTCAGAAGTTTGATTAGAGACCCTAGAGGAAAGTTCAGACTTAGTTGAAGTGGGCCTTATGTTATTTGAGAGTTGACTCCATAAGGGGCTGCATGGTTGACTGACTTAGATGGAAACCAATTTTGAGAGCCTACCAATGTGGATCAACTGAAGAAGTATTATGTTTGAGATTATGGTCACAAGATGGGTGGCCATCATTTCGGTCATCCTTACACTTTATCACCTTTACTAATATATTAAACCGTTGCTGGCCCATTGAGCCTCACGTGGTATGTTATAGCCTTATTTCTTTCTTATAGCCTTGATTACCATTTCTACACCCGGGTTGGAGCCCTTTGATGTATATGCATGCTTTGCTAGGAAAGTTTCATGAGCTTTAGACTTATAGGCCTATCTTCTCATTCTTGTTACCATCCTCTTATCGCCCCGTTTGTTCTATTTTACTATCATCACATTTTCATTGTCTCTCTTGCGTTTATCATTGTTTGCTTCATCTTATCTCTTCTATTTCTTGGGTTGATGATTCTTCACATCTTAGTGCAAAAGAGGGCAGTCATATCACTCCATCCATCCCCTCATTTGGCATTGATTCGGAGATATTAGTTTGAGAGGTTGTCTCATGGGTTGGGGTTCATGTATTCATCAGTGGTCAAAGAGAGTTTGTTCACTCCTTGTACCTTTCTCATTGGAGTTCGATTAATTGATGATTAGAGCATGCGCAAAAAAAAAAAAAAAGAAAACAAAAAAGACAAAAAAAAAAAAAACACAATGATATGTTTGTATATGGTATCTTGCTCTATTGGGCGCTTATGTCACCTTTTGAGGTCTGTTTACTGGGTATATTTTTCATTGTGGGTTCTTGTGAGATTTTTATATGATTTATCACTCCTTGAGCCACTCTTCTTATGCATTTGGAGTGTTGGGGGTTCATGTGAGAGTTCTATGGTATCCTATGCTTCTTGGATCATGGTTGATATGTATTGGATATGAGAGATGAGTGACCTTTTACTAGGGTCTCCGAATCTTTGTCTTATCCACCATTCCATCATTGGTGATATGACTTTCCTTTATTGTACTAATATGAGTTGATCATCATTCATTCCACTTTCTCATTGCCTTCTTTTGTATCCCATTACCTCTTTTCGGATATTCATTCCACATTTTATCTATTCCCTACATATTGATACATGTTTTTGATTTGATACCTTCTTCACATCATTCGCATGTTTCATTGATGGTTTGACCACCCATTCTTTCTCTCATTTTGCCATTGACATTTCCTTTGGTTACCTTTAGGTCCATGGTTCATGAGATTTTTCTACTCATTACATCTGGTACACGAGGGTATGGGTTTGATCATTGGGTATTTGAGCCTAGTTTCCCTTCACTTCTTTCACCCTATCACCCTGGCCTACGTTACGTCCCGTGTCTTAACACCACCCTGAGGCCATGAGATCAGGCCTTATCTTTTACAGTCTTCACTCGGACAGCCTTTTGTAGACTGGTTAAAGTATAGTCGTTATCATGTTCTATTTTATGGAAGATGCTTTTGGAAGCATTTGGTCTCTCTCTTGCTTGACATATTGATGTTTGATGGATTTTTGAGTTTGGGGATAGTTCATTAATGATATCAGATTCATCCTTTTGTCGACATCAGATATCCATACTAGGGCATATTCCCCTTTCATTTGGTTGAGATGAGCCCCTAGTCGAGCACTTTCTTTGAGCCTGGATGATTACTACTCAAAAAGTGCTATTTCATAGCTTGTAATTAACTCTTTTAAACACTTTTGAGTAAGAGTTATTACCTTTTAACCCAATTAACATATTAAGGACCTTTGCAATCAATTCTAATCAAATTGTGTTAAGTTTTGGTGTTTTGATGGCTTTTTGATCACCAAAGCAATCCGAGATTGAGGAGAGTTATTTGGAATCCATGGCAAAGCAAATGGAAAGCTCAGAAACATGAAGAACCGAAGCTTTAAAGTCCTTTGCCATAAGCAAATCCGGAATGCAAGGAGGGGAAGCAAAGAGAAATCCACCATGAAGCATTCTTGATGACAGTCATGTCAGCCACTTTTGGAGTACTTTCTGGAGTTCAATTTATGCATGCTATATGTCATTTCGAAGCTCAGGAAGTCAGCAATCCAATGCTTGAAACGGTGCACGATTTAGAGTTGAAATGAAGGAGTTACAGCCATTGGAAGCCGATCACTCCAAGCTAAAGGAAAATTTTGCACGGCTGCGAAATAAGCCTTGGGCTGCGAAAATGTTTTCCTTTTGCTGTGAAATTTCGCAGCCTTCTTGAACCCACAGCTGCGGTGTTCTCGTGAAGCTTCCCGATATTTGCGACCGACATTTTAAGATATTTTGCTTTAGATATTTGATGTCTAAATCCCCAAACTCTCCTTGTAACCCACCTATCATAGGATTCCTTAGTCTTTAAGCAAGAACAAAGGGTGAATAACCTCTTATATATAGTTTGTAATTTCCTTTACACAATATATCATCATATATCATCATGTAATAGACGAGAGGAAGAAATATATCTACAGAGCACTTGCTCTGCTTTTCATATATATTTTTGTTTTCTTGTTATTTTACTTTCTAGCCAATTAAACTCTGAGGATTTTTCCTCAGAGGATGAGAGGCTAGGCTCTTCGTCTCTTGGAGTGAAGAAAGCCAGGTAAGTTTCCTCATGCATAAATTGGAATTTTTGTTGTATTAGTTTTTAATGAAGAGAAAGTGTGACCCGTTAATGGTTTTTATCTTTTTAGTTAACTTAAAACGCCTTTAAATCACCTGGGCCAACACTTGGTAAGGCAAGTGATCTCCATCCATTGAGATGCACTAGTTTACCTCTTGCGAGCCTTTGGGAGGTGGTTTGAAGGTAGGATTTTCTAGAATAGCCAACACTTGGTAAGCTTTTGGACTCTTAGAAGACATCCATTAGTTATCTCTTGCGAGCTTTTGACGGGTAATCCAAGGTTAAGGATCACCTTGAATGGCAAATGCTAGGTGAGAGGCATGAGCCATTGCAAAATGCATCAGTGAGAGGGAATTAGTGTTTGAACCCATTAAGGGGAAGCATCTGTACCACACTTGTTAGAGAATTAACTATATGTTAATTCTCTAATGCGAGAAAAAGAAACAAGTGATCGGAACTCCTCTTTTTTTTTGTATGAGGAACCTGAGCCTAGTGATCTAAACTCCAAGAAACACTTTTCTTTGTAAGTAAAATCAGTTACTATTTTTGGTTAGTTTAAAACCAAACCTTTTTCACTCAAACATCTTTATGTTTTCTTTTGAAGCTAACCTTGAAATGAAAAGGCACCAATTCATCTTTGAATTAATATCAATTGTGAAGTGAAAACCCATCCCAGTGAACGACCCTAGAGCCACTATGCTATGCTAGCTAAGGCTATCCTAGTACATGGTGTGATAGGTTATAAATTTTGTTGATTACTCCATTCTGAGGACCACAATCAAGGGACACCAGGTGGACACGAATCAAATGGTACCATTGTCAGGGACCATTGAGAGGACATGAATCAGTTGAGACACTAATTGGAAATGAATCACTCAACATTTTCATTTATCCGAGATCCCTAGTAGAGTATGTTGAGATGATATCAGTTCTAGTGGAGCATTATTGAGCTCATTGACAGTTTTCATGATTCTAGGTTCCATCTGCGGAGTATTTTTGAGATAGACTAGTGGATCATTTTTTAGTTGGAGGCAGTTTTCAGTGCAGTGTATAGATCTTATATATTGGGGGTATATTCCTCCATTTTGAGGTCACCAGATTCCCATCAGATTTAGTTAAGGATTCATCAGAGATGTGCTTCTACTCTCGAGATTATCATATCCCTCATCATTTCGATTATTCATTTAAGATCAGATTTAGAGCGTCTTTCCTAGGGTATCGGTGATACTTCATTATGATTTTCTTAACGGATTATTGTTGAGTTGGAGATAGTTGATTGATGATGTTGGATTCATCATTTTGATTGTGCGCCAGATATCCACACTAGGGCATATTTCCCATTTTCTTTGAGGTTTCTAGTTGTTGTTGGATGATATGACTATTCCTATCCATGGTCATAAAGATGTTTGATTAATTTTGACTGATTCTCTATTGTACATCAGTTATCCATACTGGGGCATATTCCTCTCTCCATGATGAGATTATGTTCAGGTAGCAGTATATAGATGGATGATCATTGTTGGTTGTTTATCTCACGACTTCAACATTAGATATCATACTAGAACATATTCCCCTCTTCTTTGCGTGATTTGTTTGGGCAGTGGTATGAGGATGGATGATTAGTGTCAGTTTTTTTCCTCATGATTTTGATATCAGATCTTATACTAGGGCATATTTCCCCATTTTCTTTGAGTATCCTTGAGATCGAGACAGTGGCCAACTTGGTTTTAGATTGAGATTAGTTTGGAGTTTTCGGCGATTGATTATATCAGGACCTCCCTACATAGATTTGTTTTCATCATTGTCACCTTGCAGATTAGATTACCCAGATGAGCAGTATTTTGTGCACTTTGAGATTTACCTTTTGAGATCCATTGACAGGGCAGCTTTTCAGACATAGAGAGTTCTTTCAGCTTAGACTTTTTAGAGGTTTGTCATGATGCATCAATTCATGACCTATTGATTTCAACGGATGATTGATTTACTGGTTGTTTTAGCAGTGTGAGCACCTTGGATACTGGGGCATATTTCCCTTCTTGAGCTCAGTAGTCCAACTCTTGTCACTTTGAGTATACGACTTTGAGCCCATTTACTTCTTATCTACTTTCCAGTTGGTCTTCTTTATCTGTTCCTTCTAGGCCCTGAGCCTCATAGCCCTGAGCTATCCACTCCTTCTAGACCCTGAGTCTTATTGCCTTGATTTATCCATTCCTTCTAGGCCTCGAGCCTCATAGCCCTGAGTTATCCTTTCCTTTTAAACCCTAAGTCTTATAGCCCTGAGCTCTCTTTCTTCCCTTAGGTCCTGAGCCTGGTAGCCTTGAGCTATCGTTTCCTATAGACCCAGAGTCTTTCCGGCCCTGAGCTGAGCCTTCATCATTTGGTCGCCCATGAGTGGTTTGACCGGGAGTTTGCGTATCACATTCTCCTTCTAGCCGATCAGTCATAGAGCCCGGAGCTCATAGCCCTGATTTATTCATTGTAACCCCGAGTTACTCATTGCATCATGACCCAGAGTCATTTATGTCATCCATAGCCTTGAGCTATTCATCGTAACTCTGAGTTGCTTATTGCATCATGACCCAGAGTCATTCATTCCACCCATGGCCTTGAGCTGTTCATCATAACCCTGAGTTACTCATCGCATCATGACCCAGAGTCATTCATAGCATCCCGAGCCCTGAGCTTATGACCCGAAGTCGTTTGCATCCTTCACATCATTGAGATGTTTCGTTTTCATCATTCTAACCACTTATGAGTGGCCTCGACCCGGCACCATGAGCCGGAAAACATCATGATCGACTATTCATTTAGAGCCCTGAGTTCTCGACCTAGAGTCGATTTTCATTTATGACCCAGAGTCGTTTCTTTTCCATTTAGAGCCCAGAGCTCACGACCTAGAGTCATTCACTCCATCTTGACCCAGAGTCATTCTTAGCATTTATAGCCCTGAGCTCATGACCCGAGTCGTTCATCCTATTTCTGACCCAAAGTCATTCATCCTATTTCCGACCCAAAGTCGTTTGTCCTATTCTTGACCCAAATTCGTTCATCTTGTCCATGACCTAGAGTTATTCATCTCATCCATGATTTTGAGTCATTATTTTCATCTTTTTTCCATCTTTGTGCTACTCATCACATACCTTTCTCTCTTTGCTGCCATTCCCCCACATAGAGTTGTTCTATCATTGTCGTTGCAGCCCCATGTTCCGACTCTACTCTCGCCATGTGCTAAGACAAAATCTCTAGTCCTTCTTTAGTTCTTCGATACAGTTCACTTCGCTCCACTCATTATTCGTTTTTTTTTACTCACATTCCTTACACTCGTGATCTCTACCGAAGAGGGGCATATTTGTAGACCCTCAATTTTGTCCTCCTAGCACAAGTCTTATTAGATACTTGTTCGATAATTTACAGTTAGCTCCTTGGTGGCCCATATCTACTCACACTACTTACCTTTCTTGAGCCACCTTGGAGACTCTGGTTAAGGGATCGCCTAACCCCTTTATTGTGACCCTTGGCAATTTTGATTTAGACTTAAGCTTTCCATTTCTTTTTAGGATAGCTTTTAGGTCCACTTATTCATCACCCTTGGCTAATTTAGATACTCTGGGCCCGTTTAGACACCTTAGACTCGCCTAGGTTCACCTAGATACACTTAAGTTCAACTTAGGCCCGCTTAAACACTTCATTGGGGTTTAAATTTTTATATAATCTCTTGATCGTTATTGTATGCATTTGATAATTATATTTGCTTTGTTTATTCATTTATTTGCTTGTTTATTTATTCATTTTTAATTTTTACTATTTTTTTTTCATTTATTTACCTACTTAATAGAGAATTGTTGGAATTGTTTAGACTTTACGCCTCCTTATTTAATGATGGAAATGCATAATTTGGTCTCTGATTTTCTTTTTCTTTTTTCTTTTTTTCTTTTGAATCATATTTTATTACCAATCTCATGATTTTCATTAGTTTATTCTCTTGGCTCTTAATTTCTAATTTCATTTTATTTTATTTTGCATGAGGAACACTATTTTTAGGGAGTACAAGAGGATCGTGGGATGAATTATCCCTAGGCATTGGCTCTTTGGAAAGCGATCACCACCAGCAGGGGATCAACACACTTCCACAGTATGACGTCACATAAAAAAAAAGGATCTGGAGATTTCAAGATTCCATTACTAAAGCACGGTCGACCGGTCAAGCATGAAGGTAATCGGTTTTAATTCAGTTCATCCTTGTCGTCATTCTAATCGCCGAGTTCCTTGAGCCCGAAAACACTTCACACCCTAGTTTAGCATGGGCTGCTATGAAGAGATGATACATTTATGGGAGGAAAGTGAAGATAAATATCAGAGCGCCCTAATACTGCTTCGTAACTATTAATCCTTTGATTGTCACGCCGGAGCGGGATCATCTACTTAGCATTGAACACCAGTTCAGCTTATTCAAGGCTTCTTCTTTTCCGTTCCTTCATGCTCCTCTGGCGAAAAATGACGCTGCAACTCTTCCCATTGATGAACATTCTCATTGATCCCCATTCCTCTCGGAGGATTTGTATAGGATCGACGTTGGGGGGGCGTCGTACTTCTCCGTTAATACCTCCGACAACATTTATGTTCATCCGTACACTTTCTCTCATCGTTCGGTTGCTTGATGTGCTCTACAAACATCTGGAGTCTCCGCAGTTGGCGTTTGATTTCACAATCCGATCTTCAAGGCTATGGATCTCACTATCAAGGTGTTTTCCCTGTGAAATGCAATCACGACCGGTTCAACGTGGAAGATGTTGTGAAGTTGGAGTCAGCTTTCCATTTCAGCCTCGAAGCCAGTTCCAAACTAGAGCTCCTTCTTGCCATGAGCTGTTTGTGCAAAGGAAATCCTAAAGCTCTTCTGGTCTACAATGGCTTCAAAGATGCCGACTACATTGTGTTTGCTCTGGTTGCGAGGAAACTTGCTTTGAATACTGTGATCATTCCTGAGCAAGAAGAATCAAGTGTTCACTACGATCCACGCCATAATCTTCTATGCACAATTGATAGCTGCAAGCAAGTTGTTTTATTGCCCCCTCTGCAAGTCTCTTGTTATATCCAATGCCTATATATGGAGAGGCTTGAAACCCTAGTTCTACGGCTTTAGAGGAAACCTGATTTTTCAATTCACCCAAGAGTCGTACACTCAATAAAGCACTCTCAGAAGGCCATTCTTCATGCAGAAGACGCACTGTTTATTCTTGAAAGCTGGTTCCATCAAGTGGATAATAATGATCTGACTATTGCTGTTAGTTTCTAGTGGCGGTCAAACATAACGTCCAGCAACATATGGGCATATATTATTTAGGGAGAATATTGAGGAGGATTGGGACACTTACCAAACTGGACACGGGGCAGTAGAATCTCCAAGTGAGTCACCATGTACGCACTTTCCATATATCCACGCGCATTAAAAAAAGGAAACAAAATATTCCATACAAAGGTGGGCTATCATATAAAATATGGGAAGGAACGGGCAGAAAGGGGACACGGAGAGAATATATATATTTTTTCTTTAGCAGAGAGATCCACATGGAGGAGGAAATTCACATACAAGGGATATCTTTTCTAGAGATGACAAATCAAGAGAGTATTTTTCTGATACAATACAGGTTAGTTTTCGGTTTTCGTATTTTTTTTTTTTTTTTTTTTGGGTTTTAGTTGATTGGTTTAATTAATTGTTTGTGATAAATTCTTTTAAATCTTGATTTCGAACAATCTTTTATTTTTCTTAGATCAAATGTCTCTCTTTTATGATTGCAATTTATTAGTCCTATGCTAGTTTATTTTAATCTACATGAAAGTTTAAATAAAGTTTATATTTTTAATTCCGATTAATTTAAATTTTAGTTTATTTTTAATTTGAATATGTTATTGATCTTAATTCTTTAGTTTAATTGGTCTTGTGAGGTAAAATTTATATTTTTAATCCTAATCAGTTTAATTCTAGTTTATTTTTAATTTGAAAATGTTATTGATCTTAATTTTTTAGTTTAATTGGTCTTGTGAGGTAAAATTTATATTTTGAATTCCGATCAGTTTAAATTCTAGTTTATTTTTAATTTGAATGAGTTATTGATCTTAAATCTATTAGTTTAATTGATATTGTGAGGTAAAATTTATATTTTTAATTCCGATTAGTTTAAATTCTAATTTATTTTTAATTTGAATGAGTTATTGATCTTAAATATATTAGTTTTATTGATCTTGTGAGGTAAAATTCATATTTTTAATTTCAATTAGTTTAATCCTAGTTTATTTTTAATTTGAATATGTTATTGATCTTAATTCTTTAGTTTAATTGGTCTTGTGAGGTAAATTTTATATTTTTAATTCCAATTAGTTTAATCCTAGTTTATTTTTAATTTGAATATGTTATTGATCTTAATTCTTTAGTTTAATTGATCTTGTGATGTAAAATTTATTTTCTTAATTCCAATTAGTTTAATTTTAGTCTATTTTTAATTTGAATGAGTTATTGATCTTAAATCTATTAGTTTAATTGGTCTTGTAAGGTAAAGTTTATATTTTTAATTCCAATTAATTTAAATTCTAGTTTATTTTAAATTTGAACGTGTTATCGATCTTAATTCTCTAGTTTAATTGATCTTGTGAGGAAAAGTTTACATTTTTAATTCCAATTAGTTTAATTCTAGTTATTCATGTGTTTCTAGAAATCTAAATGTTAGTTTTTAGATGATAATTTTGTTAGTTTGTTTGATTAGGAAACCATAAATTTGTTGCCTTAGTGATTGTTGGTTAATTTTTTTTTTGAGGGCCACTGGAAACCCATGAAGGTTAGCCTTTACTTTCACCACTTTAATTGACAAGATTTTCTAAAATCTTTATTTCGTGATCTTTGTTTCCTTTTGTTTTGATTGATATTTTGTTTTCTATTTTTGTCATTTTAAAAATTAATTTCTTTTATTTTAAAACAAAACTCTTTTTCTTAAAAAAACCCTTTTAAGAAAATTTTTTATTATTCATTTAAATCCTCTAGAATCAAAATCTCTTTTCTATTTAAAATATAAGATGCAACCATATCTTAATCGGTTTACATGCTTCTCAATTTTCAAAAAAAAATTTTTGGTTTTAAATAAAACACGAATCAAAGTTTGTGGTCCCAAATAAATGGGACAATTTTAGGCTAAATTCGTGTATATTAATTTGGGGAATTGGTGAAACCCCTACATAAGGAAATCTTTTTCAAAATTTATTTTTGCTACCACCCTGCTATTTATTGTAATTATATTTACATTTTTCTTTTTAGGAATTGTATACAAGATATGTATGATAATTAATTATTCCGTATTCTAATAATTTTTGCTAATTAATTAGATAAGCATGCTAGGATTTATTATTTATTATTTATTACCTAACCCCCATGTCCTGAGGAAGCGCACTAGGAGTTATATATGCTATCCGGGTATGTTCCCTAATACACACTTTCTAAACCCTATGAATATGATTGTCGTTGCGTACTATGTTCATGCTTGCTATCCTGTTTGATTGCCTTGATATATATTTGATGATTGTTTGATTATCTTTGATAAAATGCATGTTGCGTGTTGTATCTCAATACTAACTTTCATATTTTATGATAACGCTTGAGAAGCCGTCCAAGTATGCACCCTAACTCTCTTTTATGGTAATTTGGTCCTATGTGGCATGTTATTTTTTGAAATCACCTTAGTCTATTTAGGTATCCCCAATTAATCAATTAATTGCCACATTACCCCCAATTTAGTCAGTAGAGACCTCTTTAGGGCTTAGAGGGGTGCTACCTCCTAGAGATACCTTCCCAATAAGTAACCTGATCGCCGAACTTAGACTCGGGTTTTTCAAAGAGACGCTTTTCCAAAAATTATGGAGTCATTTTTTTAGGGTTTTATTTCTTGTTTTATTTTCCCTATAATATAAAAATAAAATAAGTGGCGACTCCAACTTTTCCAAAAATTATTTTTTAATTAATTTTTCACAAATAAAAAGCAAGTCTCGCCGATTGAGTGGGGACGCATGTGAAAAATGCGGGTCCACAAAGTGCTTCCTATCTTGTGCTTTCCACTCACTTGGAACTTCACCAGTAACTAGATAGTTAGCAATATGAGCATACCAAGGAGTTTTTTCTAGCAACATAAGTGATTTCTCTGGAAAGTCATCATTAATAGGTAAGACATGGGAATGGTGTGCTATAGCCAACCTTGAAAGGTGGTCAGCTACCACATTCTCCACTCCTTTCTTATCTCTTATTTGGAGATCGAACTCTTGTAGCAAGAGAATCCATCTAATCAACCTTGCTTTTGCATCTTGCTTTGTCAATAAATACTTTAAGGCTGAATGGTCAGTGAAAACAATGATGAAAGACCCTACTAGATAAGCACGAAACTTGTCTAAGGCAAACACTACAGCTAGCAGTTCTTTCTCTATGGTTATGTAGTTCCTTTGAGCTTTGTTCAATGTCTTGCTTGCATAGTAGATCACATAGGGCTTTCCATCTTCTCTTTGCCCAAGAACAGCTCCTATATCAAAGTCATTGGCATCACACATCACTTCAAAGGGTAGTTGCCAGTTAGGAGCCCTCAGTATTGGAGCAGTAGTCCTCACATCTTTCATCCCATATAAATTTAGCATCCTTAGCTAAAAGTTCACAAAGAGGCTTTGAAAGCTTAGAGAAATCTTTTATAAACCTCCTATAGAACCCTGCATGGCCAAGGAATTGCCTTACTCCTTTTACAGTTGTTGGGGATGGCAATTTGACAATAAGTTCCACCTTTACTTCATCAACTTCAATGCCTTTCTCGGAGATGATATGGCCAAGGACAATTCCTTTTTATACCATAAAATGGCATTTTTCCCAGTTGAGCACCAAGTCATTTTCAATGCATCTGTTCAAAACCGCTTCCAAGTTGACTAAGCATTCTTCAAATGTACTTCCATATATGGTGATGTCATCCATGAAAACCTCCATAATTCACTCCACCATATCACTGAAGATACTTAGCATACATCGTTAGAATGTTGCAGGTGCATTACATAAACCAAAAGGCATTCTTTTGTAGGCATATGTTCTAAATGGACATGTGAAAGTGGTCTTCTCCTGATCTTCAACATCGATTTCAATTTGAAAATACCCGGAGTAGCCATCCAAGAAACATAGAAAGGATGGCCAAAGACTCTCTCCAACACTTGATCAATAAATGGCAGTGGAAAATGATCCTTTCTTGTCACAACATTCAATTTTCTATAATCAATACACACCCTCCAACCTGAAGTGAGGCGTGTAGCAACTTCTTCTCCCTTTTCATTTTGAACCACCGTGATCCCTGACTTCTTTGGTACCACTTGAGTAGGACTCACCCAAGGGCTATCAGATATGGGGTAGATAATACCTGCTTGAAGTAGCTTCAGAACCTTAGCTCGCACCACCTTTTGCAAATGAGGATTCAATCTTCTTTGAGGTTGACGAATTGGTTTAGCTTCTTCTTCTATGTATATATGATGTGTACAGACCAAAGGACTGATGCCTTTCAAGTCAGATATTTGCCATCCTATTGCTTTCTTACACCTCTTGAGAACGTCAAGTAGAGACATCTCCTGAGGAGTAGTAAGAGATGAATATATAACAACAGGGCATTGTTTATTCTCTTCTAGGTATGTATATTTCAACTCCGTGGGCAGAGGCTTCAGATTGAGCTTTGGGATCTCTTCTTTAGCAGCTTCTTGTGCCTCCTCTTTATTGAACAAAGGTAGAATCTCTTCTCTCCTCCTCCAACCTTATAGAACGGTAAGCACATCAGAGGGTTCAAGCAACCCTTCTTCAAGATCCCCAAAACTTTCATTCAACTTGTCTTGCATTTTCTAATTACAGTGCTCCTCCATTAGAGTGTCAATAATGCACACCTCTTTTGGACCTTCTTTTTTTTCCGGAGTGATTAGCTTTTTGGACATATAGAAGATATTGAGCTCCAGTGTCATGTTGCCAAATGTGAGTTGCATGAGTCCATTCCTACAATTTATAATTGCATTTGATGTAGCAAGGAATGGCCTTCTAAGGATGATAGGAACATAATTTGTTTCCTTGACAATTGGGTCTATGTCAAGAACAACAAAGTCTACTAGATAGTAGAAATTATTAACTTGAACTAAGGCATCTTCAATTATCCCCCTTGGAATTTTCACTGATCTATCTGCTAGAGATAGAGTGATTGATGTTGGCTTCAATTCACCAAGTCCCAATTGCTTGTAGACAGAGTATGGTAGCAAATTCACACTTGCTCCCAAGTCTAGCAAAGCTTTTTCCACTACTTTTCCTCCAATCATAACTGAAATGGTAGGACAACCAGGATCTTTGTACTTCAAAGGAGACTTGCATTGTATGATAGCACTTACTTGCTCAGTCAAGAAGGCTTTCTTATCCACATTAAACCCTTTTTTGATAGTACACAAGTCCTTTAGGAATTTTGCATAAGTTGGAACTCGTTTAATCATATCCAGCAATGGGATATTGACTTTCACTTGTCTCAATACTTTAAGAATTTCTGATGCATTTCTGATCCCCTTTTTCCCATGCAAAGCTTGAGGAAAAGGTGGAGGTGTGTGTTTCTTCATCACATCTCCCTTGATAAGTACTTTCTCCGGATTTGCATTCACTGTTGAATCATGGTCCTCTTTCCCTTCATTGGTATCTTTCTTCTTTCCTTTAGTTTCCTCCCTCTTCTTCTTCTTCTTCAACATGTGGCTTAGGTGTTGCCAGCTCAACCTTTTTACCACTCCTTAGAGTGATCAAGGCCTTAACATCTCTCACCTGTGAAGACTCTTCCTCATGAGTTTCCACTTCATGGATACCCTTGGGGTTTTGGTGAGGTTGAGAAGGAAATCTACCCTTCTCTTACACTATGTTTAGGTTAGTGAGCCTTGAGATTGAATATTGGAGATTATCTATCTTCTGAGATAAGTCATTTTGCATCCCATCCATCCTTTTATTCAATGTATTCTCTACATTGTCAATTCTTTGACTAAGTTGAGAATTGATGGATTTTTTATCCCCAACAAAATCTCCCACAACCTTGCTTAGATTCACTATTGCTTGTTCAAGATTTGAAGCTTGTTGAGATGGTTGAGCTGGTTGTGTATACTGAGGTGCTCTTGGCTTCCAGGAGAAATTTGGATGGTTCCTCCAATTTAAGTTGTAAGTATTTCCATACGAAGCATTGTTGTTGGGCTTGAATTGTCCAATGACATTTGCTTGATCTCCAAACATTTCCCTAGCAGCTGGAATTGTAGGGCACTTCTCCACCAAGTGCTCATAAGATGAAAAATAGGACATGGCTTGACTTGCACTGGTGTTTCAACAACAACTTGCACTTCATATATCTTTTTCAGTTCTAGCTCCTCTAATCTTCTTGTCATAGCTGCAAACTTTACCTTCGTATTAACATCTTCATTCAAGGTGTACATCCCAACAATAGCATTAAAGGCATTCGGTTGAGACTTCATCTTCCCCACTTCTCCTTTGTTTGGTTCATCCCATCCCCTTGAAACTTCAGCCACATAACTTAAGAAATCCATGGCTTCCTCCGGATTCTTACTCATGAAATCTTCTCCACACATTGTCTCGAGGAGTTGCTTCATTGAGGAAGACATTCCATCATAAAAGTAACTCACCAATAGCCATGTATCAAAACCATGGTGAGGACAAGCATTAATGGCTTCCATGTATCTTTCCCAAAACTCATATAATTTCTCATTCTCTTTAGCTGAGAAGTTTGAAATTTGCCTTTTCAAGCCATTTGTTTTGAGTAGGAAAAAATTTCTTGAGGAATTCAGCTTGCAAATCAGTCCAAGTACGGATACTCCTTGGCCTTAAAGAATTAAGCCAAATTTGGCTTTATCCTTTAAAGTAAAAGGAAATAACTTAAGCCTCATCAGGTCGATTGAAGCTCCTCTCTCTTGGAATGTATTACAAACATCTTCAAATTCCTTGATATGTGCATAGGGATTTTCACTTTCCATCCCATGGAAAGTTGGTAGAAGTGGAACAATATGCGGTCTAATTACTAGCTGCTCTGTAGGGGGCATTATACATAATGGTGCACTCATACGAGGTGGATGCATGCAATCCCTCATTGATCTGAATACATTGGGATTGTCCTGGTGACCATGGTGACTATGCTGATCTTTAGGTGTAGCTTCCATGATGTTCAAGCTCAATTCCAACTCCTTGTTATGAGGTGTTTCAAGTTTCACAAGCCTTCCTTCACTATCTCATATCCAATTTGGAATACACAACTAGTATCAACTGAAACAAAAACAAAGAAACAAAAGAAAACACAAGAAAACAAGACTACAAAAAGAGTAAAATTAACTAAAACTAAATTAAAGGATATGTTAGAATATGAACAAGTAAAAGAAACGATTAAAAGAGTTTGTAAAATGAAAAGAAAAATCACCAAACTTGTGATGAAAATCACAAGTACTCTGAAAAGATAATATCATTGTGAAGTTGGCACCTTCCCCGGTAACGGCGCCATTTGATTCTGTGCCCAGCTGGTGTACCTTGGTTTTAGTCCTCAGACAGGAGTAATCAACAAAATTTATAACCTATATCACCATGTACTAGGATAGCCTCAACTAGTATAGCATAGTGGCTCTAAGATCGTTCACTGGGAAGGGTTTTCAACTTACAACTGATAATAATTCAAAGTTGAATTGATGCTTTTTCATTTCAAGGTTAGCTTCAAAAGAAAACATAAACTTTGGTTTAAAAAGGATTGGTTTTAAGCTAACTAAAAATAAAGTAACAAAAATTACTTATAAAGAAAAGTGTTTCTTAGAGTTTTAGGATCACTGGGGTCAGGCTCCTCATACAAAAACAGAGTTCCGGTCACTTGAATCTTTTGCTCGCATTAGAGAATTAACATATAGTTATTTCTCTAACCGGTGTGGTACAGATGCTTCTCCTCAATGGGTTCAAACACTAAATCCCTCTCACTGATTCATCTTACAATGGCTCGTGCCTCTCACCTAGCATTTGCCATTCAAGGTGATCCTTAACCTTGGATTTCTCTTCACAAGCTCGCAAGAGATAACTAATGGATGTCTCCTTAGAGTCTAAAAGCTTACCAAGTGTTGGATATTCTAGAAAATCCTACCTTCAAACCACCTCCCAAAGGCTCGTAAGAGATAAACTAGTGCATCTCAATGGACGGAGATCACTTGCCTTACCAAGTGTTGGCCCAGGTGATTTAAAGGCTTTTTAAGTTAACTAAAAACATAGAAACCATTGACGGATCACACTTTCTCTTCATTAATAGCTGAAACAACAAAACTTCCAATTCTTGTACTCGGCACCTTACCCAGCTACCTTAGCTCCAAGAGACAAAAATTCTAGCCACTCATTCTCCGAGGAAACATCCTCAGAGCTTGTTTGGCTAGTAAGAAAAATACAATCAAAGTGAGTAGGTAAGGCAGAGCAAAGCTCTGTATATTACTTCCTTCAAAACTATACAAAAAGTTGTCTCTGAGAACAAACTCCAGAGATCATTTTGCAAAGAAAATTACAAACTATATATATGAGGTTATTCACCCTTTGTTCTTACTTATTAACCAAGGAGTCCTATGATTGGTGGATTACAAGGAGAAAATGGGGATTTAAACAACAAATATCTGAAGAAAAAATCTAAAAGACTCGGTCGCAAATGTCTGGAAGCACTTAGGTGGATTTTGTAGGCATGCAAGATGGGCTATGAAATTTTGCAAGCTGAAGGTCTCCATTTCGCAGCCAAAGGCTAATTTTACAGCGAGCACCTTGTGATTTCACAACTGCGAAATTGGCCTTCAGCTTGGTGTGATTGGCTTCCAATGGCTATAACTTCTTCATTTCAACTCTGATTCATACACCATTTAAAGCATTCGATTTACGACTTCCCGAGCTTCGAAACGACATATAGTATGCATGAAATGAACTCTTGGAAGTACTCAACATGTGTCCTATAACTGTTGTCCTCTTGAATTCTTCATGTTAGATTTCTCTCTTTGCTTTCCCTCCTTGCATTCATGATTTGCTTTTGGAAAAGGATTATAAAGCTTTAAAGCTTGGATTCTTCATGCAAATGAACTTCCAATTGCTTTGCCATGTATTCTATAGAACTTTCCTCAATCTTGAATTGCTTTGGTGATCAAAATACTATCAAAAACACCAAAACTTAACATAATTTGATTAGAAACGATTGCAAAGGTACTTAATATGCTAATTGAGTTAAAAGGTAATAACTACTACTCAAAAGTGTTTAAAAGAGTTAATTACAAGCTACAAAGTAACACTTTTTGAGTAGTAATCAAGCTACCTTATGCTTCACCCCATACTTGGCTAAGAGAATTTCAAACGGCTTATTACAAAAATGAGTACCCCCATCACTGATTATAGCTTTGGGTATTGCAAATCTGGAGAAGATGTTCTCTTTGAGAAATTTGAGAACTTTGTGGTCATTTCACTTGCATGGGATTGCTTCAACCCATTTAGAAACATAATCCACTCCCACCAAGATGTAGTAATAGCCAAAGGACATAGGAAAAGGTTCCATGAAGTTAATGCCCCATACATAAAAAAGATCAACTATTAAAATGGGATTCAAAGGCATCATGTTCTTACGTGTTAATTTCCAAAGCCTCTGGCATCAATCACAACTTCTACACATGGTGAGGGCGTCTTTGAAGAGTGAGGGCCAACAAAAACCCGATTGCAACACTTTCATAGCTGTCTTCAGAGAAGCAAAGTGGCCTCCACACACGCTTTCGTGGCAATGACTGAGGATCCCCTGTTCTCTTGCTCAGGGACGCACTTCCAAATTATTTGATCCGCACAATATTTGAATAAGAATGGCTCTTCCCAATAGTAAGCATGAATTTTTGCAAAGAAGTGCTTTTTGTCTTGTGCTTTCCACTCACTTGGAACTTCTCCGGTAACTAGATAGTTAGCAATATGAGCATACCAAGGAGCGACTTTTATCAACATGAGTGACTCCTCTGGAAAATCATCATTTATTGGCAAACTGTGGGAATTATGTGCAATGCTAGCCTCGATAGATGGTCGGCTACCACATTCTCCACTCCATTCTTGTCTTTGATCTGAAGATTGAATTCTTGAAGCAAGAGAATCCATCTAATTAGCTTGCTTTTGCATCTTGTTTGGTCAACAAATATTTCAAGGTCGAGTGGTCAGTGAAAAAAACAATGAAAGACCCTACTAAGTAAGCGCGAAATTTGTCTAAGGCAAAAACTACAACCAACAATTCTTTTTCTGTGGTTGTGTAGTTTCTTTGTGCTTCATTCAACGTTTTGCTTGCATAGTAGATCACATAGGGCTTTCCATCTTCTCTTTGCCCAAGAACAGCTCCTATAGCAAAGTAACTGGCATCGCACATCACTTCAAAGGGAAATTGCTAGTTGGGAGCTCTCACTATTGGAGCGATTGTCAGCAATAACTTTAATTCTTCAAAACTCCATTGACATCGATCATCCCATAAAAATTTAGCATCCTTCACCAATAGCTCACAAAGAGGTCTTGCAAGTTTAGAAAAATCTTTAATGAACCTCCTATAGAACCCAGGATGGCCAAGGAATTGCCTTACTCCTTCGACAGTTGTTGGCGATGGAAACTTGACAATCAGTTCAACTTTTTCTTTGTCCACCTCAATGCCTTGGATGGAGATAATATGCCCAAGGACGATCCCTTGGGGTACCATGAAATGGAATTTCTCCCAGTTGAGCACCAAGTCTTTCTCAATGCATCGGTTTAGCACAACTTCCAAATTGATTAAGCATTCGTCAAACACACTTCCATATACGGTGATATCTTCCATAAAGACTTCCATAATGCGCTCCACCATATCACTGAAAATGCTTAACATGCATCTTTGGAATGTTGTCGGTGCGTTGCATAAGCTGAAAGACATTCTTCTGTATGCATAAGTTCCAAATGGACAAGTGAAAGTGGTATTCTCCTAGTCTTCAGCAACAATTTCAATTTGAAAATACCCGGAGTAGCCATCCAAGAAATAGTAGAATGGATGGCCTGAGACCCTCTCAAGCACTTGATCAATAAATGGCAACAGAAAGTGGTCCTTCCTTGTTACATCATTCAACTTTCTATAATCAATACACACCCTCCAACCTGAAGTGAGGCGTGTAGTACAGGATTCATCCTTCGCTGGGGTTGACGAACTGGCTTAACTTCTTCTTCCATGTATATATGATGAGTACAGACTAAAGGGTTGATCCCTTTCAGATCAGAAATTTTCCACCCTATCACCTTCTTGCATCTCTTGAGGATTTCAAGTAGACATTCTTCCTGAGTAGTGGTAAGAGATGAAGAAATGGCTCTGCTTATTCTCCTCCATGTATGCATACTTCAACTCCGTGGGCAATGGCTTCAAAATAAGCTTTGGGGGCTCCTCTTTAACAGTTTCTTATGTCTCCTCCTCATTGAATAAAGGGAGAATTTCTTCCCTTAACTTGAAAGGAGGTAGAGTAGCAAGCAAATCTAAGGGTTCCGATAACCCTTCATCAAGATCCCTAAAACTCTCATTCAAATTTTCTAGCATCTTCTGATCACAATGCTCCTCCACTAAGTTATCAATCATGCACACCTCTTCTAGTCCTTCTTCTTCTCCTGGATGGAATTGTTTATTGCACATATAGAAGATATTGAGCTCCAACGTCATGTTGCCAAATGTAAGTTGCATGACTCCATTCCTACAATTAATGATAGCATTTGATGTAGCTAGGAATGGTCTTCCAAGTATGATAGGAATACAGTTAGTTCATTTGGCGATCGGGTCCGTATCAAGAACAACAAAATCCACTAGGTAGTAGAACTTGTCAACTTGAATTGGGACATCTTCAATCATATCTCTTGTAATTTTCACAGATCTATCTGCTAAAGATAGAGTGATTGATGTTGGCTTCAACTCTCCCAGTCTCAATTGCTTATGGACAGAGTAGGGTAGCAAATTCATATTTGCTCCCAAGTCCAATAAAGCTTTCTCCACACACGTCTCTCCAATCATCACTGATATGGTAGGACAACCCGAATCTTTGTATTTCACTAGAGACTTGGACTGTATAATGGAACTTACTTGCTCAGTTAAGAAGGCTTTCTTACTCACATTCAACCCTCTTTTGATAATGCATAAGTCCTTCAGGAATTTTTCATAAGTCGGAACTTGTTTAATCATGTCTAGCAAAGGGATATTAACTTTCACTTGCCTCAACACTTCAAGAATTTCTAATGCGTTGTTGATTCCCTTTTTACCACGCAAAGCTTGTGGTAATGGCAGAGGCATGTGCTTCTTTATCATTTCTTATTGGTTGATGGTCCTCTCTGGTTTTTCATTCACCTTAGCTTCAAGGTCCTCCTTCTTTATACTGTTCCCTTCTTTATACTGTTCCCTTTTCTCTTTCCTTTGTTTTCCTCCATCTTCTCTTTCTTTGCTTCAGTCTCTGGTTCTTGCTCTGGCTTAGGTGTAGGTAGATCAACCTCTTTACCACTCCTTAGAGTGATCACTGCTTTGACTTCCCTCATCTGAGAAGGTTTTCCCTCCTAAGCCTCCACTTCATGGACACCCTTTGGATTTTGATGAGGTTGAGAAGGAAATTTTCCTTTCTCTTGCACTGGGTTGAGATTGGTAAGCCTTGAGATCTGATACTGGAGATTATCTATCTTCTGAGATAGATCATTATGCCTCCCATCCATCTTTCTGTTTCGATTGGAAATTTCTTGCCTGAATTGATCATTGATGGATTTCTGGTGTCCAATAAAATCTCTCATGACCTTGCTAAGATTCACAATGGCTTGTTCAAGAATTGAGGCTTGTAGGGATGCTTGGCTAGGTTGCACGTATTGAGGTGCCCTTGGCTTCCAAGTGAAATTTAGATGGTTCCTCCAATTTGAATTATAGGTGTTGCCATATGAAGCATTGTTATTGGGGTTGAATTATCCAATAACATTTGCTTGATCCCCAAACATTTCTCTCACAACTGGCATTGTAGGACACTCCTCCACCAAGTGCCCAAAAGATTGACAAATTGAACATGGCTTAGCTTGCACTGGTGTGTCTAAAATGACCTGCACTTCAAGTTCCTCCAATCTTCTTGCCATAGCTGCAAATTCTGCTTTTGTATCGGTTTCTTCATTCAAAGTATACATCCCAGCCTTAACATTAGAAGCATTTGGTTGAGAATTCATTCTTCCCACTTCTCTGGCATTGGGCTCATCCCATCCTCTTGAAACTTCAGCTACATAACTCAAGAAATCCATGGATTCCTCTGGATTCTTACTTGTGAAGTCTCCTTCGCACATCGTTTCTAAGAGTTGCTTCATTGAGGAAGACATACCATCGTAAAAATAGCTCACCAATAGCCATGTATCAAAGTCATGGTGAGGACAAGCATTGATAGCTTCCATGTATCTTTCCCAACATTCATAAAATTTCTCATTCTCCTTGGCTGAGAAGTTTGAGATTTGCCTTTTCAAGGCATTGGTCCTGTGAGTCGAGAAAAATTTCTTGAGGAATTCAACTTGCAAATCAGTCCAAGACCGGATACTCCTTGGCCTTAAAGAATTAAGCCATGCATTGGCCGTGTCCTTTAAAGTGAAAGGAAATAGCCTAAGCCTCATCAAGTCGATTGAAACTCCTCATTCTCGAAAACTATTACAAATGTCTTTAAATTCCTTAATATCCTGGTAGGGATTCTCACGTTCCATCCCATGAAAAGTAGGTAGAAGTGGAACAATATGTGGTCGGATCACTAGTTGCTCTATAGGTGGCACTATACATGATGGTGCACTCATACGAGGTGGATGCATGCGGTTCCTCATGGATCGGTATGCGTTGAGATTTTCTTTTGAAGCATGTTGAGTATGCTGATCTTGAGGTATAGCTTCCATGACTTCCACTTCCAATTCCAACTTTGTTTCGTGAGGATTTTTTATTTTCACAAGTCTCCCCTCACTGTCTTGTATCCAATATGGCATACACAACTAGCAATATCTGAAACAAAAATAAAAACAAAGAAAACAAAAGAGAAAAAAAAACAATTCTAGAAGAAAAAAAGAAAATTAAGATTAACTAAAAACTAATTTAAAAGATAAAGGAAAAACATAAATAAATAAAAAGAAACAAATAAAGAGTTAGTAAAAGAAAAGAAAAATCACCAAACTTGTGATGAAGATCACAAGTGTTCTGAAAATATCATATCACTATGAAGTGACACCATCCTTGGCAATGACGCTATTTGATTCATCCCCAATTGATGTACCTTTGATTCAATCCTCAAACAGGAGTTATCAACAAAATTTATAAACCTATTTCACCATATACTAGGATAGCATAGCTATCATAGCATAGTTGTTCTAGGATCGTTCACGGGATGGGTTTTCATTTCACATCTGATATTAATTTAAAGAATTGGATTGGTGCCTTTTCTTTTCTAAGTTAGTTTTAAAAGAAAACATAAAGATGGTTGAAAAAGGTTTGGTCTTAAGCTAACCAAAATAGTAACTGAATTTAATTACAAAGAAAAGGTTTCTTGGATTTTCAGGTCACTAGGTTCAAACCCCTTATACAAAAGAGAAGATTCTGGATCTTTTCCTCACATTGGGGATTTAACCTATAGTTATCCTCCCAACCTGTGTGTTACAGTTGCTTCCCATTAATGGTTTCAATGTTAAATCCCTCTCACTGATACATATTGCAATGGCTCGTACCTCTCACCTAGTATTTTTCATTCAAGGTGATCCTTAACCTTGGATTACCCTTCAAAAGCTCGCAGGAGATAACTAATGGATGTCTCTAGGGAGTCCAAAAGCTTACCAAGTGTTGTATATTCTAAGTAATCCTACCTTTAAACCACCTTCCAGAGGCTCGCAAGAGATAACTAATGGATCTCTATGGATTGAGTCCGAAAAGCTTACCAAGTGTTAGCCCAGGTGATTATAAGGGATTTTAAGTTAACTAAAAATATAAAAACCATTAACAGGTCACAACTTCCTCTTCATTAAAAACTAAAACAAGGAAAACTTCCACTTTTGTAGCCGGGTCCCTTACTTAGCTTCCTTCCGTCCAAGAAACAAAATGTCTTGCCACTCATCCTTTGAGAAAACATCCTCAGAGGTTGTTTGGCTAGAATGAAAAATACAATCAAAGTGAGTAGGTAAGGCAGAGCAAAGCTCTATATATTTATTATTAAAAAAAACATGTACAAGTGATCCCCAAGAATGTCTTTTGAGATTCTGAGATTCATATTACAACGAGATATCTTAAGATATATAAAGAGAGATATTTTCAACTAATTAAAAGGAGAGAATAGATATTCTAAATATCTTAAAAGATCTTCAACTAATTACAAGGAGAGAATAGACAATTTACAAAAAATATCTTAAGGTAAAAATCTAACGGAGTCAGTGCTAAATATCTAAAGGTTATATTACATTTTGCAAGTGAGATATGATGCTGCGAAAATTTCGCAAGTGAAAAAGAGTGATGCGAAATTTTCGCATCTAAGAAAGGTGATGCGAAATTCATTTTCAGCTTGGTGTAGTTGCCTTCAAATGAATATAACGTCTTTATTTCAGCTCCAATTTGCAGACTGTTTGAAGCGATGGACTACTGACTTCCCAAGCTTCGAAACGATATATTGTATGTATATAATGGACTCCAGAAAGTGCTCTAAATTTGTCTTGCAGCTGTTGTCTTTCTGAATTTCGCATAGCATGTGAAGATTTCGCATAGCCATGCGAAATTGCTTCATATTGGATTTCTCTCTTTGATTATCTTCATTGGGTCTATTGATTGGCTTGGAAACTTATTGCCAAGGGTTACACAAAATTCTCCCTTATTCTTGGCTTGCTTTAATGATCAAAAAGCTATAAAAAATGTCAAAACTAGCCAAAAACTGATTAGTAACACTTGCAAGGGTCCTTAATGTGCCAGTTGAGTTAAAAGGTATTAATTACTACTCAAAAGTGTTTAAAAGATTTTATAAAAAGCTATAAAAGAGAAATTTTTGAGTAGTAATCAAGCACTTAGAGTCATAAGCTCATGACTGAGAATCACTAATATCATCCTCAACCCAAAGTTTTTTATAGCATCTAGAGACCTTTGCTCACGACCTAGAGTCATTCATGTGAACCATAGTTCTGAGTTGTTCATAGCATCTAAAGCCCTAAGCTCAAGACCCAGAGTCATTCATGTCAACAACATCTTTGAGCTGTTCATAGCATTTTTAGTGAGAGGCTTAGGACCAAGAATAGTTCATATCTTTTTCATTCATGAGTTGTTCATAGCATCTAAAGGATTAAGCTCATGACCCGGAATCGTTCATGTAAGCCATAACCTTGAGTTGTTCACGACATCTAGAGCTTTGAGCTCAAGACCTGGAGTCGTTTATGTCAACCACAACCCTAAGCTATTTATAGCATATATAGCACTGCACTCAAGACCTAGAGTCGATCATGTCTACCATTGCATTGAGATATTCCTAGCATTTAAATCCATAGGCTCACAACTAAGAATCCTTGATGTCATCCTCAACCCTGAGTTGTTCATAGCATCTAGAGGCCTGAGCTAACAGGGTCTCGAGTCATTCTTATTATCCATAACCCTAATCTGTTCAAAGCATCTAGAGCCTTGAGTTGACGGCTTAGACTCGTTCATGTCATTCATAGCCCTAAGTTGTTCATAACATCTAGAACCTTAATCTCAAGACCCGTAGTTGTTCATGTCAACCACAACCTTGAGTTATTCATAGCATCTAGAGTTTTGAGCTCATGACCTAAAGTCGTTCATGTTATTCACAGTCTTGAGCTATTCATAGCTTTTAGGGCCATCGTCTCATGACTAAGAATCATTCATATCATCCACAACTTTGAGCTAGTCATAGCATCTAGAGGCCTAAGATCATGGGATCCTGAGTCAGGATCTAATGCCATTCATGTCATCCATAGCCCTGAGCTATTCATAGGATTTATAACCTTGAGCACATGACCCAATTCATGTCATCCACAACCCTGAGTTGTTCATAAAATCGAGAGCCTTAAGCTCACAACTCGGAGTCATTCATGTCAACCACAACCCTAAGCTATTCATAGCATCTAATGTTTTGAGCTCACAGCCCAAAGTCATTCATGTCATCCATAACCCTGAGATATTCATAGCATTTAAGGCCATGGGCTAACGACCAAGAATCATTCATATCATCCATAAGCCCGAGCTGGTAATAGCATCTAGAGGCTTGAGCTCACTGGATCCTGAGTCTATCATATCATCGATAACCCTAAGTTGATCATAGAATCTAGAGCCTTGAGCTCATGACATAGAGTAACTCATGTCATCCACAACCTTAAGCTGTTCATAGTATATAAAGCCTTGAGCTCATGACTCGAAGTCATTCATGTCATCCATAGCCCTAAGCTACTCATAGCATCTAAAGCCCTCCACTCACGACCCATAGTCATTCATGTCAACTATAGCCATGAGCTATTGATAGCATCTTAAGACCTTAGTTGATGACTTGATGTCATTCATGTCATCCACAACCTTGAGCTCTTCATAAGATCTATAACCCTAAGCTCAAGACCCGAAGTCATTTATGTTCTTGATAACCCTTAGTTATTCATACCATCTCAAGCCCTTAGCTCATAGCCCATACTCGTTCATTTCATCCACAGCTCTAAATTGTTCATAACATTTGGAGCCTTGAGTTCATGACCTAAAATTGTTCATAACATCCACAACCCTGAGTTGTTCCTATCAATTCTATCCTTGAGCTTACAATCTAGAATCATGTATATCATCCACCATTGTGAGTTGTATATTGTATCTAGAGACCTGAGCTCATGACTTAGCGAAGTTCATATCATCGACATCCCTAAGTTGTTCATAGCATCTACAGCCCCGAGCTTATGACATGGAGATGTTCATTTGAACCACAACCTTAAGCTATTCATAATATTTAAAGCCTTGTGCTCATGACTCGAAGTCATTGATATCACCCACAACCCTTAGTTGTTCATAGCATCTAGAGCCCTGAGCTCACGACATTGAGTCGTTCATGTCAACTATAATCCTGAGTTGTTCATAACATTTTGAGCTTTGGGCTCAGGTTCAAGAATTGTTCATATGATTCATAGCCCTGAGTTTTTTGTATGATTTAGAGGCCTAAACTCATAGGATCTTGAGTTGTTCATATCATCCATAACCCTAAGCTATTCATAACATCTAAAGCCATGAGCTAACGACCCAAAGTAGCTCATGTCATCCAATGGCCTGAGTTGTTCATAACATCTAGAGTTTTGAGCTCACGACCCATAGTCATTCATTTCAACCACAGAACTAAGCTCTTTAGAGCATTGAGAGCCCTCTACTCATGACCCGAAGTCATTCATGTTATCCATAACCGTAAGCTATTCATAGAATCTAGAGGCTTGAGCATATGACCTAGAATTGTTCATATCATCCAATGCCCTAAGCTATTTATAACATCTAGAGGTTTGAGCTTGCCACCTGAAAACGTTTATGTCATCCACAACCATGAGCTACTCATAGGATATAAAGCCTTCAGTTCACAATCCAGAATATTTCATATCATCAACAACCCTAGATTGTTCAAAACATCTAGAGCTTTGAGCTCATGACATAAAATCATGCATATCATTCACAACCCTTAGCATTTCATAGCATCTTGAGACCAGTGCTCATGACATAAAGTAGTTCATCTCATCCGCAATGCTAAGTTGTTCATAGTATCTAGAGGCCTGAGCTAAAGAGATCCCAAGTCGTTCATATCATCAACAACTTTAAGTTATTCGTAACATTTAGAGCTCTGAGCTCATGACCTAAAGTTGTTTATTTCATCCATAGCCTTGTGCTATTCATAGCATCTAGAGTCTTTTATTCATGATCCTAAATCGTTCATATCATTCAAAACCCTAAGCTCTTCATAGCATCTAGATTCTTGAGCTCACGACCTATACTCGTGCATATCATCCAATGCCCTATGTAGTTCATAGCATTTAGAGCTTTAAGCCCATGAGCCAAATTCGTTCATGTCATCCACAACCATGAGTAGTTCATAGCATCTAAATCCTTCAGTTCACGACTTGGAGTAGCTCATATCATCTGCAACCTTGACCTGTTCATAGCATCTAGAGTTATGAGCTCACGACCCAGAGTACTTCATGTCATCCACAACCCTGAGCAGTTCATAGCATCTAGAGCCTTGAGTTCATGACTCAGAGTAGCTCATATAATCCATAGCCTAGAGTTGTTCATAGCATCTAAAGTCGTGAGCTCACGACCTGGAGTCATTCATGTCAACCATAACCCTAACTTGTTCATAGTATCCAGAGCCTTGAGCTCATGACCTAGAGTCATTCATGTCATCCACACCCTTGAGTTATTCATAGCATCTATAATGCTGAGCTCATAACCTGGAGTTGTTCATGTCAACCATAACCCTGAGTTATCCATAGCATCTAGAGCCCTGAGCTCATTACCTTGAGTCGTTCATGTCATCCATAGCCCTATGTTGTTCATAGAATTTAAAGCCATGGCTCATGACCAAGAATTGTTCATATCATCTACAGCCCTGAGTTGTTCATAACATATAGAGGCTTGAGCTCATTGGATCTCGATTCGTTCATATCTTCCAATACGTTGAGTTCTTCATAGCATCCAAAGTCATAAGCTCATGACCTAGAGTAGCTCATGTCACCCACAACCTTAAGTTGTTCATAGCATTTAAAGCGTTGAGCTCATACTAGGACTCGTTCTTATCGACCACATCCCTGAGTTATTTATGGCATATAGGGCCCCGAGCTCACGACCAGGAGTCCTCCACATCATCCACCACCCTTAGCTTTTCATATCATTTAAATCCATAGGCTCACAACCAAGAATCATTGATATCGTCCCCAGCCCTAAGTTGTTCATACCATCTAGAGGCTCAAGGTCACGAGATCCGGAGTCATTCATATCATCCATAATAATGACGTGTTCATAACATCTAGGGTTCTGAGCTTATGACCCGAAGTCGTTTATTCATCCATAACCTTGAGTTGTTCATTATCTTTGGAGCCTTAAGTTCATGACCCAAAATAGTTCATATCATCCACAACCCTGAGTTGTTCATAGCATCTTGATCCTTGAGCTCATGACCCAAAGTCGTGTGTATCATCCATAACATGAAGCTATTCATAGCATCTAGAGACCTAAGCTTATAACCTAGAGTAGTTCATGTCATTAATAGGCATAAGTTGTTCATATCATCTAGAGCCTTGAGCTTATGACCTGGAGTTGTTCATGTTAACCACAGGCCCACACTCTTTATAATATGTAGAGCACTGAGCTCATGACATAGAGTCGTTCATGTCATCCACAACCCTAAGATTTTTATAACATTTAAAGCCTTGAACTCATGACCTAGAGTCTTGCATGTCATTAACAACCTTAAGTTGTGGATAACATTTAGAGCTCTAAGCTCATGACTCAGAGTCTTTCTTGTCAACCACAATCATGTGTTGTTCATAGAATCTAGAGGCTTGATATGATGAACCAGATTCATTCATCTTATACACAACCCTAAATTGTTAATAGCAACAACAACCCAGAGCTCACAACCCAGAGTCGTTCATGTCATCCACAGCCCTTGGTAATTCATATCATCTAAAGGCTTCAGCTCATGATGCAAAATCATTCATATCATCCACAGTCTTGAGCAGTTCATAACATCTAGTAGCTTGAGCTCATGGGATCCTGAGTCGTTCATATTATCCACAACTCTGACCTCTTTATAGCATCTAGAGCTTTAGTCTCACGATCTAGAGTAGCTCATGTCATCCATAGTCTGAACCTATTCATAGCATTTAGAGCCTTAAACTCACGATCTAGAGTTGTTCATGTCAACCACAACCTTGAGTTGTTCATAATATCTAGAGCCCTTAGTTCTTGATCCAAAGTCTTTCATGTCATCAACAACCCTAACTTGTGTATAGCAACTGGAGCCCTCAGCTCATGACCTGAAGTCTTTCTTATCATCAATAACCTTAAGTTGTGCATAACTTCTAGAGCACTAAGCTCAGGACTAGGATTCTTTTATGTCAACCATAGGCTTAAGTGATTCATAGAATCTAGAGGCCTAAGTCCATGACCTAGAGTCATTAAATCCATCCATAACCCTAACTTATTAGTAGCATCTAGAGCCTTCAGCTCACTATCGAAAGTTGTTCATGTCAATTACTGCCTTGAGTTGTTCATAGAATCTACAACCTTGAGCTCATGACCTAGAGTCATTCATATCTTCCATAGCCCTAAGTATGTCTTAGCATATAGTGACTTGAGCTCAAGATACAAAATCATTCAAATCATCCATAGCCTGGAGTAGTTCACAACATCTACAAGCCTATCACGGGATCCTAAGTCGTTCATATCATTCAGAACCCTGAGTTGTTCATACCTTCTAGAGCCCTAAGCTCATGAACCAGAGTCTCTCATGTCAACCACTACCTTGAGTTATTCATAATATCTAAAGCTTTGAGCTCATAACTCAGAGTTGGTCATGTCATCCATAGCCTTGAGTTGTTGGGAGCGTCTAGTGCCTTCAACTCATGACCTAGAGACGTTCATGTCAGCCAAAGCCTTGATCTTTCATAGCATCTAGAGCCCTGAGATCATGACTCTAAGTCGTTCATGTCCTCCATAGCCTTTAGTAGTTCATATCATCTAGAGGCTTGAGCTCAAGAAGTAGAATCGTTAATATCATCCACAACCCTCATGGGATCCTAAGTCATTCATATCATCCACAACTCTATGTTGTTCATAGCATCCAAAGCCTTAAGCTCACGACCTGGAGTAGCTCATGTCATCCACATCCCTGATATGTTCATAGAATCTAGAGCCTTGAGCTTATAACTGGGAATCGTTCACGTCAATAATAATCCTAGGTTGTTCATAGTATCTATAGCCCCAAGCTCGTGACCCAGAGTTGTACACAGTATCAAGATCCCTGACCTCACGACCTAGACTCTTTCTTGTCATTGATAGTCGAGACTTGTGTATAGTATGTAGAGCCCAAAGCTCACGACCCAGAGTCTTTCATGCATCGATAGCCTTAAGTTATGTATACCATTTAGAGCCCTAATCTCACAAATCGAAATCATTCATTTCAACCACATCTCTTAGTTGTTCATGAAATCTAGAGGCCTAAGCTCATGACCTAAAGTTGTTCATATCATTCACAACCTTAAGTTGTTAATAACATCTAGAGTCCTGAGCTCAAGACCAGAAGTTGTTCATGTCATCTATAACCCTAAATTTTTCATAGCATCTTGAGTCTTGAGCTCACGACCCATAGTCATTCATGTCAATCATAACCTTGAGTTGTTCGTTGCATATAGAGCATTGGACTCATGTCCTAGAGTCTTTCATGACAACAACAACCATAAGTTGTTCATATAATTTAGAGACCTAAGCTCATAACCCAAAGTTGTTCATGTATCCATAGCCTTGAGTTGTTAATAGCATCGAAAGGCCCTAGCTCTTGACCCGAATTCAATCATGTCAATAATTTCCTTGAGTTGTTCATAACATCTAGAGCCCTGAGCTCAAGAGTCGGAATCTTTCAGTTCATCGAAAGCCTTAAGTTGTGTATCATATCTAAAAAAAATTGGAGTCTTTCATGTCAACCACAACCCTTAGTTGTTCATAGAATCTAAAGGCCTGAGCTCATGACTCGGAGTCATTCATGTCATCCACAAGCCTAAGTTGTTAATAACATTTAGAGCCTTAAGCTCATAACCCGGATTTGTTCATGTCATCAACAACCTTAAGAAGATCATAGCAACTAAAGGCTTGAGCTCATGACATAGCATCATTCATATCATTCGCAATCCTTAGTGGTTCATAGCATCTAGAGGCTTGAGCTCACAGGATCTCGAGTCATTCATATCATCCGCAACTTTGAGTTGTTCATAGCATCTAGAGCCTTGGGCTCACGACCCGTAGCAGCTCATGTAATCCACAACCTAAAGTTGTTCCTAGAATTTAGAGCCTTGAGCTCACAACCTTGAGTCGTTCATGTCAACCATAAACCTGACATTTTCATAGAATCTTGAGCCTTGAGCACAAACCCAGAGTTTTTCATGTCATCCACAACCCTGAGTTGTTCTTAGAATCCAGAGGCCTGAGCACATGAGATCACAACTCATTCATTTCATCCACAACTCTAAGATGTTCATAGCATTTGGAGCCCTGAGCACACGACCTAGAGTCATTCATGTGAACCAAAGGCCTGAGCAGTTCATAGCTTCTAAAGGACTTTGCTCATAGGATCTCAAATCATTCATATCATTCATAACTCCAAATTGTTTGTAGCATCTAGAGTCCTGAGCTCATGATCTTGAGTAGCTAATCTAATCTATAGCCCTAAGTTATTCATCATCTAGAACCTTGAGCTCATGACTTAGAGTAACTCATCTCATCCACATCCCTGAGTTATTCATAGCATTTAGAGCCCTAAGCTTATAACCCCGAGTCATCTATGTCATCCATAACCCTGCGTTGTTCATAGCATCTAAAGCCTTGAGCTCACGACCCAAAGTCATTCATGTCATCCACAACCCTAATATATTAATGAAATCTAAGGCCTTGAGCTCATGACTCAACGTCATTCATGTAAACCACAACCCAAAGTTGTTCATAGCATCTAATGGCCTGAGCTCACGACCCAGAGTGGCTCATCCCATTGACAACCCTAAGCTCTTCATAGCATTTAAGTCCCTAACCTCATGACCTAGAGTCTCTCATGTCAACCACAACCCTAAGATGTTCATATTATCTATAGTCCTGAGCTTATGACCCCAATTCATTCATGTCGACCACAACCCTAAGAGGTTCATAGTATCTATAGCCCTTAGCTCACAACCCCGATTCATTCATGTCATGCACAACCCTAAGGTGTTCATAGCATTTAGAGCCCTAAGCTCACTACCCAGAGTCGTTCATGTCATCAACAACCCTAAGCTATTCATAGCATTTAAAGCCTAAAGCTCATGACCCGAAGTCATTCAAGTCAACCACAACGTAGCATCTAAAGCCTTGAGTTCATAACCCGGAGTAGATCATGTAATCCACAACCCTGAGTTGTTTATAGCATCAAGAGCCCTAAGGTCATGACCCATAGTTTTTCATGTCATCGATAACCTTGAGTTGTTTATAGCATCAAGAGGCTTGAGCTCATGATCGAGAGTCGTTCATGTCAACCAAAGCTGACAGCTATTCATAGCATCTAGAGCCTTGAGTTCACGACCCAAAGTAGCTCATGTCATCCACAGCCATAAGCTATTAGTAGCATCTGCAACCTTGAGGTCATGAGTCAAAGTTGTTCATGTCAGCCAGAACTCAGAGTTGTTCCTAACATCAAGAGCCCTTAGCTCATGACCCAGAGTAGCCCATGTTATCCATAACCCATAGCGGCTCATAACATCTAGTGCTCTGAGCTCATGACCTAGAGTTATTCATGTCAACCATAGCTCAGACCTATTCATAGCATCTAAAGCCCTGACATCATGACCCAGAGTAGTTGATGTCATCCACTGCCCAAACTATTCATTGTATCTAGAGCCCTGAACTCGCGACTTATAGTAGTTGATGTCATCCATAGTCTTGAGTTGTTCATAACATCAAGAGCCTTGAGCTGATGACCCATAGTCTTTTATGTCATCAACAACCTTGAGTTGTTAATGCCATCTGAAGCTCTTATTTCCTGATCGGGAGGTGTTCATGGCATCTAGAGTTCTGAGCACATGACCCAAAGTGGTTCATATCATCCACAATCCTGAGTTCTTCATAAAATCATAAGCCTTGAGCTCGTGGCCTAGAGTCTTTCATATCATCGACAACCCAGAGTTGTTTATAGCATCTAATGCCTTGATCTCAAGACCTAGAGGCCTCATGTCATTGGAAGCCTTGAGTTGTTCATAGTATATAAACCCTTGAGCTCATAACCTGGTGTAGTTTATGTCAACCATAGGCTAGAGCTATTCATAGCATCTAGAGCCTTGAGCACAAGACCTAGGGTTGTTCATATTTTCCATAGCTCTGAGATAATCATATAATCTAGTGGCTTGAGCTTAGGACCTGAAGTCTTTCATGTCTTCGACTGCCTAGAGCTGTTCATAGCATCTAGAGCATTAAGGTCACGACTCAAATTGGCTCATGTCATTGATAGCCTTAAGCTATTCATAGCATCTAAAGCCCTGAGCTCACGACTTGGGGTCGTTCATGTCAACCACAACCCTAAGATGTTGATAGTATATATAGTCCATTATTCATGAATTTGAGACATTCATGCCATCCAAAACCTTAAGTTGTTCATAACATCTAGAACCTTAAGCTCATGACCTGGAGTCTTTCATGTCATCGACAACCCTAAGTTGTTCATAGCATCTAAAGCCCGAAGCTCACAACCTAGAGTCATTCAAGTAAACAATAACACAAAGCTATTCATAGCATCTAGTTTCAAGAGCTCACGAACTAAAGTAGCTAATGTGATCCACAACCCTAAGCAATTCAAAGCATTTAGAGCCCTGAGCTCATGACCCAGAGTAGATCATGCCATCCACGGCCTTGAGTTGTTCATAACATCAAGAGCTCTAAGCTCACGAACTATAGTCTTTCATGTCATTGACAACCCTGAGCTATTCATAGCATCAAGAGGCCTAAGGTCACGACCCAGAGTAGCTCATGTGATCCAAAACCTTGAGTTGTTCATAACATCTAGAGCGTTGTGATCATGACCCCGAGTCATTCATATCAACCACATCATAGAGTTGTTCATAGCATCTAGAGCTTGAGCTCACGACCCGGAGTAACTCAAGTCATCCACAGCCTTGAGCTGCTCATAGCATCTAGAACCCAGGGCTCTCAACCTAGAGTCATTCATGTCAACCAAAAATCTAAGTTGTTAATAGTATCATGAGCCTTGAGCTCATGACCCAGAGTCATTCATTTCAACCATAACCCATAGTTGTATATTGCATTTAGAGCTCTGATCTCATGACCTAGAGTTTCTCATGTCATCCATAGCTCGAGCTATTCATAGTATCTTAAACCTTGAGTTCACGGGATCCTGAATGGGTCATATCATCCATAACTCAGAGTTGCTCGTAGCATTTATAGCCCTAAGCTCATGACCCAACGTCATTCATGTCAACCATAATGTTAAGGTGTTCATAGTATCTTGAGCCATGAGCTAATGACCCAAAGTCATTCATTTTATCCACAGCCCTGAGCTCATGACATAGAGTCATTCATATCATCCATAGCCCTGAGTCGCTCATAGCATTTAAAGGCCTGAGCTCACGGGATCCCTAGTCGTTCATATCATCCACAATGTTGAGTTGTTCAAAGCATCCCTACCCTTGAGATCACGACCTAGAGTGCCACATATCATCCATAGGCTTAAGTTGCTCATAGCATCTGGAGCCCTAAGCACATGACTCAAAGTTGTTCATGTCATCAATAGCCCTGATCTATTTATAGCATTTAAACCCCTAAGCCCACGACCCGAAATCATTTATGTCATCATAAGCCTTGGCCTATTCATAGCATCTAAAGTTGTGAGCGCATGACCCAAAATAGTTATATTATCCACAACCCTGAGCCATTCATAGAAATTAAAGCCATAATTTTACGACCAAGAATCGTTCATATTATCCATAGTTGTAAGTTGTACATAGTATCTTGTGGTTTGAGCTCACAATATCTTAAGTCGTTCATATCATTTACAAACTTGAGCTGCTTATAGCATCCAAAGCCTTGAGCTCACGACCCGAACTCATTCATCTCAACCACACCCTTGAGCTATTCATAGTATCTTGAGTTGTGATCTCACAACTCAGAGTCATTCATGTCATTCATGTCATCCACCATGATTACTACTCAAAAAGTGCTATTTTATAGCTTGTAATTAACTCTTTTAAACACTTTTGAGTAGTAGCTATCACCTTTTAACCCAATTAACATATTAAGGACCTTTTCAATCATTTCTAATCAAAGTGTGTAAGTTTTGGTGTTTTTGTTAGTAATTTGATCACCAAAGCAATCCAAGATTGAGGAGAGTTCTTTGGAATCCATGGCAGAGCAAATGGAAAGCTCATAAACATGAAGAATCGAAGCTTTGAAGTCCTTTGCCATAAGCAAATCCGGAATGCAAGGAGAGGAAGCAAAGAGAAATCTGCCATGAAGCATTCTTGATGACAGTCATGTCAGCCACTTTTGGAGCACTTCCTGGAGTTCAATTTATGCATGCTATATGTCGTTTTGAAGCTCAGGAAGTCAGCAATCCAATGCTTCAAACGTGCGCAATTCGAAGTTGAAATGAAGGAGTTACAGCAATTGGAAGCCGATCACTCCAAGCTTAAGGAAAATTTTGCACGGCTGCGAAATCAGCCTTGGGTTGCGAAAATGTTGTCCTTTTACTGCGAATTTTCGCAGCCCCTTTGCTGTGGAATTTCTCCTGAAGCTTCCCGATATTTGCGACCGACATTTTAAGATTTTTTTGCTTTAGATATTTGATGTCTAAATCCCCAAACTCTCCTTATAACCCACATATCATATGATTCCTTAGTCTTTAAGTAAGAACAAAGGGTGAATAACCCCTTACATATAGTTTTGTAATTTTCTTTACATATCATCATGTAATCCGACGAGAGGAATAAATATATTTTTATAGAGCACTTGCTTTGTTTTTCCTTCATATTTTTGTTTTCTCGTTCTTTTTCTTTCTAGCCAATCAAACTTTGAGGATTTTTCCTCAGAGGATGAGAGGCTAGGCTCTTTGTCTCTTGGAGTGAAGAAAGCCGGGTAAGTTTCCTCATGCATAAATTGGAAGTTTTGTTGTTTTAGTTTTTAATGAAGAGAAAGTGTAACTCGTTAATGGTTTTTATCTTTTTAGTTAACTTAAAACGCCTTCAATTCACCTGAGCCAACACTTGATAAGGCAAGTGATCTCCGTCCATTGAGATGCACTAGTTTATCTCTTGCGAGCCTTTGGGAGGTGGTTTGAAGGTAGGATTTTCTAGAATAACCAACACTTGGTAAGCTTTTGGACTCTTAGGAGACATCGATTAGTTATCTCTTGCGAGATTTTGACGGGTAATCCAAGGTTAAGGATCACCTTGAATGGAAAATGCTAAGTGAGAGGCACAAGCCATTGCAAGATGCATCAGTGAGAGGGATTTAGTGTTTGAACCCATTAAAGGGAAGCATCTGTACAACACCGGTTAGAGAATTAACTATATGTTAATTCTTTAATGCGAGAAAAAGAAACAAGTGACCGAAACTCTCCTTTTTGTATGAGGAACCTAAGCCTAGTGATCTAAACTCCAAGAAACACTTTTCTTAGTAAGTAATTTCCATTACTTTATTTTTGGTTCCACTTAAAAACCAACCTTTTCAAACATCTTTATGTTTTCTTTTAGAGCTAACCTTGAAATGGAAAAACACCAATTCAGCTTTGAATTGATATCAATTGTGAAGTGAAAACCCATCCCAGTGAACGACCCTAGAGACACTATGCTATGCTAGCTAAGGCTATCCTAGTACATGGTGTAATAGGTTATAAATTTTGTTGATTACTCCCTGATGACCAAAATCAAGGGACACCAGCTGGACACGAATCAAATGGCACCACTGTCAAGGACCATTGAGAGGACATGAATCAGCTGATACACCAATTGGGAACGTATCACACCACTCTTAGCTCATGACGCAGAACCATTCATATCATCCACAGCCTAAGCGGCTCACAGCATCTAAAGGCCTTAGCTCACGAGACATCAAGTCATTCATATAATTCACAATCCTTAGTTGTTCAAAGCATCCATATCCTTGAGCTCATGACCCGGAGTGGCACATATCATTCATAGCCTTGAGCTATTCATAGTATCTAAAGCCCTAAGCACACGACCCAGATTGCTTCATGTCATCGACAGTCCTAAGTTGTTCATAGCCTTTAGACCCCTAAGCTGTTCATAGCCTTTAGACCCCTAAGCCTATGACCCAAAATCTTTCATGTCATCTATAGCCCTAATATTTTCATAAAATTTAGGGCCTTGAGATCACGACCCTGAGTCATTCATGTAATCCCTAACCCTGGCTTTTCATAGCATCTGAAGCCTTGAGCTCATGACCCAAAGTCATTGATGTCCACCACAACCCTGAGCTGTGATAGCATATAGAGCCTAGAGCACACCACTCAAAGTTGTTCATGTCAACCATAGCCCTGAGCTATTCATAGCATCTAGAGCCCTAAACTCCCAACTGAAAGTAGTTCATGTCATCTACAACCCTGAGTTATTCATAGCATCTAGTGCCCTAAGCTTACAACTCGAAGTCATTCATGTAATCCACAACCTTGAGTTGTTCATAGCATCTAGAGGCCTCTATTTATGACCCGAAGTCATTGATGTCCACCACAACCTTGATCTGATCATAGCATTTAGAGCCCTAAGTAAACAACCTTGAGTCATTCATGTCATTAACAATCCTAAGTTGTTCATGGCATCTAAGGCCCTAAGCCCACAACCCAAAGTTGGTCATGTCAAACATAACCCTGAGCTATTCATAGCATCTTGAGCCTTGAGCTCACGACCTAGAGCCATTCATATCATCCATAACTCTGAGTTATTTATATTAATTAAAGTCATAGGCTCACGACCAAGAATCATTAATATCATCCTCAGCCATAAGTTGTTCATAGCATCTTAAGGCTCAGCTCACAACTTCTAGAGTTGTTCATATCATCTGTGGCTTTGAGCTGCTCATAGCATCTAGAGCCTTAAGTTCACAACCTTGAGTCATTTATGTCAACCATAGGCTTTAGTTATTCATAGTATCTGAAACTATGAGCTCATAACCTAGAGTCATTCATGTCATCCATAACCCTCAGCTCATGATGCAGAATCATTTATATCATCCACAACTCTGAGCTGCTCATTGCATCTAGAGGCCTAAGCTCAAGGGATCCCAAGTCGTTCATATCATCCACAATGTTTAGTTTTTCAAAGCATCCATAGCCTTGAGCTCTTGACTTAGAGTAGCATATATCATCTAAAGCCTTCACTTGTTCATAGCATCTAGAGCCCTAAGATCATGACCTAGAGTCATTCATGTCAACCACGACCCTTAGCTATTCGTAGTATCTAGAGCACTGAGCTCACGCCAAAGAGCCATTCATGTCATCCACAACCATGTTCTATTCACAGCATCTAGAGTGTTAAGCTCACAACACAGACTCATTCATGTCATCTAAAGTTGTGATCTATTCATAGCATCTTGAGCCCTAAGCTCACAACTAGGAGACATTCATGCCCACCACAGCCTTGAGTTTTTCATAGTATCAAGAGTCATAAGCACATGAACCAGAGTTGTTCATGTCATCTATAACCATGAGCTATTCATAACATCTCAATCCCTGAGGTCATGACCTGAAGTCATTCATGTCATCCACAACCCTAAGTTGTTCATAGCATCTAGAGCCTTAAGGTCACGACCAGGAGTGGTTCATGTCAATGATAGGCCTATGTTGTTCATAGAATTTTAGAGCCATGGCCTCACAACTAGGAATCACTCATATCATCCATACCCCTGAGTTATTCATACCATCTAGAGGCCTGAGCTCATGGGATCCCAAGTTGTTCATATAATCCACAGCCTTGAGCTGTGCATAACATCTAGAGTGCTGAGGTCATGACCCAAAGTCGTTCATGTCAACGACAACCTTAAGTTGTTCTTTGCATCTAAAGCCCTAAGCTCACAACTTGAAGTCGTTCATGTTATCCACATACCTAAGTTGTTCATAGCATTTAGAGCGATAGGCTCATCACTAAGAATCATTCATATCATTCACAACCCTGAGTTGTTTATAGCATATAAAGGTCTGAGCTCATAGGATTCCAAGTCGTTCATATCATCCACAAAGTTGAGTGGTTCATAGCATCCATAGCTTGAGCTCACGATCTAAAGTAGCTCATATGATCTACATCCTTGAGTTATTCATAGCATCTAGAGCCTGGAGCTCATGAACTGGGGTCATTTATGTCAACCGTAACCTTAAGCTATTTGTGGCATCTATAGCCCTAAGCTCACAACCCAAAGTTATTCATGTCATCCACAACCCTGAGCTAATAATAACATATAGAGTCCTAAGCTATCATAACATTTAGAGCCTTGAGCACATCACCCAGAGTTGTTCATGTTAACTATAGCCTTGAGATGTTCATATCATCCTTAACCTTAATGTGTTTATAGCATCTTAAGGCCTGAACTCATGGGATCTCGAGTCATTCATATCATCCCCAACTTTGAGCTTTTTGTAGCATCTAGATCCTTAAGCTCACAACTCAAAGTGCTTCATGTTAACCACAACCTTGAGTTGTTCATAGTATCTAGAGTCGTGAGCTCACGACTTGGAATTGTTCATGTCATGCACAACCTTGAGCTCATGATGTAGAATCATTCATATCATCTACATTCCTATGGTGCTTATATCATCTAGAGGCTTGAGCTCATGGGATCCTGAGTCATTCATATCACCCACAATGTTGAGCTATTCCAAGCATCCATAGCCTTGAGATCACAACCCAGAGTAGCACATATCATCCATAACCTTAAGCTATTAATAATATCTAGAACCCTAAGATCACAACCCAGAGTCATTCATGTCAACCATAACCCTAAGTTGTTCATAGCATTTAGAGCCCTGAGCTCACGACCTTGAGTCGTTCATGTAATCCATAACCATGAGTTGTTTATAACATTTAAAGCCTAAGGCTCATGATTACTACTCAAAAAGTGCTCTTTTGTAGCTTGTAATTAACTCTTTTAAACACTCTTGAGTAGTAATTATTACCTTTTAACTCAATTGACATGTTAAGGACCCTTGCAATCGTTTCTAATCAAATTGGGTTCAGTTTTGGTGTTTTTGATAGCTTTTAGCTACACCAAAGCAATCCAAGAATGAGGGAGAGCTGTATATAGTTCATGGAAAAGCTTTTGGAAGCTCAAATTCATGAAGAACCAAGCTTTTTAGCTCCATAGCCCTTTGCCAAAGTCGTTCAAAGTATGCAAGGAAAGAACAATGGAGAGAGGGAAAATAGAGTGAAGAAAATAGAGGACAGCAGCTGCAGTCTTCCTTCATACTTTTGGAGCACTTTCTGAAGTCCATTTTCTACATTCTATATACCATTTCAAAGCTCAGGAAGTCAAGAATCCAACTCTTCAAACGTTGTATGAATTGGAGCTAAAATGAGGAAGATATGACCTTCGGAAGACAACTGCATCAAGTTGAGGGAGCAATTTCGCACCTTGCGAATTTGGAACTCCAACGTGCGAAATTAAAGCCTGCCTTTCGAAATGGAAATGGAATACAGCCGCACAGTCACAGAGAAGTCCAACTTGCAAAAGTGATTTTGCAACTTGTGAACTTGGAGCTCAACGTGCTAAAATGGATTCCAAGTTGCGAAATCAACTTGCGAGATTTTCGCAAGTCACTATGCAACATGCGAAATCTACATGCGAAATGGGATATTTGTGCACCAACTCTTTTAGATCTTTTCTTCAGATATTTTTGTATAAATTTCCATTCTTCTCCTTGTAATCCACCAACCATAAGATTTCTTAGCTAGGAAGGTTGGAAAAACTTCTCTATATATATTCCCTTGCATCCATTGTAATATATATAGAAGTATGTAATATAGATATATAAATATATAGAATATACAGAGCCTTGCTCTGTTTTTCCTTCTCTTTCATTTTCATTTTCTTGCTAGCCAAACATTCTCTGAGATGTTTTCTCAGAGGATGAGTGGCTAGGCTTTTTGTTTCTTGGGTGAAGGAAGCTAGGTGAAAAGTCCAGATACAAAACTGGAAAACTCCCGTGCTTTAAATACAGGTAGTTGGAGTTTATAAATGGCTTTTAAAATCTAAAGTTTTGCTTTAAATCCCTTAGAATCACTTTGAATGGCCAATACATGGTAAGCTTTTAGGTCTCTGTGGATACTTATTGCTAGATCCACATCAGATCATTAGTTATCATATACAAGCCATTGGAAAGTGGTTCAAGGTGAAGACCCATAGTGTCTAAAGCCATTAATGGAACTTGACTACCATTTCTATTGACTTTTTATGGATTAAATCTTCATTGTTAAACCTATACCGGTTCGGGAAATAACTATATGTTAAATCCCCAATGCGAGGAGAAAAATCCGGAATTTCCCCCTTTACAGTTGGCACCTGATCCTAGTAACCTGAAATCCTAAGAAACACCTTTCTTTCTAATTTCTTTCTAGTTAATTTTAGTTACTTTATTTAGGTTAGCTTAATACCATCCATTTTCATTCAAGCTTATGTCTTCTTTTAAAGCTAACAAAGAAAAGAAAAAACACCAATTCAATTTTTGAACTAATATCAATTGCGAAGTGAAAACCCATCTCTGTGGACAATCCTAGAGCCACTATACTATGCTAGCTAAATGCTACCCCAGTATATGGTGAAATAGGTTTATAAATTTTGTTGATTACTCCCGTCTGAGGATTGAGATCAAAGTACATCAATTGAGTTGAATCAATTGGAACACCAATCGGGCACGAATCAACTCATGACCAAGAATCGTTCATATCATCCACACCCCTGAGTTGTTCATGTCATCTAGAGGCTTAAGCTTATAGGATCCCAAGGTTTTTCATATCACCCATAAGCCTAAGTTGTTCATAATATCTAGAGACTTGAGTTAACTGATGGAAAAAACCCAGATATATTCATTTCCCAAGTCTGGATCAGATTAGGGATATGCATAACTATTCTAGGCTTTTTCTAAATTTTATGCACAGTGAAAAAATAACATTTTTATACTTTAAAAGGATTCAGAAAGAGCTAACAAAACCATTCCTTAAATTCAGATGGTCCCGAATCAAATCCACATGGTGAAGATGAAGATCGAAATCATAGAAGTCTCGTAAACCCAAAGTGTTCCACTCGATGACTCTAACCTTGATCTTGACACACTTTTACTGGGGAGAAAAGGAGGGTGGAGGCTATGGCTCTCTTCCTCTATGGATGGTGGAAGACAAAAGCTATGGAAACCTTAACCTTTAGGGAGTATTTATAGGGTTCCTAAGTGGGCTTAAGTGACTTGAGCCCACATGGGGTTGGGTCACTTAATCTAACCCAAAATGGGTTATAATTGATTAATTAACCCAGTAGGGACTACTAATTAATCAATTAATCCAATCTAGAGACCTTGTTCACTTACCCCTATGCAACCTTACGTAATTACCAAAACACCTTTGTGCACAAAAGTGAACTTAGAGCCAATTCGACCCTCATAACCCATGTGAACAAAGTATATGAGCTTAGAGCGAGGATCATTGGGACTTATAAGAATATTGGCTCCCTTAGAATCCAAGTTGATTCAACATCCCACTATAGAGAATCAACTGAACTCTAGTATCTTATGTAAATAAGAACGGGACACCAAGCGCTCGGGTTCGTGACACTAAGCGCTCGGGTCCATGACCTAGTATCCATCGTGTTCAGCCTCCCTATGAACTAGTGTATATAGTCTAACAAGGTGGAAGCTATCAATCTTTCAAGACTACTTTTACCATTCTTGAGTTACAGATCCTTTTATTATGTGTTCAATTGACATATCTTAGCTCTTAAAGAGCCTATGTCAAGTTCCACTTAAGGAACTACTATGGTTATAGTTTCCATGAACACACCTCCTTAGGATCACTCAACGGGACACTCTATCTCAATACCAAGAGATATCATGGTGCCTTTATTGAAAATACCTATTGCTACCGGCTTTCATTAACAGTGACCCAATCCATAGGGAATATATGATCAACTTATGATCCACCCATAGGTTAAAGCCACTACTAACTTTAGCACAAGCTCAATATTTGATTACTACCCAAAAAGTGCTATTTTACGCCTTTAATTCATTATGTTTTAAGCACTTTTGTGTAGTAGTTCTCCATTTTTATTCCAATTGGCATGTTAAGGACCTAGCAATGACTTCTAATCATATTTGTGGCTATTTTTAGTGTTTTGACAGCTTTTTGGACCATTAAGACAAGCCAAGTAAATGAGAGAAGCAAAGAGGAAAAACAGAGGAAAGAAGCAGTTTTTGTAGCCGTGCACTATCACTTTGGGAGGCTCTATTTTGTTCATCGTGCAAAATCACCTTTCAAGAATCCCATATTCGGAACCGGCTTGGAATTGCTGACAAATCAAGTACCTATAGTGGTATATTGCCATTCGTCTAAGGAGCTCAAAATGGCAAATTTCGCACTTTTGTACTGTTCATGCGAAAATGCCATGCAAGTGCGAATTTCGCACCTTGTATTGTTCATGCGACTTTGGTGCGAAATCTCCTCTGTTCTGTCGACTCCACATGAGATCTTTTCTTTTGTATTTTTTTTATTTAAATTCCTTTCTTATCCTTGTAATTAGCCAATCACAGGCTTTGCTTTGTAAAGACTATAAGAGGGGTGGAAATCATCTCTCGAAAGAATATTGTATATTTTACACTTAGTAAAATTTTCCTCTCGGGAAAAATACAAAGTTCTCTTTTCTTTCATTTTCTCTCTTCTATTTTCTTTTTCTTGGAAGCCAAACAACCTCTGAGGATGTTTTCTGAGAGGATGAGAGGCTAAACCTTTGGTTTCTTGGAGTGAAGGAAGCTAGGTGAAAAGTCCAGATGCAAAAGTGGAAAACTCTCGTGCATTAAATACAAGTAGTTTGAGTTCATAAATGGCTTTTAAATCTAAAGTTTTGCTTTAAATCCCTTAGAATCACTTTGAATGGCCAATACTTGATAAGCTTTTAGGTCTCTGTAGATACTTATTGCTAGATCCACATAAGACCATTAGTTATCATGTATGAGCCATTGGAAAGTGGGTCAAGGTGAAGACCCATAGCGTCTAAAGCCATTAATGGAACTTGACTACCATTTCTATTGACTTTTTATGGATTAAATCTTCATTGTTAAACCTATACCAGTTCGGGAAACAACCATCCTTTATGTTGTTGTCCCCAATACGAGGAGAAAAATCTGGAATTTCCCACTTTGCATTCTGAACTTGATCCTAGCAACCTTTAGCTCCGGGGAGACTTTCTTTCTTCCATTTTTACCTAGTTCTATGTTAGTTTAGTTTCAAACATCATTTTCGAAGCAAATTTTATTTTCATTTAAACTTTAAGTTTTTGACAAAGGAAATCATCAGATTCAATTTCTAATCTCGAGTCTATCACTGGTAGAGTGAAAACCCATCCCAGAGTTCGACCATAGAGCTGCTATACTATAGTAGCTTTGCTACGCTAGTATGAGGTCATAGGATTTATAAATATTTTTTATTAAAATACCCAACTGGGCACGAATCAATATTCTATGAAGGTTGAGAGGCAATACAATGAAGCAGCTTGGTGGAAATACACCTAAGTCACGTACAATGCAAAAGGTTGAGATAAGAACGCTCATAGAGTTATAATACATGGAATAAGGATGTATAATAGTGAAACTAGAACATCATTAAATAAATAATGAATTCCAAATTTATAACATCATGTCATGCTTTTAAGGGCTTTATCCTAACACTAGAGCCCTTAGCTCACGACCCAGAGTAGTTCATGTCAACCACAGACCTAAGTTATTCATATCATTTAGAGCCTTAAGCTCATGACCATGAGTCATTCCTGTCATCCATAGCTCTGAGGTGCTTATAACGTTTAGAGCATGCTGCTCATAACCAAGAATTGTTCATATTTTCCAAAGTTGTGAGCCATTCATAGCATCTAAAGGCCTGAGCTCACGGGATCATGAGTTGTTCATATTATCCATAACTTTGAGTTGTTCATAGCATCTAGATCCTTTAGCTCATGGCACAGAGTCATTCATGTCATCCACATCCCTAAACTGTTCATAGCATCTAGAGCCCTTAGCTCACAACCCAAAGTAGTTCATGTCAACCATAACTCTGGGATGTTCATAGAATCTAAAGCCTCGAGCTCATGACTCGGAGTTGTTCATGTCATCCAAAGCCATGAACTATTCCTAACATCTAGAGCTCTGACTTTACAACCTTGATTCATTCATGTCATCCACAACCTAGAGCAGTTCATAGCATTTAGAGCCATGATCTCACGACCTGGAGCCATTCATGTCATCCACAACCCTTAGCTATTCATAGCATCTAGAGACTTAAGCTCACGGGATCCCAAGTGATTCATATCATCCAAAACTCTTATTTGTTCATAGAATCTAGAGCCCTGAGCTATTCACAACATCCAGAGCCCTAAGCTCATGACCTTTCATCATTCATGTCATCCAAAGCCCTGTGTTAGTCACGACCAAGAATCATTCATATCATCCACAAATTTAAGTGATTGATAGCACTTAGAGGTTTGAACTCACAGGATTCTGAGTCATTCATATCATTCACAACCTCAAGAAGTTGATAGCATCCAAAGGCATGAGCTCACAACATTGAGTAGCTCATGTCATTCCTAGGCCTACGTTGTCCATAGCATCCAAAGCCCTAAGCTTACAACCAAAAGTCATTCATGTCAACCATATACCTTATCTATTTATATCATCTAGAGCCATGGGATCACAACCTTGAGTAGTTCATGTCCTTTATAGCCCTAAGTTGTTCATAACACTTAGTGCCTTAAGTTCAAAACCAAGAATCGTTGATATCATCCAAAACCCTGAGTTGTTCGTAGCATCTAAGACCCTGAGCTCACAACGTGACGTCGTTTATGTCATCCACATCCCTAAACTATTCATAGCATCTAAAGCCTTGGAGTCATTCAAGTCATCCATAGCCTTGAGTTATTCCTAACATCTAGAGCACTAAGCTCACGACCTTGAGACGTTCTTGATATCCATAGTCAAGAGCTCTTCATAGCATTTAGAGCTCTAAGCTCATGACCTTGAGTCATTCATGTCATCGACAACCTTTAGTTGTTCATAACATTTGGAGGCTTCTCCTCATGACCAATAATCGTTCATATCACTTGAAGCCCTAAGCTGTTCATAGCATCTAAAGGCCTGAGCTTACAGGATCCTGAGTCGTTCATATCATCCACAACTCTGAGTTGTTCATAACATCTAGAGCCCTAAGCTCACTACATAGAGTCGTTCATGTCATCCACATCCTTGAACTATTCATAGCATCTAGAGCCCTTAACTCACGAGCCAGATTCTTTCATGTAAACCATAGCCTTGAGTTGTTCATGACTTCTAGAGGTTGAGCTCATGACCTAGAGTTGTTCATGTCATCCAAAGCCCTAGGTTGTTCTTAACACCCAGAGCCTAGAGCTCACAATCTTGAGTCGTTCATCTCATCCACAGCCTTAATTTGTTCATAGAGCTCACGACTTGGAGTCCTTCATGTTTACATAGCCCTGAAATGTTCATAGCATCTAGAGGCCTAAGCTCATGGGAACCTGAGTCATTCATCTCATCCATAACTTTCAGCTATTCATAGCAACGAGAACCCTGAGTTGTTCATTGAAACTAGAGCCTTAAGCTCATGACCTTTAGTCAATCATGTCATCCACAACCCTTAGTTGTTCATAACATTTAGAGCCTTGGGCTCATGACCATGAATCGTTCATATCATCAACAACCATGAGCTATTCATAACACCTAGAGACCTGAGCTTATAGGATCTTAAGTCGTTCAAATCATCCACAACCCCGAGCAATTCATAGCATCCAAAAGCATGAGGTCACGATATGCATATTAACCACAACCTTGAGCTGTTCATAGCATCTAAAGCCCTAAGCTCATGTCCTTGAGTTGTTCATGTCATCCACAACCCCGAGTTGTTCATAACATTTAGTGTCATAAGCTCACACCAAAAAATCATTCATATCATCCTTAGCCTTGAACTGTTCAAAGCATTTAGAGACCATGGCTCTCATGATCCTAAGTCGATCATATCATCCGCAACTCTAAGTTGTTCATAGCATCTAGAGCCCTGAGCTGACAACATAGAGTCATTCATGTCAATCACAACCCTAAGTTGTTCATAGCATGAAGAACCCTGAGCTGACGACCATAAGTCATTCATGTCATTCATAACCCTCACCAACTCATAAAATATAGAGCCTTGGGTTTATGACCAAGAATCGTTCATATCATCCTAAACCCTAAGCTATTCATAGCTCCTAAAGGCTTCAGCTCACAAGATTCTGAGTCGTTCATATTATCCATAACCTTAAGCTATTCATAGATTTTAGAGCCATGAGCTCAAGACGCAAAGTAACTCATATCATCCACAGGCTTGAGATGTTGACAGCATCTAAAGCCTTGCACTCAAGATTCAAAATTGTTCATATTGACCATAAACATGATCTACTCATACCATTTAATGTCCAAAGCTCACAACCTTGAGTCATTCATGTCATCTACAGTCCTGAGTTGTTCATTAGATTTAGAGCCTTGGGCTCATGACCAAGAATTGTTCATATCATCCACAACCTTGACATGTTTATAACATTTAAAGCCCTTACCTCATGACCCAGAGTAGCTCATGTCATCCACAAGCCTGAGTTGTTCATAGAAGCTAGAGCTGTGAGCTCATGACCCGGAGTTATTCATGTCATTCACAACCTTGAGTTGTTCATAGCATCGAAATCACCGAGCTCATAATTCAGAGTCATTCATGTCAACCACTACCTTGAGCTATTCATAGCATTTAGAGCCTTAAGCTCACGACTTGAAGTTCTTCACATCATCCACAACCCTAAGCTATTCATAACATCTAGAGCATTGGGATCATGACCATGAATCATTCATATCATCCACAACACTAAGCTATTCATAGAACCTAGAGCCTAGAACTTAAGACCCAGAGTCGTTCATGCCAACCACAACCCTTAGTTTTTCATAGCATCTAGAGCCCTTAGCTCATAGGATCCCAAGTCATTCATTTCATACACAAAACTGAGTTATTCATAGCATGCGGTTCATTGAGCTCATGACTTGAAGGAGCTCATGTAGTCAAGTGTCTTGATTTATTCATAGCATTTTGAGCTCTAAGATCACAACCTGGAATTGTTCATGTCAACCACAACTCTGAGTTGTTCATAGTATCTAGAACATTGAGCTCATGAACTGGAGTCACTGATGTCATCTATAGCTCTGAGCTCATGATGTAGAATCATTCAAATCCTTTCCAACCTTGAGCTTTACATAACATGTGGAGGCTTGAGCTCATGACCCAAAGTTGTTTATGTCAACCACAACCTTAAGTTGTTCATAGTTTGTAGAGCCTTGAGCTTATGGGCCAGAGTCGTTCATGTTATCCACAACCCTGACCTGTACATAGTATCTAGAATCCTAACCTCATGACCCAGAGTCATTCTAGTCAACCAAAGCCCTAAGTTGCTCATAGCATCCAGAGCCTTAAACTCACGACTTAGAGCAGTTCATGTCATCTACAACCTTGAGTTGTTCATAGCATTTAGAGCCATGGATACACGACCAAGAAGTTTTCATATCATCCACACCACTAAGCTATTCATACCATCTAAAGGCCTAAGCTCACATGATCTAGAATCTTTCATATCATCTACAACCTTGAGCTATTTCAAACATCCAAGGCCCTGAGCTAAAGACTCGGAGTAGTTCATGTCATCCACAGTCTTGAGCTCTTCATAGCATCTAGAGCCCTAGGCTCATAACCCAAATTCTTCATGTAAACCACAACCCTAAGCTTGAGTACATGACCCCGAACCATTCATATCAGCCATAGCTTTGAGTTGTTCATAGCATTTAGAGTCATTGGCTTAGGACCAAGAATAATTAATGTCATCCTCAACCTTGAGCTGTTTATAGCATCTAGAGGTGTGAGCTCATGGGATCTGGAGTCATTGATACCATCCACAATGTTGAGTTGTTCATAGCATCCATAACCTTAAGATCATGACCAAGAGTAGCACATATCATCCACAACCCTAAGTTGTTCATAGCATCTAGAGCCCTGACCTCACGACTCAAAGTTATTGATGTCAATCACAACCTTGAGTTGTTCATAGTATCCAAAGGTTTAAGCTCATGACATAGAATCGGTTATATAATCCATAGTCCTGAAATGTTCTTAACATCTAGAGGTTTGAGCTTATGAGGTCCCTAGTCGTTCATATCATCAGCAACACTGAGTAGTTTGTAGCATCAAAAGCCCAAAGCTTATAACCTTGAGTAGCTTGTGTCATCCATAGTCCTGAGTTATTCATAGCATCTAGAGCCTTAAGCTCACGACCCCGAGTCATTCATGTCAACCATAACCTTGAGTTGTTCATAGTATCTAAAGACCTAAGCTCATGACCTTGATTCGTTCATGTCATCCATAGCCCTGAGCTGTCCATAACATCTAGAAACCTAAGCTCACGACCTTGAGTTGTTCACATCAACAACAACCCTAAGTAGTTCACTGTATTTAGAGCCCTAAGCTCACTACCCAGAGTCATTCATGTCATCCACAGCCCTAAGTTGTTCATAGCATTTAAAGCCATGGGCACATGACCAAGAATCCTTCATATCATCCGTAGCTCTAAGCTTTTCATAGCATCGAAAGGCTTGAACTCACGAGATTTGTAGTCATTCATATAATCCACACCACTGAGTTGTTCATAACATCTAGATTCCTAAGCTCATGACTGGGAGTCATTCATTTCATGCACAACCCTAAGTTATTCATTGCATTTAGAGTCATTGGCTCACAATCAAGAATCATTCATGTCATCCTTATTCTTGAGTTGTTCATAGCATCTAGAGGCCTTAGATCATGGGATCTTGAGTCGTTCATATCATCCAAAACTTTGAGTTATTCATAACATTTAGAGCCTTGAGCACATGACTTGGAGTCCTTCACATCAGTCATAACCTTGAGCTGTTCATAGCATCTAGAGCCTTGAGCTCATGACCCGTAGTCATTCATGTCATCGACAACCCTGAGTTGTTCACTACATTTAGGATGATAGGCTCATGATCAAGAATCATTTGTATCATCCTTAGCCCTATGTTGTTTATAGCATCTAGAGGCCTCAACTCATAGGATCCCGAGTTGTTCATATCATCCATAACTTTTAGCTGTTTAAGCATCTAGAGCCTTGAGCTCATGACCTGAAGTCGTTCATGTCAACCATAGCCCTGAGTTGTTCGTAGTATCTAAAGTCCTAAGCTATTCATAGCATATAGAACCTTGAGCTCACGACCCAAAGTCATTCATGTCATCTACAACCATGAGTTGTTCAAGGTATTTGGAGCCATGGGCACACGACCAAGAATCGTTCATACAATGAACACCCCTGAGCTTTTCATAGCATCTAGAGGCCTAAGCTCTCTTGATCCGTAGTTGTTCATATCATTCACAACCCTGGGTTGTTCATAGCATCCAGAGTCCTAAGCTCATGACCGAGATTCGTTCATCTCATGCGTAATCCTAATCTATTCTTAGCATTTAGAGTAATAGGCTTACAACCAAGAATCATTCATATCATCCTCAAACTTGAGTTTTTCATAGCATCTACAAGTCTAAGATCATGGGATCCCGAGTAGTTCATGTCATCCACAACTCTGAGTGGTTCATAGCATCTAGAGCTTGGAGCACTGATTACTACTCAAAAAGTGCTATTTGATTGCTTATAATAAACTCTTTTAAACACTTTTGAGTAGTAGTTATTGCCTTTTAACCCAATTAACATGTTAAGGACCCTTGCAATCAATTCTAATAAAATTGTGTTAAGTTTTGGTGTTTTGATAGCCTTTTGATCACCAAAGCAATCTGAGATTGAGGAGAGTTATGTGGAATCTTGGGCAAAGCAATTGGAAGCTCAGAAACATGAAGAACCAAAGCTTTAAAGTCCTTTGCCATGAGTAAATCCGGAATGCAAGGAGAGGAAGAAAGAGAATCTGTCATGAAGCATATTCTTGATCACAGTCATATCAGCCACTTTTGGAGCACTTTCTGAAGGCCAATTGATGTATGCTATCTATTGTTTCGAAGCTCAGGAAGTTAACAATCCAATGCTTCAAACGGTGCACAATTCGGAGTTAAAACGAAAAAGTTACAGCCATTGCAAGTCAATCACTCTAAGCTGAAGGAAGCATTTTGCAAAGTGTTGCGAAATCACCCTTTTGTTGCGAAATGATTTCGCAGCCTTTTTGTATAGTGTTGTGGATTTCCTCCTAAAGTTGCTCGATATATGCCGCACGTTGGAAGCTGAGAGCCTCAAGATGAAAGCCAACTTCGCAGCGCTGCGAGATTAGCCTTTTGTTGCGAAGTGATTTCATAGCCCTTTTTGTGTGTCTGCGAAATCTCGCAAACATCATTTTCTCTTGCGAAATGGTCCTTAGTGCGTCCCGATATTTGCTACCGACATTGGGAGATATTTTCCATCAGATTTTTGTTGTCTAAATCCCAAAATTCTCCTTGTAAGCCACCAATTACAAGATTCCTTAGCTTTTAAGTTAGGAAAAAGAGTAAATATCCATGTAATAATTAGTTTTGTATTATGTTCATATAAATACCCCTCGAGAGCCTGTTCTCAGAGGAGGAGGACCCTTTGTAAAGTTTTGAAAGCAAGTAAAGTTCAGGACCTTTATTTTGCCTTACCTTCTCACTTTGTATTTTTCATCTTTTTCTAAGTTATGAACTCTCTGAGGAATTTTCCCCAGAGAATGAGTAACTAAACCTTTAGTTCCTTGGAGCTAAGGTTGCCGGGGAAGGTTCCAAGTGCAAGAATGCAAAGCTTTGTGGTTTTAGCCATTAATGAAGAGGAAGTGAAATCCTTTAGTGATTTCTATGTTTTTAGTTAACTTAAAACACCTTAGAGTCACCTGGGCCAACACTTGGTAAGGCAAGTGATCTCCAACCAAGGAGATGCACTAGTTTACCCCTTGCGAGCCTCTGGGAGGTGACTTTAAGGTAGGATTCTCTGGAATTGCCAACACTTGGTAAGCTTTTGGACTCCAAGGAGACATCCATTAGTTATCTCTTGCGAGCTTGAGAAGGGAAGTCCAAGGTTAAAGATCACCTTGAATGGTTAAGGCTTAGTGAGAGGCTTGAACCATTGCAAGTTGTATCAGTGAGAGAATTAAAGTTGAAATCTAATTAAAGGATGTATCTGTACAACACCGGTTAGAGAATTGACTATATGTTGAATCTCTAATGTGAGGAAATGAACCATCTGACCAGAGCTATGTCTTTTGCATGAGGAACCACCCCAGTGAACCTGACTCTCCAAGGAATGTTTTTCCTCCTAAGTAATTCCGTTACTTGCTCTGCAGTTAGTTTAAATCTAAATCTTTACCAATCAAAATTTGTGTTTTATTTCTTAAGCTAACCTTGAAATGAAACAAGGCCAATTCACTTTGAATTGGTATCATTGATAGCTTGCTAATCCTTCCCAGAGAACGATCCTAGAGCCGCTATGCTATAGTAGCTTTTTCTTTGCTACCCTAGTATATGGTGTAATAGGTTATAAATTTTGTTGATTACTCCCTCATCCAAGGAGCACCAGCTGGTCATAAATCAGCTGAGACACCAATTGGGCATGAATCAAGCACATAAGTTGAAGTCCTTCATGTCAACTATAACCCTGAGTTGTTCATAACATCTAGAACCCTCGGCTAACAACATAGAGTTGTTCATATCATCCACAACCATGAGTTGTTTATAACATTTAAACTCATAGGCTCATGACTAATAATCGTTCACATCATTCTTATCCCTAAGTTATTCATAGTATTTGGAGACATGAGCTCATGACCCAGGGTTGTTCATGTCAACCACTACTCTTAGGTGTTCATAGCATCTATAGTCACGAGCTCACGACTTGAAGTCGTTTATGTCCACCACGACCTGGAGCTTTTCATAGCATCCAAAGCACTTAGCTCACAACTTGAAGTTGTTCATGTTAACCACAACACCAAGTAGGACAGAATATCTAGAGCTCTAAGCTCACCACTCAAGAGTCATTCATGTCATCCACAACCCTGAGCTCATCACATAAAATAGTTCATATTATCCATAACCCTGAGTTATTCATAGTATCTAAAGGTCTGAGCTCACGAGATCCCGAGTCATTTATTTCATCCATAATGTTAAGTTGTGCATAGCATCTAGAGCTCTGAGCTCATGACCCATAGTCATTTAGGTCAACGATAGCTTTAATTTGCTCATAGTATCTAAAGCTTTGAGCTCACGACCCATAGTTGTTCATTTCATCCATAACCCTAAGTTGTTCATAGCATTGAGAGCCCTAAGCTCACGACTGGGAGTCGTTCATTTAAACCACAACCCCGAGCTGTTCATAGCATCTAGAGGCCTAAGCTCATGACCTAGAATCATTCATGTCATCCACAACCTTGTGCTATTCTTTGCATCTAGAGTCCTAAGCTCACAAATTGAAGTCATCTATGTTAACCATAGCTATAAGTGGCTCATAGTATCTAAAGCCTTGAGTTCCCAACTCAAAGTTGTTCATATCATCCATAGCCCTAAGTTGTTCATAACATTTAGAGCCCTAAGCTCACAATTGAGAGTCGTTCATGTAAACCACAACCATGAGTTGTTCATTGCATCTGGAGCCTTAAGCTCATGACCTAGAATCATTCATTTCATCCACAACCTTGAGCTATTCATTACATCCAAAGTCTTGAGCTCACAACTTGGAGTCGTTAATGTCAACCACAACCCTGAGCTATTCATAGCATCTAAAGCCCTGTGCTCAGGACCCAGAGTTATTCATGTCATCCATAACCCTGAGTTGTTCATAACATTTAAACACATAGGCTCACGACCAAGAATTGTTTGTATCATCCTTAACCCTAAGTTGTTCATAGCATCTAAAGGCCTTGGCTCACAGGATCCCGAGTTGTTCATATCATCCACAACTCTGAGCTATTCATAGCATTTAGAGTGTTGAGCTCATGACCCAAATTCATTCAATTAAGCCTTAACCCTGAGTTGGTCATAGCATTTAAAGCCCTAAACTCAGGACCCAGAGTCGTTCATGTCAACCACTAGCTTGAGCTGTTCATATCATCTGGATCCCTAAGCTCATGATCGGGAGTCATTCATGTCCACTACAACTTAGAGCTTTTCATAGTATCTAGAGCCATGTGCTCACAACCTGAAGTCATTGACGTGAACCACAACCATGTGTTGCTCATAACACTTAGAGCCCTGAGCTCACAACCTAGAGTCATTCATGTCATCCACAACTCTGAGCTTTTCACAAGATCTAGTGCCCTAAGCTAACGATTTGGATTAATTCATGTCAACTAGAGCCCTGAGTTGTTCATAGCATTTAGACTCATTGGCTCATGATGAAGAATCATTCATATCAATCTTAGTCCTTAGTTTTTTCATAGTATGTAGAGGCCTCAGCTCATAAGATTTCAAGTCGTTAATATCATCCACAACTCTCAATTGTTTATAGCATCTAGAGCTCTGAGCTTAGGACACAGAGTCATTTTTGTCAACCACCACCATGAGCTTTTCATAGTATCTAGAGCCTTAAGCTCATGACCTAGAGTTTTTCATGTCTACCATAACCTTGAGTTGTTCATACCATCTAAAGCCTTGAGTTAACAACCCCGAGTTTTTCATGTCTTCCACACCCGTGAGCTATTCATAGCATCTAGAGTCTTAAGCTCACGACTCAGAATTGTTCATGTCAACAACAACCTTGAGCTATGCATAGCATATAGTGGCCTGAGCTAACAAGTTGGAGTTATTCATGTCATCCACAACCCTGATTTGTTCATAGCATTTAGACTCATAGGCTCATTACCATGAATCATTCATATCACCCTCAACCTTGAGCTATTCATAGCATCTAGAGGTCTAAGCTCATGGGATCCCTAGTCATTGATATCATCCATAAATCTAAGTTGTTTGTAGCATCTAAAGCCTTAAGCTCACAACCTAGATTCATTCTTGTTAATTAAACCCCTAAGTTGTGCATTGTATCTCAAGCCCTAACCTTACAACCAGGAGTCATTCATGTTGACCATAACCTTAAGCTATTCATAGTATCTAGAGCCTTGAGCTCATGACCTAGAGTCATCTATATCCTTTATAGCTTGGAGCTTTTCATTGCATCTAGAGCCTTGAGCTCACGGCCCGGATTTGTTCATGTCAACCATAACCCTGTGTTGTTCATAGCATCTAGAGCCTTGAGTCCATGACCTAGAGTCGTTAATGTCATTCATAACCCTTAGCTTATGATGCAGAATTGTTCATCTAATCCACAACCTTGATTTATGCATAACATTTAGAGGATTGAGCTCAAGAGATCTCAAGTTGTTCGTATCATCCATAGTGTTGAGTTGTTGATAAAATCCATAGCCTTGAACTCACGAGTCGGAGCAGCACATATCTTCCATAACCTTATGCATAACATCGAGAGCCTTGAGTTCATGACTTGGAGTAATTCAGGTAAACCATAGCTCTAAGCTGTTCATAGCATCTAAAGCCCTGAGCTCGTGATCTGGAGTTATTCATGTTATTCATAACTATCAGCTTTTAATAGCATCTAGAGCCCTGACCTCATGACTCGGAGTCTTTAATTTCATCCACAACCCTAAGTTGTTCATAGCATTTGGACTCATAGGCTCATGACCAAGAATCATTCATATGATCCTCAACCTCGAACTATTCATATCATCTAGAGGCTAGAGATCACAGGACACTCAGTCGTTCATATCATCCATAATTGTGAGTTGTTCATTGCATCTAGAGCCTTGAGCTCATGACATGAAGTTGTTCATGTTAGCCATAACCATAAGCTCATATTCTGGAGTCCTTCATGTAATCCATTGCCATGAGCTTTTCTTAGCATCTAGTGTCTTGAGCTCACAACATGGAGTCATTTATGTCAACCATAGCCTTGAGTTGTTCATAGGATCTAGAGCCCTCAACACAAGACTCGAAGTCATTAATGTCATCCATAACCCTCATTTGTTCATAGAATCTAATGCTCTAAGCTCACAAAGCGACGTAGTTCATGTTATCCATAACCCTGTGTTGTTCATAGCATCTACACCCTTGAGCTCATGATCCAGATTCGGTCATGTCAACCACTGCCCTGAGTTATTCATAGCATCTAAAGCCCTAAGATCATAACCTAGAGTTGTTCATGTCATTCATAGCCTTCAATTGTTCATAGCATTTAGAGCCATGAGCTCACGACCATGAATCATTCTTATCATCCACTCCCCCTAGTTGTTCATAGCATCTAAAGGCCTAAGTCAACGGGATCCCGAGTCGTTCTAATCATTCAAAACACTTAGCTTTTCATATCACTTAAAGCCTTATGCTAAGGCCGAGAGTAGCTCATGTCATATAGATTTGTGGGCTATTCATAGCATATATAGCCTTGAGTTCATGACTCGGAGAAGTTCCTCTCAACCATAGCATTGAGCTATTCATGGATCCTAAAGCTCTAAGATCATGACCCCAAGTCTTTCATGTCAACCATAACCTTGAGTTGTCCATAACATTTAGAGCCCTGAGCTAAATACCCCAAGTTGATAATATCATACACAACCCTGAGTTGTTCATAGCATCCTGAACCCTAATCTCATGACCCGGTATCATTCATGTCAACCATAACCATGATCTATTTATAGCTTCTAGATTCCTCAACTCACGATCTAGAGTCATTCATGTCATCCACAACCCTGAGTTGTTCCTAACATCTAGAGCCTTGTGCTCACGACCCAGAGTCGTTGATGTAAAGCAGAACCCTGAACTATTCATCGCATCTTTGTTCATGTTATCCATAACCCTGAGATCATGACCTAAAGTTGTTCATTTCATCCACAGCCCTGAACTATTCATAGCATCTAGAGCCTTGAGTTCACAACCTAGAATCGTTCATATCATCCTTAACCTTGAGTTGTTCATAGAATCTGGGCTCATTAGATCTCGAGTTGTTCTTATCATCCACATCCCTGTGTTGTTAAAAGCATCTAGAGCCTTGAGCAAATAACCTAGAGTCATTCATGTCATTGACAACCCCGAGTTGTTCATGACATTTAGAGCCCTAAGCTCACGACTCGGAGTCGTTCAAGTCAACCACAACCCTAAGCTACTCATAGCATCTAGAGTTTTGAGCTCATAGCCCAAAGTCATTTAAGTCATCCACAAAACTGAGATATTCATAGCATTTAAGGCCATGGGCTCATGACAAAGAATCATTCATATCATCCACAACCTTGAGCTGGTCATAGCATCTAAAGGCTTAAGCCCACTGGATCCGAGTCATTCATATCATCGACAACCCTAAGTTGATCATAGAATCTAGAGCCTTAAGCTCATGACAGAGAGTAGCTCATAGGATCTATAGCCCTAAGCTTAGGACCCGGAGTTGTTCATGTTATCCATAACCCTTATTTATTCATATAATCTCGAGCTCTTAGCTCATTACCCATAGTCATTCATTTCATCCACAACCCTGAACTATTCATAACATCTAGAGCCTTGAGTTCATGACCCAAAATCGTTCATATCATCCACAACTCTAAGTTGTTCATATTATCTATATCCTTGAGCTGGCGACATAGAATAGTGCATATCATCCACCATCATGAGATGTACATAGTATCTAGAGACCTGAGCTCATGACCTAGCGAAGTTCATGTCATCGATAGCCCTCAGTTATTCATAGCATCTATAGCCCCAAGCTCACGACTCGAAGATGTTCATGTGAACCACAACCCTAAGTTGTTCATAGTATTTAAAGCCTTGTGCTCATGACTCAAAGTCATTCATATCGTCCACAACCCTCAGTTGTTCATAACATCTAAAGCTTTGAGCTCATGACATAGAATCATGCATATCAACCACAACCCTTAGTTGTTCATAGCATCTTCAAGCTAGTGCTCATGACGTAAAGTAGTTCATTTCATCTGCAATGCTAAGTTGTTCATAACATTTAGAGCCATGGGCTCATGACCAAGTTGTTCATGACATCTAGAGCCTTAAGCTCACGACCTGGAGTCGTTCAAGTCAACCACAACCCTAAGCTACTCATAGCATCTAGAGTTTTGAGCTCATAGCCCAAAGTCATTCGTGTCATCCACAGAACATAGATTATTCATAACATTTAAGGCCATGAACTCACGACCAAGAATCATTCATATCATCCACAACCTTGAGTTGGTCTTAGCATCTAAAGGCTTAAGCTCACTGGATCCTGAGTTATTCATATCATCGACAACCCTAAGTTGATCATAGAATCTAAAGCCTTAAGCTCATGACCAAGAGTAGCTCATAGGATCTATAGCCCTAAGCTCAGAACCCGGAGTTGTTCATGTTATCTATAACCCTTATTTATTCATATAATCTCGAGCTCTTAGCATCCACAACCCTAAACTATTCATAACATCTAGAGCCTTGAGTTCATGACCCAAAATCGTTCATATCATCCACAATCCTAAGTTGTTCATATTATCTATATCCTTCAGCTCATGACCTAGAATAATGCATATCATCCACCGTAATGAGCTGTACATAGTATTTAGAGACTTGAGCTCATGACCTAGCGAAGTTCATGTCATCGATTGCCCTAAGTTATTCATAGCATCTGTAGCCCCAAGCTCACGACTCGGAGATGTTCATGTGAACCACAACCCTAAGTTATTCATTGTATTTAGAGCCCTGTGCTCATGACTTAAAGTCATTCATATTGTCCACAACTCTCAGTTGTTCATAACATCTAGAGCCCTAAACCCACAACCCGTAGTCGTTAATGTCAACCACAAACTTGAGCTATTCATAACATCTAGAGCCCTAAGCTTGCAACATTAAGTCATTCATGTTAGCTACAACTTTGAGTTATTCATAACATTTTCAGCTCTGGGCTCAGGACCAAGAATCGTTCATATGATTCATAGCCTTGAGTTGTTCGTATGATCTAAAGGCCTGAACTCATAGGATCCTGATTCATTCATATCATCCATAACCTTGACTTGTTCATAACATCGAAAGCCATGGGTTAATGACCTAGAGTAGCTCATGTCATCCAATGGCCTGAGCTGTTCATAGCATCTAGAGCACTAAGCTCATGACCCATAGTCATTCAAGTCAACCACAGACCTAAGCTCTTCAAAGCATCTAGATCCCTCTACTCATGACCTGAAGTCATTCATGTCATCTATAACCTTGAGTTGTTCATAGTATCTAGATGCCTTAGCTCATGACATAGGATTGTTCATATCATCCAATACTCTGAGCTATTTATAGCATTTAGAGGTTTAAGCTGACCACCTAAAACCATTTATGTCATCCACAACCATGAGCTACTCATAGCATCTAAAGCCTTGAGTTCACAACCCATAATAATTCATATCGTCCACAACCTTAAGTTGTTCAAAACATCTAAAGCTTTGAGCTCACGACATAGAATCATGTATATCAACCACAACCCTTAGTTGTTCATAGCATCCTCAAGCTAGTGCTCATGACGTAAAGTAGTTCATCTCATCTGCAATGCTAAGTTGTTCATAACATTTAGAGCCATGGGCTCATGACCAAGAATCGTTCATATCATCCTCATCCTGAGTTGTTCATAGCTTTTAGAGGCCTGAGCTCACGAGATCCCAAGTCGTTCATAATATCCTCAACTTTAAGTTATTCATAACATTTAGAGCCCTAATTTCATGACTTAAAGTCATTCATTTCATCCATAGCCTTGTACTATTTATAGCATCTAGATCCTTGAGCTCACGACATAGACTCGTTCACATCATCCACAACCATGTGTTGTTCTTAGCATTTAGAGCCCTAAGATCATGACCCGAAGTCCTTCATGTCATCCAGAACCTTGAGCAATTCATAACATCTAAAGCCTTGAGTTCATGATCTAGAGTAGCTCATATAATCCATAGCCTTGAGCTGTTCATAGCATCTAAAGTTGTGAGCTCATAACCCGGAGTCCTTCATGTCATCCACAACCTTAAGCAGTTCATACCATCTAGAGCCTTGAGTTCACAACCCATATTAGCTCATATAATGCACGACCTTGAGTTGTTCATAGCATCTAAAGTTGTGAGGTCATGACCTAGAGTCATTCATGTCAACCATAATCCTAAACAGTTCATAGTATCTAGAGCCCTCAACTCATGATGACCTCATGACTTGGAGTTGTTCGTGTCAACCACAACATTGAGTTATTCATAGCATCTAGAGCCCTATGCTCATTACCTAAAGTCATTCATGTCATCCATAGCCCTATGCTATTCATAGAATTTAGAGTCTTAGCTCACAACCAAGAATCGTACATATCATCTACAACCCTGAGTTGCCTATAGCATATAGAGTCCTGAGCTCACGGGATCTTGGTTCATTCATATCTTCTAATACCCTGAGTCTAGAGTCCTAAGCTCATGACCCAGAGTAGCTTATGTCACCCACAACCTTGAGTTATTCATAGCATTTAGAGCCATAAGATCACGATTGGGACTTGTTCTTGTCAACCACAACCCTGAGCTGTTAATGGCATATAGAGTCCTGAGCTCACGATCAGGAGTCCTCCACATCATCCACTGTCCTTAGCTTTTCATGGTATTTAAAGCCATTGGCTCACGACTAAGAATCATTCATATCATCCACAATAATGAGGTGTTCATAACATCAAGGGTCTTAAGCTCACGACACGAAGACTTTTATTCATCCATAACCCTAAGTTGTTCATTGTGTCTAGAGCCTTGAGTTCATGACCCAAAATCGTTCATATCATCCACAACCCTCAGTTGTTCATAACATTTAGATCCTTGAGATCATGACCCATACTTGTTTATATCATCAATAATATGGAGTTGTTCATAGCATCTAGACACGTGAGCTCGTGACCTAGAGTAATCAATGTCATTAAAAGGCATAAGTTATTCATAGAATCTAGAGCCTTGAGCTCACAACCTGGAGTTGTTCATGTTAACCACAGGCCCACACCCTTCATAATATATAGAGCGTTGAGCTCATGACCTAGAGTCATTCATGTCATCCATAACCCTGAGTTGTTCACAACATCTAGAGCTCTCAACTCACAACCCGAAGTCATTCATGTCAACTATAACCTTGAGTTGTTCATAGCATCTAAAGCGCTGCGCTCATCACCCAAAGTTGTTAATGTGAAACATGGTCTTAAGTTGTTCATAGCATTTAGAGCCTTGAGCTCGCAACCTAAAGTCATGAACATTCATGTCATCTACAGCCCTCAGCTTCTCATAGCATTTAGAGCCATGAGCTCATGATCAAGAACTATTCATATGATCCACAACCTTGAGCTGCTCATAGCATTCAGAGGACTGAGGTCATAGGATCATGAGATGTTGATATCATCCACAACCCTGAGTTGTTCATAGCATCCAAAGTTGTGAGCTCATGACCCGAAGTAGTTCATCTCATTAACAACCATGAGTTGTTTATAACATCTAGAACCTTGAGTTCATGACCCAAACTCATTCTTGTAACCACAACCCTAAGCTTTTCATAACATATAAAGCCCTAAGCTCAGGACTCAGAGTTTTTCATGTGATGCACAACCTTGAGTTGTTCATAGCATTTAAAGCCATTGGCTCACAACCAAGAATCATTCATATTATCCTCAACCCTGAGTTGTTCATAGCATCTAGAAGCTTGTGCTCACAGGATCCTAAGTCGTTCATATCATCCATAACTCTAAACTCATTACCCAGAGTTGTTCATGTCATCCACAACCTTAAGCACATGAAGCATATAAATTCATATCATCCATAGCTTTGAGCTATACTTAGCATTTATAGGCTTGACCTCACGGGATTCTGAGTCATTCATATCATCCATAATGCTTAGTTGTTCAGAGAATCCATAGCCCTCAGCTCATGACTTGGAGTAGTTTATATCATTCATAACCTTGAGTTGTTCATAGCATTTAGACTCATGAGCTCACGACACAACGTCATTCATGTGAACCACAACCCTAGGCTATTCATAGTATCTAGAGCTCTAAGCTCACGACCCAGAGTCATTTATGTCATCCACAACCTTGAGCTATTCATAGCATTTAAAGCGTTGAGCTCACGGCCCAAAGTTGTTCTTGTCAACCATAGCCCTAAGTTGTTCATAACATCTAGTGCCCTGAGCTCACTATCTGAGGTCATTCATGTCATTCATAGCCTTAAGCTATTCATATCATTTAAAGCCATAGGTTCACTACCATGAATCATTCATGTCATGCTCAACCCTAAGTTGTTCATAGCAGCTAGAGGACTAAGCTCACAAAATCTCGAGTCGTTCATCATCCAATACCCTGAGTTGTTGAAAGCATCCAAACTTGTAAGCTCATGACCTAGAGTAGCTCGTGTCATCCATAATCCTTCAATGTTTATAGAATCTAGAGCCCTAAGCTCACGACTTGAACTTCTTCTTGTCAACTATAACCATGAGTAGTTCATAGCATCTAAAGCCTTGAGCTCACAACCTAGGGTTGTTAATAGCATTCACAACCTTGAGTTGTTCATAGTATATAGAGGCTTGAGCACATGATGTAGAATCATTATTAACATCCACAACCCTGAGTTGTTCATAGCATCTAGAGGCCTCAGGTCATTGGAGACCGAGTCATTCATATCATCCATAACTATGAGTTGTTCATAGCATCTAGGCCCCTAAGCTTACGACTCAAAGTTGTTCAAGTCAACCATAACCCTGAGTTGTTGATAGCATCTCAAGCCCTAAGCTCATGACTTGGAGTCATTCATGTCATCCATAACATCGAGAAATTCATAGCATCTAAAGGCTTAAGCTCATGACAAAAATGATTCATATTTTTCCCAACCCTGATTGGTTCATAAAATCTATAGGACTGAGCTCATGGGATCCCAAGTCGTTCACATCATCCACAACTTTGAGTTACTCTAAACTTCTAGAACTTTGAGCTCAGGACCTAGAGCCTTTCATGTCAACCACAACCCTATGTTGTTCATAGAATCTTATGGTCATGACCTGAAGTTGTTCATGTCATCCACAACCCTGGGCTTATGCATGAAGATAATCAATTCAGTCGTTGTGGTCGGACTCTATTATGGATATGTTAAAAGCATTTAAAGCCCTAAGCTCATGAGCTAGAGTCATTCATATCAACCATAACCTTGAGTTATTCATAAAATCTAGAGGCTTAAGATAATGACTTGGAGTGGTTCATGTCCACCATAACCTGAGTTGTTCATAACATCTACAGACTTGAGCTCATGACTCGGAGTAGTTCATGTCATCAACAACCTTAGGGAGTTCATAGAACCTAGACCCTTGAACTCATGACCCAGAATCGTTCATGTCGACCACAACCCTGAGTTGTTCATAGTATCTAGAGGATAAAGCTCAAGACTCAAAGTCATTTATGTCATTCATAGCCCTGAATTGTTCATAGCATCTAAAGCTATGAGCTCACGAACCAAAGTCATTCATGTCAACCACAACCCAGAGGTGTACGTTGCATCCAGAGACTTGAGCTCAGGACCCAGAGTCGCTTATGTCAATTAGCACCATCAGCAGTTTATAACATCTAAAGCCTTATAATCACGACCCAGAGTCGTTCATGTCATCCACGGCCTTGAGTAGTTCATAGCTTTGAGTTGTTCAAAGAATCTAGAGCCTTGAGTTCATGACTCGAAGTCATTGATGTCAACTATAACCTTGAGTTGTTTATAGTATATATAGCCTGAAGCTCACGACCAAGAGTTGTTCATGTCATCCACAACCCTAAGTTGTTCATAGCATCTAGAGCCCTTAAATTACAACCCAAAGTCATTCAAGTGATCGACATCCCATACCTATATATGCCATCTACAACCCTTAGTTCATGACCTGGACTCTTTCATGATCGGTGTCATTTATTTCATCCATAACATTGAGTTGCTAAGAGCATCTAGAGCCCTAAGCTCATGACATGAACTCTTCATGTTAACCACAAACCTATGTTGTTCACTGCATCTAGAGCCTTGAGCTCATTACCTGGAGTCGTTCATGTTAACCACAACCCTGAGTAGTTCATAGCATCTAAAGCCCTGAGCTCAGGACACTGAGTCGTTAATGTCAAACACAACCCTCAATTGTTCATAGCATCAAGAACCCTAAGCTCATGACCCGAAGTTGTTCATGTCAACCATAGCCATGAGATGTTCATAACATCTAAAGCCCTGAACTCATGAGTTGAAGTCTTTCTTATCATCGACAGCCTTAAGTTATGCATAGCATCTAGAGCCCTAAGCTCACAACTCAAAATCTTTGTTTTTAACCACAACCCTGAGCTATTTATAGAATCTAGAGGCCTTATCTCACGAAATAGAGTCATTCATGTTATTCAGAACATTGAGTCGTTGATAGCATTTAAATCCTTAAGCTCACGAACCAGAGTCATTCATGTCATCCATAACCTGAGCAGTTCATAGCATCTAGAGGCTAGAGCTCATGATGGAGAATCATTCACATCATCCACAATTTTGAGCAATTCATAAGATCTAAAGGCTTATGCTCATAGAATCCCAAGTAACTTATATCATCCACAACTCCGAGCTTTTCATAGCATCTAGAGCCCTAGGCCCTCGAACAAGAGTAGCTCATGTCATCCATAGCCGAGATTTTTTCATAGCATCTATAGCCTTAAGCTCACGACCTAGAGATTTCATGATAATCATAACCCTGAGTTGTTCATAGCATCTAAAGCCTTGAGCTCTCAACCCGGGGTCTTTCATTTTATCGACAACCCTGACCTATGTATAGCATCTAGAGCCCTCAGCTCATGACTCGGAGTCTTTCATGTCATCGATAGCCTTAGGTTATGCATAACATCTAGAGCTCTAAGCTCATAACTAAGAGTCTTTGATGTCAACCACAACCTTGAGCATTACATAAAATATAGAGGCCTAATCTCATGACCCAAAGTTGTTCATATCTTCCACTGCACAGAGCAGTTTATAACATCTAGAGGCTTGAGCTCATGACATAGAATCATTCATATTGTCCAGAACCTAGAATGGTTCATAAGATCTACAGGCCTAAGCTCACAGGATCCCAAGTTATCCATATCATCCACAATTATGAGTTGTTCATAGCTTATAAAGCCCTAAGCTAAGCACCTAAAGTCTTTCATGTCAACCACCACCCTGAGTTGTTCATAGTATCTAAAGCCCTGAACTCATAAGCTGGAGTCGTTCATGTCATCCACAACCCCTGAGTTTTTCATAGCATCTAGCGCCTTGAGCTCAGGACCTGGAGTCAATCATGTCAACCATAGCCCTGAGTTGTTCATAGCATCAAGAACCTTGACATCAAAACCTAGAGTTGTTCATATATTTCATAGGATCTAGAGGATTGAGCTTATGACACAGAATCGTTCATATCATCTACAATCCTAAGTGGTTCATAGCATCAAGAGGTCTGAGCTCATGGGATCCTGAGTTGTACATATAATCAACAACTCTAAGTTGTTCATAACATCCAGAGTCCTAAGATCATGACCTATAGTAAAGCATGTCATTCATAACTTGGAGTTGTTCATAGCATCTAGAGCCTTAAGCTCACAACCCAGAGTCATTCATGTCATCCACAATCCTGAGATTTTTATACTATCAAGAGCCCTAAACTCATGACCTAGACTATTTCATGTCATCGACAACCTTAAGTGGTACATAGCATATAAAGCCTTGAACTCATGACTTGGAGTCTTTCATGTCAACCACAACCTTGAGCTGTTCATAAAATCTAGAGACCTAAGCTCATGACCCGGAGTCATTCATGCCATCCATAACCCTGAGTTGTTAATAGCATCTAGAACCTTAAGCTCATGATGCAAAGTCATTCATGAAAATTACAACCCTGAGTTGTTCATAGTGTCTAGAACCTTGAGCTCACGACTCGGAATCATTCATGTCAACCACAACCCTGAGTTATTCATAGCATCTAAAGCCTTGAGCTCACGACTTAGAGTCGTTCATGTCAACCACAACCCAAATATGTTCATAACATCTAGAGCCTTGAACTCACGACCTAAAGTCTTTCATGTCATCGATAGCCTTAAGTTATGCATAGCATTTAAAGCCTCGAGCTCATGACACAAAGTCTTTTTTCTCAACCACAACCCTGTGTTGTTCATAAAATCTAGAGACCTGAGCTAATGAACCATAGTCATTCATTTTTTCCATAACCCTAAGTTGTTAATAGCATCTAAAGCCTTGAGCTCACAACCCGAACTCGTTCATATTATCCATGACCCTTAGCAGTTCATATCATCTAGAGGCTTCAACTCATGATGCAGAATCATTCATATCATCCACAACCTTAGGCAGTTCATAGTGTTTAGAAGCTTGAGATCATGGGATCCTAAGTTGTTCATATCATCTATAACTTTGAGCTCACGACCTAGAGTAGCTCATGTCATCCATAACTCAGAGCTATTCATAGCATCTAAAGCCTTAAGCTCATGATCTAGAGTCATTTATGTCAACCACAGTCTTGAGCTATTCATACTATCTAGAGCCCTGAGCTCTTGACCTAAAGTTTTTCATGTCATTGACAACCCTAACTTGTGCATAGCATTTAGAGCCTTGAGCTCATGACCCGAAGTCTTTCTTATCATTGATAACCTTAAGTTGTGCATAACTTCTAGAGCCCTAAGCTCATGACTAAGAGTCTTTGATGCCAACCACAGACTTGAGTTGTTCATAGAATCTAAAGGCCTGAGCCTATGACCCAAAGTCGTTCATGCCATCCATAACCTTAACTTTTTAGTAGCATTTAGAGCCTTTAGCTCACTACCCAAAGTCTTTCATGTTAATTACCACCTTGAGTTATTCATAGCGTCTAGATCCTCGAGCTCACGATCTAGAGTCATTCATCTCTTTCATAGCCCTAAGCAAATTATAACATCTACTAGCTTGAGCTCATGACACAAAATCGTTCAAATCATCTATAGCTTAAAGCGATTCATAGCATCTACAGGCTTAAGCTCATGGGATCCCAAGTCGTTCACATCATTCACAACCCTAAGTTGTTCATATCTTCTAGAGCCTTAAGCTCAAGACCCAAAGTCTTTCATGTCAATCATTACCTTGAGTTGTTCATAATATCCAAAGCTCCGATCTTATAACCCAAAGTTGGTCATATCATCCATAGCCTTGAGTTGTTGAGAGCATCTAGCACCTTTAGCTCATGACCTAGAGACGTTCATGTCAGCCATAACTTTGAGCTTTTCATAGCATTTAAAGCCCTGTGATCATGACTCTGAGTCATTCATGTCTTCCATAGCCTTGAGTAGTTCATAGCATCTAATGGCTTGAGCTCAGGAAGTAGAATTGCTCATATCATCCATAACCCTAAGCGATTCATTGCATCTAGAGGATTGAGCTCATGGGATCCTAAGTCATTCATATCATCCACAACTCTGAGCTATTCATAGCATCCAAAGCCTTAAGCTCACAACTCGGAGTAGCTCATGTCATCCACAGCCCTAAGTTGTTCATAGCATCTAGAGCTCTCGAGCTCACAACTTAGAATCGTTCATGTCAACCATAATTCTGAGTTGTTCATATTATCTAGAGCCCTAAGCTCACGACCTAGAATTGTTCATGTCATGCACAATCCTAAGTTATTCATAGCATCTAGAGCTCTAAGCTCACGATGCATGGTCTTTCATGTCATTGATAACCATAAGTTGTGCTAGCATCTACAACCTGTGCTCACAACTCGGAGTAATTCATGTCATCCACCACCTTGAGTTATTAATATCATCTAGAGCCGTGAGCTCAGGACTCGAAGTTCTTCATGTCATCCACAACCTTGATTTTTTCATAACATCTTAAGCCCTAAGCTCACGACCCATAGTCGTTCATGTCAATCACAACCCTAAGTTGTTCATTGCATGTAGAGCATTGCACTCACATCCTAGAGTTTTTCATATCAACAACAACCTTGAGTTGTTCATAGAATCTAGAGACCTGAGCTCATAACCCAGAGTTTTTCATGTATCTATAGCCTTTAGTTGTTAATAGCATCGACAGGCCTTAGCTCATGACTCGGTGTTGTTCATGTCAAAAATAGCCATGAGTTGTTCATATATCTAAAGCCTTGAACTCACAAGTCGGAGTATTTCATTTCATCGACAACCTTTAGTTGTGCATAACATCTAGAGATTTCAGTTCACAAATTAGAGTCTTTCATGTCAACTGATTCGTGCTCAGTTGGTGTATGCCCTGTTAGTTGGTGTTCAATCAACTGTTGTGCTTTGATTTCAATCCTCAGATGGGAGTAATCAATAAAATTTATAAACTTATTTCACCATATACTAGGGTAGCATTAGCTAGCATAGCATAGTGGCTCTAGGGTCGTCCACAGGGATGGGTTTTCAAATTACAATTGATATTAGTTAAAAAACTGAATTGGTGATTTTTCTTTTCAAGGTTAGCTTTAAAAGAAAACACAAGTATGTGTGAAAAAGTTGGTTTTAAGTGAAACCAAAAATAAAGTAACTGAAATTACTTACAAAGAAAAATGCTTCTTGGAGTTTTAGATCACTAGGCTCAGGTTCCTTATACAAAAAGGGAGACTCCAGTCACTTGGATATTTTCCTCGCATTGGGGATTTAACATATAGTTATTTCCCGAACCGGTGTGGTACAGATGCTTCCCTTTAATGGTTTCAAACACTAAATCCCTATCACTAAATCATCTTGCAATGGTTCATACCTCTCACTTGGTATTGGCCATTCGAGGTGATCCTTAACCTTGGATTACCCATCAAAAGCTCGCAAGAGATAAACTAGTGGATCTCAATGGATGGAGTCCACTTGCCTTACCAAGTGTTGGCCCAAGTGATTTTAAGGGATTTTAAGTTAACTAAAAAGATAAAAATCATTAACGGGTCACACTTTCTCTTCATTAAAAACTGAAACAACAAAACTTGCACTTTTGTATCTAGAACCTTACCTAGCTTCCTTCACTCTAAGAAACAAAAAGCCTAGCCACTCATCCTCTAGGAAAACATCCTCAAAGTTTGATTTTCTAGCTATTAAAATAAAAGAGAAAACAAAATGAGAAGGTAAGGTAGAGTAGAGCTCTGTGTATTACTTTTTGAAAAACTATATAAAGTTCGTCTCCGAGAAAAACTCCATAGAGATCCTTTTTTAAAAGAAAATTACAATAGATATTATAGAGAGAGGTTATTCACCGCTCCTGCTAACTTCCCAACCAAGAAAACTTTTCATTGGTGGGTTACAAGGAGAAAATAGGGATTTACACACAAATATCTGAAGATAAACATCAAATGGAGTTGGTGTGCAAATATCTCAGATTACAGGTGGATTTCACAAGTTCAAACGCAACTTGCAAAAATTTCACAAGTTGAAATTGTGGTTTCGCAAGTTGCAAAATTGTCCTGCAACTAATCAGCTCATTGTCCTGTAACGATTCCTTTCCTCTTCCTATTTCGCAAGTTGCGAAAATTTCGCAAGTTGGATTCCACAACTTGCGAAATTGCTGGATGGTTGATTTCTTCTGTGATTTTCTTCCTTGCATCCTCGTTTGGCTTTGGAAAAGGGTTATGAAGCTCCAAACCTTAGTTTCTTCATGAATTTGAGCTTCAACTTGCTTTGCCATGAACTATACAAAGATCTCCCTCATTCTTGGATTGCTTTGGTGATAAAAAAGCTATGAAAAACACCAAAACTTAACACAATTTGATTAGAAACGATTGCAAGGGTCCTTAACATGCCAATTGAGTTAAAAGGTAATAACTACTACTCAAAAGTGTTTAAAAGAGTTAATTACAAGCTATAAAATAGCACTTTTTGAGTAGTTATCACTCCCCCCAACCGACATATTGCTAGTCCCTTAACAATGAAGAAGAGAAAAAAAAAAATAAACAGTACTATAATATACAACATCATGCTGATCACTCCAAAAAATTTCAAGTGGCATGATGATCATACTCTCACATGGAACATTAAAGATATAAAACTCAAACTTCAACAACAGTTATCAAATAACTTGCCTAATCACAATTCATAAAGAAAATACATTATGCAAATTTAAGCTTTAAAAGAATTTCCACTCCCAAAGGGTCAATCCTTACTCTTCCACAAAATCTAAGTGTTACTTATTAGTTTCCGAATATAGTATGCTAAACTAATCTCTCCCCCCAACCTAGCTCTTTTTCAAATCTTAGCAAACTGACAACCTCCAATAGGCTAAGAACGCACCTCATTTATTTCACACTTTTTTTCTTGTAGGAGTACAAAGCTTAAAGGTATTCTTTTCTAAATTGTCCATGTAACGGGGGTTCATCAATGACTCCCAACCAATTAAGGTTTAGGGCATCAAGCTTCAAGGATATTTCGACCACTAACTCCTTGGATTTTACCCCGGACTTTTAAGATTGGAATTCAATACCCAAGCACCTACAGTATGTTAAACTCCACCTATTCACCCTTGTAACGAGCATTAAGGTCGGTGACTCCCAACCAATGAAGGCTTAGGGCACCAGGTTTTAAAGATTTTCACCATATGCCCCTCAGACCTTGCTCAGGTTTCAAGGCAAGTAAAACATTTTTTTTTCTTTCTTCTTTTTCTTATCTTTCTCTATAGACCTCCTTGGGAAATGTAGATGGTTTCATGAAGGACTCTTTGGATGCAACTTGGAAGAACCTTATCTATGATTTTATACAAGCTTGGGACTAAGCTAATATGTTTAAAGTTTGATATTTTGGTGGCTTAACTTCCTTTTGGCATAAGAGTAATGAAGGTAGCATTTGTACTTTGGTTGATTACCTTGTTATTATGAAACTTTATAAACACTTTTAATCCATCCTCCTTCATCACATCTTAACATCATTGAAATACTTCTATGGAGAAACCACTTGGCTTAGGAGCCTTTTCTTTGTCTAACTAAAAGACAACTTTACAAACTTCCTCTTAAGGGAAAAAGTTGACTCTTCGGTCAACATTTTGATCGTGTGGGGATGCTTGTCGAATGTTTTGAGGATGAAGTTTTGACTTCCTTGTAATGGTTAGAGACTAGAAAGAAGGGAAGAGATTCTAATCAAGGAAAAAAGAAGAGCTCAACTTTTGGAAACGATTCTTAACCTTAGATCTACTTAAGAGAAGAGGATAAGTGTTAGGTGTAACCATTGTTGTTTATATATGAATTCATAAGAAAAAACCGCAAAGCTTGTTGAGTTCAAACATCCCCTCATCCATGATTTCATCTTTTAGTGAAACCCTTTCTATCAAGTGCATGGTACAAAAAAACCTCAATCCACATGGTCATAAACCTTTTCAAAAATCAATTTTGAAAACCACTTCTTCCTTCCCCGATCTTCTCCTCATCCACCATTTCGTTAACTATTAATATCGTGTCTAGGATTTGTCTCCCCTCTACAAAGGAATCCTAAGAAAAGTGGATAGTTTTATGAAGGACTCATTAGATGCGGCCTAAAGAACTTTGACTAAGATCTTAATACAAGCTTGTGAGCGGTTGATAGGCGTAAAGTCTAATATGTTTATGGTTTCTTTTTCGGTACTAGAGCTATAAAGGTTGCATTGATGCTTTGGGTAATTACCTTGTTGTTATGAAACTCCATAAACACCTTTAATAGATCCTCTTTACCACATCCCAACACTCCTTAAACACTGCTCTGGAGAAACTGTTTGGCCCCAGGGCCTTTTCCTTGTCTAATTGAAAGACAACTTTACAAACTTTTGCAAAGCAGTTTGCGTTTTTTCTTTTTTTAAATAGGAGACCAATCCAATTCTTCTAGCTTCTATGAATCTTCAAGGGGCCTAACATAAAATTTCTCGAAAAATCCCACTAAAGTAGCTCCATCTTCATTCTCCAAAGACATAATGATTTTTCTGTTTCTCCTTCCATTAGCCACCTAATGGCAAAATTTGAATTGCAATCCCCTTCTTTTACTCATCTTACCCTATCCTTTTGCCTCAAATATACCTCTTCCTTCAACAATAAATTGTCCAACTCTCTTTTCCTTGAAGTCCTGTGAGCTACAAGCCCTGGAGACAAATTAGTCCATAGACATCAATGGTCACTATACTTTTGAGAATTATTTTTTTTCCTCTTCTTTATGTCTTTAAATACACCTTTATTCCACACTTTCAACTTTGATTTGACAAATTATAATCATTTCATGAAACTATGACCTTCTCACCCTTCTCTTGAAACTCTTTCCACCATGAGCTAAAACTATCTTTAAAGTTTGGGTGAAGCAACTACATATTTTCAAATCTAAATGGAGCTAGCCTTAATTGAATGAGTTGGTGTCTAACACAACTGGGCAATGGTTAGAGGTGAACTTGGGTAAGGTTTCTTGGAGGCTATGTGGAAAGTTTTGCTCCCAGTTATTTGAAAATAAGAATCTATTCAGCCTCTTGCAAATAGGGGGTTCTTATAAATTGAACCAAGTAAATAAAACATTTCTAAGTGGAGGATCAACTAGCTCACTTTCTTTAATGAAATCATCAAAATCTCTCATGCAAGGGGTTAACCTTGAACTGCCCATTTTTTTTTTTTTTTTTTTGAAATTCTCCTCATGAAGTCACAACCTACACACCAATTTGGATAGGTTATAACAAAAAGACCTAATAGCTTCGTCTAAAAGTCCCTTCTAAGAGTTGGACTACTGGGACCATACACCAAGGTAAACCAAAAATCTCCTCTTCTATTGGAAGCTAGCCTAATTGAAATTGACAAAGGTCCTACAAATGAGTCTAAATAGATGTGTTTGCTTGAATTCCATATTATTAAGATCCCTTCTAAAAACCCACAAGTTGGTAAATTCCCCCACTCCTTGTTTCTTGATGTCCACACATTGCCTACAAATCTCATTTCTCATTCATTTCTCTTTGTTTCTGGAAACATTACAAAGTTTGGAGATTCATGAAGGAGAAATCCTTCACTACTCTTCTTTTCTTTCTAGACTCCAGTCCTATTATATTCTAGCTTATGATTCTCATAGGACCACTATAAATCCTCAAACATAGCATCAACCCCTGCAAATCATCTATTCTAGTGATCGAGGGCTTGTACTTCCCCCTGAGATACACTTTGTTCTTTAGTTTCAAACTGTTGCATCCCACTTCTCACAATGCTTGACTAGCTTGACATTCATGGCATCCAAAATAGATAAGACTCTTTCCATGTTGCTAGGGGTGAGTCCTATATGAAAACATGTTCACTATTTGGACTTGACTGTCCTTATTTATAAAGGAGAGAGAGCGAAGATGTTTGGAATGGAATTAGATATAGTTGGACAGTCTTTGAGTATTTTTGGAGTATTCCAAATGGTCTACACTCGTTGAAGTATAAAGTATTGGCAAGGCATGCTTTATAGCATGAATGTTCTAAATATGAAAAGGCATTCATGAAATGAGTTTTTATGAATGGCAGCACCTACAAATGTCAGAGCTACAAACAGATACATTCATAGGGAAGTTGGTGAGAAACCAGTCAAGTACAAGGTGAGAAAATCGATTAATATGTTTTAACATCAGCTTCAATAAAGTCAAATAACAATTAAGAATGAGTGAAAAGAAGGGATATGTTTCAGGATGGAGGTGTTGCAAAGATGAGGAGAAGACAAAATGGATGTAGAGTGAGGTGGTTAGAAAACACATGTGTGGACCTAGATAATCTAATGTCAAGATAGAATTCATATAGTCTATATATTACTGGGGCAATGGCTTCATTGAGAGATACTTTAATTACTTGGTAATTTATCCCTTTATTTCTTATTATTATTGTAATTTAATGAAGGCCCTTTGTAAGTGAAGCTCATGTCTGTTGCAGATCCTCTTGCTTTGTGGTCCCCCAGGACTTGGGAAGACAACACTTGCACATGTCGCTGCTAAGCATTGTGGATACCGTGTGGTGGAGGTTTTGTTTTTTACTTCTCTCACCTGGATAAATGCTTTCTGCTGTATCCTTCTTTTTTTTCTAAATTAAGTAGAATATCCGCATGCATGTTACATGTGCATATTATTCATTACGTTCATTAGGAATTGTTTTATGTCTTTTATGAATGACAACTCTAGGTTTTATATGACATTTATCAATAAATTGACATCTCAGTTTAGGAACCGATTTTTATTATCTTTTTATGTTTTCACATGTGACAGATTGGAGTTAAAAAAACTTATTCTTTATTTTGGTGTTGAAGGATCAAGTGTAAAAGCCTTATGTTCTTGTTCTCAGAATACTCATCGTTGTTATTATTTTCTTAGGTTTCTATGTCTTGGACTTTCACTTGTGTTTCACTATAGTTGAAGGGCATTTTACGGACTCTCTATGCTTTTGTTTTTTCCTTGATAGATAAATGCTAGTGATGATCGGTCATCTTCAACAATTGAAGCTAAAATCCTTGATGTGGTCCAGATGAACTCTGTCATGGCAGATTCGAAGCCCAATTGTTTGGTGCATTTCATTTTTCAACCTTTGAAGTTTGACGTTCATTTGTGTAGTGCAAAGAAAACAAAAACATTAATTGCACTTTGAATGTAGGTGATTGATGAAATAGATGGAGCTCTTGGTGATGACAAGGGTGTTGTGGAGGTTATTCTAAAAATGGTAATTGATATGGTTTTTCATCTTTAGACTGTTATTATTTTCATGAATGTTTCTAAGACATGCGTTCAATGGTTGGTTTTTTTTTTTTTTGGATAAGCTTACCCATCTACCAATTTTCTTCTCCAACAATCAGGTTTTGTATATTGCTGGTATAAGCTATTACCTAGTCTGTGCATTATAACTATGAATTTGGAGAGCTGAAAGAACTACTCGTACATCATATTATTGTCATGATTGGATTGTAGGTAGACACTAACATGTACATGGATTAGATGTGGGTATTTTATAGACATGAAACATAATGAAAATTATGTTTGAACTCAATTTTTTTCTCTATTCTTTGCAAATTTATACCTTTTTATATAGAGAAAGAAGATTTGGGAAATATTACGAGTTTTTAACTATTGTTTCATTATATTTCATTTCCTTCTTGTTTTCTTTGGTAAAGCAAACAAGAGAACATGAATTTCCAAAATCCAAATAGAAGGCTAGTTTCCTAGCTAAGGTAAAAGTGGGCTCGACAAGTTTTCCTTTATCTTGACTCCAATTGATTGCTATTCCTTTTTTTGATAGGCAAACTGGTTTCTATTCCTATAATTAACTCTTAATTAGAATAGTAATCAATTACTTATTATTAATTTTACTAAATAATAGTTTCACTCCTAGACAAGGAAATTACAATGAAACCCTAAGCTTTCTAATTATTTCAACTATGCCCATCCATGAACCAATATCCATGAGTGACTTTGGAAGAAAATGAAATTTTTTATCAAACTGATGTGCATTTACATCTAATAATCCTTGAAGCTTAATTAAACATCTTTTAATCACCAATTACATTTTAATAAACAGTTTATTAAAAATCATTGGCTGGTCACTAGCGATTTATTCAGTATTAGCTCTAGGAATACTTTACTCCCTCTTAAGAGAGAGGGTGGGTTCCAAACAAAAAATAAGTTTTGTCATAGTCTTAACACGAGCTACCTAGGTTGTTGAGGTGTTTATCTTGGACAATTTACTTATTAGTAAAACAAAACAACTAATAAAAAGAATTGAGTTCATTACTTTCATGAAGATTAAGATCTTATTGAATTTAGCAATTAGGAGAATTGTTGGAGTGCATGATATACATTGTGTGCCCACATCCTACATGCCTGTGCTTTAAGGAAAATTGGTTATCTAACATGGCATCAGAGTCTCATTTGGTAGGAGGTCATTTGTTTGAACTTCACCGCATGTTTATTTCCCCATTTTATTAAACCCAAAGGAGGCTATTTGTAGTTTGTTTGCCTACAGACTTGTGTATCTCTCTACAGGATGTTACAGTTGCTTCTAGTTAGTGTTAAGCTTTAGGAAGTTCATTTTTTAGAAGTATGTGGAACTAGAACTTTGACTTTGTATTAGTTGTTTGGTATTGATTTGTTGAAGTTGAAGTTATGCTTCTTTTTATGCTTTTATATATATATATATAGCTTCTTTTTATGCTTATATATATATATATATATATATATTTTGGTAATCAAGGAACCTTCCCTGGCCAAGCCCTTAAGACTCTCCATAGGGACTCAAACCTCGGGGTGCTCCCGGTGCTGACAGTCCCGCAATAATCAACACGAGGTAAATTCAGGGTATTATTAGTGACATGATTCGAACCTAGGACCATGTGCCACTTACTGGGGCCACACTTCCTTGTGTTTGCATTTTTTTATGCTTTTAAATATTGATGTTTTATTGTCTATTGTTTTGTGGAAGAAGGTTATTTTTCAGATTAGAGTGATATGTTTGCTGTTCATGTAGGTTTCTACTGAAAGGAAAGCTGATAATAGGAAGGGAAATGTTGCTAAAGTAGATGAGTCAGGACAGATATCCTAAAAAAGGGGGCATAAAACTGCATCATTGTCAAGACCTGTAAAATCAGAATAATCATTATTGCTAATTATTTATTTATTTTTATCAATGGTTTGCTGAATGGGTATCATATGCAGGTGATTTGCAGATGTAATGATCTATATGCACCTGCCTTGAGGCCTTTGCGTCAGGTAGCAAAGTGAGTCTTTCTTACTGCAAATAATGTATTATGGGAAACTTATGTTGGCTTCTCTTTGCCAAAATTGTAAGAGGCTATCATAGGGAAGTCTGGACCTCTTATTTATTGAAGATGGACGTGTGAAGGAAAAATTTAAAATAGTAGATAAAGGCACTACACTAGATACATTTAAGAATTGCGATTGTAGTTTATCATTGTATGCTGCAAAAGTCAGGTTGGGTTTGGTTCTTAAGATGTGTTATGATTCAGTTGTGGATTCTATTGTTCCTTGTAAAATCTAGTTTGTGTTTTGGCTAGCATAAAATGTAAGCTTAATATATTTTGTTTAAAGAAATATTTCATCTAGTTCTCATTGTTTTGTGCTGGGATCCCCATATCTTTTTGTTCTGTTTGCCATAAATATAAGATTACTGTTGATATCTTGAGGAAGTTCTATGCTCAAGCATTTAAAAGTGCGGTTAAAATGATGTCTGTAATTGGGTTTAAATGTCATGTCATGCTTTGTGCAATTATGTCGTACAGTGCTAGATCAGTTGACTTCATATTAATGCTTTACCTCACAAGTTAATAGCAATTGTGGAAGGGATATCAACATAGCTATGAATAGAGTAGTGCATCTTAAAAATGCATTGTTTCCTTATGGTAGTGATCTTGGTATGATAAGTATAATAGAAATTGGTTCAAGTAGTGCGTGATATTTATTTATAGTTATAGCGTGTCAATGATTAATACCTTAACAAGTGATTGCTATCATTACAGGGTTCACATTTTTGTTCAACAGACAGTGAGTCGTGTGGTAAGCAGGTAATGACTTGCTAAAAACCATTACTGTGCCACTGTCAAGTACTTTCAAGTTTATCATGGTGCCTTCCTGTTGAATGACAATTATTTATTTAGTTGGGTTTAGCTTGTGACTCGATCTTGGCCATGGTATCATCAGAACTCAATATTGATGACACTGCTTCATTGATTTGCTGAGTTATGAAATAGTGGTAAAAATGCAAAAAAAAAAAAAAAAAAAAAAAAAAACTAAAACTGGTTAAGACTTGGTAAAAGGATCAAGCTACACACTATAATATTGATCTTTAATCAGTTGAAGAATAGGGTTTCACGGGAATAATTTTCTTTCACTGAGATTTTTCTTTTATAGAGTTTACAACATATACAAATCCTTCAAATTAGGAAACTAAATCACTGATTAAAAGGAAAGAATAACTCCTAACAATTACTTTCCTAAAAATACAAAGATTGACAACTAATAAATAACTCCTAATAATTACTTTCCTAAAAATACAAAGATTGACAACTAATAAATAATTTACAGCTTTACAAAGTTATTTCTTTCCATATCAGTTTCGGTTTTCCAACACTCCCCCTCAAGCTGGCTTAAAGATATCTTCCAGAGCCAGCTTGCCAACTAGAAAATCGAATTGCCTCTTGTGTAGTCCTTTGGTGAAGACATCAGCCACTTGTTCCTTAGTGGGGATATAGGTCATATAGACCAATCCGTTGTCTATCTTCTCTTTAATGAAATGCTTGTCCACTTCCACATGTTTGGTGCGGTCATGGAGAACTGGATTGTGAGCTACTGAAATTTTGTCACAATACAACTTCATAGGAGATGAACCTGTCATCTTTAACTCTTCCAGTAATCTTCTTATCCACATAGTCTCACAAATACCATGAGCTACAGCTCTAAACTCAGTCTCAACACTACTTCTAGCAACCACGTTCTGTTTTTTACTTTGCCACGTAACCAAGTAGCCACCTACAGATGAACAGTACCCAGAGGTGGACCTTCAATCCACTATGCTTCCAGCCCAGTTTGCATCGGTGTAGGTTTCAATTTGTAGGTGTCCTCCTGACTTGAATAGAAGGCCTCTACCTGGTGTTCCCTTTAGATACCTTAGAATCCTGTAAACAACTTCAGAATGCTCTGGTCCAGGGTGCATGCATAAATTGACTAACCATATTCACTGAGAATGCTATGTCAAGGCGTGTATGAGATAGGTAAATCAATCTCCCAACAAGTCTCTGATAATGATCCCGGTCCTTCACATTCTTGGCTTTTGTAGGTTGTAGTTTTACATTAAGCTCTATAGGTGTTTCAGCAGGCTTACATCCTAACATACCTGTCTCATCAAGAATATCAAGAACATACTTCCGTTGATTTACAAAGATACCTTCTTTGGACCTAGCAAACTCCATCCCAAGAAAGTATTTTAATGCCCCCAGGTCCTTAATCTCAAATTCCTCAGCAAGTTTCCCTTTCAGCTTCTTTAGTTCATTGCAATCATCCCCGTTAACACAATATCGTCAACATACACAATTAAGATGGCTACTTTACCTTCATTTGAATGTTTGTAGAACATCGTGTGATCAGCTTGACTTTGAGTATATCCTTAATGCTTTATTACTTTTCCAAAGCGCTCAAACCAAGCTCTAGGCGACTGCTTAAGTCTGTATAAGGACTTCTCCAATTTGTACACTTTCCCAACTCCAAAACTTTCTTCAAAACCTGGTGGAGGACTCATGAACACTTCCTCCTCTAGGTCTCCATTAAGAAAGGCATTTTTAACATCCAATTGGTGTAAGGGCCAATCGGAATTTACTCCAAGAGACAACAAAACTCTAATCGAGTTTATTTTAGTTACGGGGGCAAAAGTCTCTTGGTAGTCTATCCCATAGGTTTGAGTAAAACCCTTTGCCACAAGTCTGGCTTTGTATCTCTCAACACTTCCATCTGCTTTACTCTTTATTGTAAACACCCATTTGCACCTTATAACTTTTTTTTCCCTTGGTAAATCTACAACCTCCCAAGTGCCATTCTTTTTTAAGGCATTCATTTCCTCAAACACTACCAATTTCCAATCCGGTTCATCTAGTGTTTCTTGAATATTTCTAGGTATCACAAGTTTTGAAATATTTGTAGTGAATGCTCTATAGTTGTTAGAAAGGTTACTATAGGATATATATTTGGCAATGGAATGTTTAGTGCAAGCTCGGGTTCTCTTTCTAAGAGCAATAGGGAGATCAAGGTCAAGGTCCTGTGCAGGAACAATTGGGGCTGATCCTAAACCGGGTTCGGTGCAGATATTTTTGGACTTGGACCAAAGTGTGATGGTAAACTTAGATCAGTAACAGAAAAAGAAGAAGCATGTATATGAGTAGGAATAGAAGGAGGGTTACCTGAGACATTTAGAGAGCCATTGCCCAGGGCTTTCGGTTGACCATGTGCTGGGATGATCAACTGGTCTTTACTTCTTCCAAGGGTTTTTTTTTTTTTTCATTCGTAGTATTTCTTCTTCTAACAGACCAATTTTAGATTCGGATTCAGTAGGCTTAGTTTCCTTATTTTCTTTTTCAAGAGAGATATCAAGAATTACACTAGGCAAAGGTTCAACAATTTCCCAAAAATTTGGTTCCACTAATTTCTCCCCCTGAAGTAAATTTTTGGTAAAATATGGGACATTTTCCATAAAGAAAACATCCATAGTTGTGTAAAAACGTTTTGTAAGGGGATTAAAACATTTGTAACCCTTTTTATTAGGAGTATATCCTACAAAAACACATTTTTCTGCTCTTGGGTCTAACTTAGATCTTGACCTTTTTGGAATGTGTACATATGCAGTGCAACCAAATATTTTCAAGCTTAATTCAGAATTTATTTGAGATTCTGGAAATACCTTTTTCAAGCACTCCAAAGGAGTGGTGTACTACAAAATTTTTGTAGGCATCCTGTTGATTAGATATGAAGCAGTTAGTATGGCATCCCCCCATAAGTATTTTGGAATATTAATGTAAAACATCATAGCCTGTGCTACTTCTAACAAGTGTTTATTTTTACGTTCAGCTATTCCATTCTGTTCAGGGGTATCAAGAACACGAGGATTGATGTAAAATTCCTTTCTCATTTGAAAAGGTTTCCAAAACTTAAATAAAGTACTCAGTCCCATTATTAGATCTCAAAATACTGATTTTTGTTTGAAATTAGTTTTCAATCATTCTGTAAAATTCTTTAAAAATCCTTTCGACTTCAGATTTTTCCCTCATTAAATATACCCAACAAAGACATGTATGGTCGTCTATAAAGGTCACAAACCTTTTTTTTCCTGAAATTGTGGTTACTTTTGAAAGTCCCTAAACATCACTGTGAAAAAGATAAAATGGTTTTGATGCATGGTAGGGTTTTGGAATGTAAGTTTTTCGTTGGCTCTTTGCCAATAAACAACTTCACATTGAAATGATAAAGGATCAACCTTTTGAAATAACATTGGAAATAAATGTTTTAAATAAGAGAAACTAGGATGACCTAATCTGCAATGCCAAACCATTATTTGATCACGAATAGAAAGAGAACTAATACTACTTAGTCCTTGAGCAATTTTATTACTAGGTAATTATCCTCGAAATAATAGAGACCATTAATCATCCTAGCACTGCCAATCTTCTTCCTCGAGCTTGGTCCTGAAAAATACAATGGGATTCATAGAAGATAACACAACAATTAGAATCTCTAGATAATTTACTAACAGACAAGAGATTACAAGTAAGTTTAGGAACATGGAGAACAGATTTAAGATCTATTCCCTCAGTGATTTTTATTAGACCTTTTCCTGCAATAGGTGAGAAATTACCATCAGCTATCCGAACCTTTTTATTTCCAGGACACGGTGAATAGGATTCAAACATGTTTGAGGAATTGGTCATGTAGTCGGATGCTCCAGAATTGATTATCCATGGAGTAGATTTAAAACGACAAGATAGAGCATATAATTCATTACCTGTGTGTGCCAAAGAAACACTAGAAGTACCGAATGTCAAGTTGGATTTCAACAGTGCAAGAAGATGCTCCATTTGCTTAGTGGTGAAGGGGCTGGTCTCAGCCTCATTAGTAGTAGGAATAATGGTTCGGCCTGGTTTGCCACCTATTTTTCCTTTCCAATTTGCAGGTTTCCCATGGATTTTCCAACAGTTCTCATGAGTATGGCGAGGTTTGTTGCAAAAATCACACCAAATCCATGGTCTTTCATCTGATTTGCGCTGAAACGCAGCAGCTTTATTATAGCTTCCACCCGTGGTAACCAAGGCTGAACCTTCAATAGCAACTCCAGGTCCCTTCTTGCCCAGCATCACATTCCTCCGACTCTCTTCTCTTCTAACTTCTGAAAAAACTTCACCAATTGAAGGCAGGGGTTGTTTTCCAATGTTTCTCCCCCTTACCTCATCAAACTCGACATTAAGGCCAGCCAAGAACTTGAAGATCCGATTGTCTTCCATGGTCTTCTTATGATGAAGTCCATCATCGACAGATTTCCACTCATAGGTGTTGAAGAGGTCAAGGTCTTGCCAGATCCGCTTCAAGGAGTTGAAGTACTTTGTGACATTGTCCTCCCCTTGTTGTATCTCACCAAGTTTGAGGGTTAATTCAAAGATCTGTGATTGATTCCTTAAATCAGAATACATTTGATTTACATTCTCCTAAAGCTCTTGTGCTGTTGGATAGCACATGTAATTAGAGCTAATGTCTTCTTCCATAGAATTCACAAGCCATGTCATCACCATGGAATTCTCAGCATCCCATATAGCATAGTTCGGATCATCCACTGCAAGAGCCTTCTTTTCACTCGTCAGGTAGCCCATCTTTCCACGTCCTCTGATGCACATCCAAACTGATTGAGACCATCTCAGAAAGTGGTCACCATTCAAGCGAATCGTGGTGATTTGGACAGAGTGAGATTCCAAGGTGGTAGGACTGATTTTTGAAGAATCAGTGATGATAGGATTGTTCAGAGAAGGTTGAGGAACAGTAGTGGACTCGTTTGAAATATCCGACATGGTTTCAGAGAACAGGGATTGAAAGAGAGGAAGAAGGAGGATTTCGGCAAGCAAATTGCTAGCTCTGATACCAAGTTGAAGAATAGGGTTTCACAGGAATAATTTTCTTTCATTGAGATTATTCTTTTATAAAGTTTACAGCATATACAAATCCTTCAAATTAGGAAACTAAATCACTGATTAAAAGGAAAGAGTAGCTCCTAACAATTACTTTCCTAAAAATACAAAGATTGACAACTAATAAATAATTTATAGCTTTACAAAGTTATTTCTTTCCATATCAGTTTCGGTTTTCCAACATAATCACGCTAACATATAATATTTAAATAACAAATATTAGTTGTTATTTTCTTTAATAACGGGGAATCCACCCTGATGGCAAGACATTTATCTTGACTGCTGGTGAATAAACTTTGGGTGACATTGGCTCACCCCTTTGCTCTACACCATCTAAATATTGGGGAGGTTCGAATTTAGGACCTCTGGTTCATTGCTAGAGGGCACTATCGCTGAGCTACACCTTTGGGGACTAGCTCTTATCAGAATATTTTCTTATGTGTGGCATTTGATTTTAAAAACTGAATTGACTTTCCTTCATTATCACAAGCATCTTGTCTTTTTGTTCTTTTTTTGGTCTTAACTAATTTTTTATTTGAAGATAGGAGATCATTCTGAAATAGTGATGTTCAATTCTCTCAAAGAATTCTATTATTCAATTTCTTTTCATTTATAATTGTCTTTTTTTGGGGGGGGAATAGAATCTTACCTACTTCAGGCACTTAGGGTTAAATCATTGATCTAGTGCTCCCAATATTTGTTTGGTTTTGCCATGCATTAGTAATGCGTTAGTGGATAATACTGGTATTTGCATAAAGTATTATGGCCTTTAAGTATTGACAACTTGCTTGAGGCATGCTCTCTCTCTCTCTCTCTCTATCTCTTCTTTCTTCTTATTTTATATATACTGTAAATCTAAATCAGATCTGGTTAATACCAATATGAGTTAGGCAAACCATCTTGGTATTAGCTCATACTCCATAATCTATGTGTTTTTAGTGTTGTCTATTTCTCATTCTTACTATCAATTTTGATTTGTTGAGAAATGGTGTTTTATACTCAAATATATGTGTAATATGGAAGGGCTAAACACAAATTCCACGGCACTTGCTGCACTTGCAGGGTATACTGGTGAGTTAGTATCTACCTCCATTCTGGGTTTCTATTATCTGATTTAGCCAATCAAGGTGTTGATATGGCCAAAACATTGACATTTTATATGCTTGATGGGTTATTATGAGATTTTTAACCTTCCCTTTGGTGTTGGAAATGTTGTATTTGTGATTCTAAAAATTAGGATTGCTTCTTCATATGTTTGTTTTACATTATCTTTTTCTTATCTGCATTGTGAATTTTGTTTAATTTATGTAGAACTTTGTTTCTATTTTCCAGAATGTGACATCTGTTCGTGCTTGAACACACTATAGTTTCTCAACAAGAAGAATCGAACCCTCAATGTGGTAAGAAATGATGCTTGTGGTCTTGTGAAATATTCATTATTCAAGTAATCTCCCGAGATGAAATAGAAGGTCTGGAAAAAGTCTCCATTTTTTCGGTTAAAATAGATGTACTAATTTATTTGCTGGTGATTTGCGGGTTGAGACACATAACTTAGCCATGGAGGAATGAAATCAGTTTCTAGAGTTGAAGCATGGAGTATAAAGAAACTGCTACACCTCTACCCTAGTTGTTCTCATCAATTATTATCATTTTATTTCATGTGGGAATACCCTGGCTTATACGTGTAAAGAAAGAGGGAAAAAAAAATACAGTGTGACTTCAGTTACATTATAGAATCTCAGTTAAATTGGAATGAGGACATGTTTAGCACAGGAGTTATGCCTTATTAATAAATGCATGCTTGGTTGAATTTTACTACCCATTTAAAGAGATTTGTGTATCTCTACTGTTACAAATTGTCTTCAACAAAATTTTGTGACTTTCAGAAAGGCTCCCTTTGACATCCTCAAATCAATTGCAACCATTTAAAGGCCATATTTTTCTAGAAGGCTTTCGCTGTAAAAGTTTACCTAAGAATCTTGGTCCTACTGTTGGTCATTCACCTTTGAGAATGCCTGTTCAGCTACCATCTTGCTTTTAGTTTAGGGCTTCCAGGAATGGAGTAATCCATTTCACAGGAAGAAACCAATGATGTGTGAGTGGCAGTAGTCATATTTCTAGAGAATTTCTAATCCATGTTTCTTCTCTTTATGTGATATCATGCCAACTTCATTTATTAATATGCTTTTCATGGTGTCAGTTTGAGATCAGTTCCCAAGTGGTAGGTCAAAAGGACATGTCTAGAAACCTCTTTGATATCTGGAAAGAGGTAACTTAAAGTGAAAGTATCAAGCACTCTGCATCTTTACTACTTTGGCATTCATTTCTAGCATTCTTACCTTTGAGGACTGTTTTTAGATTTTTCATAACAGAAAAATGAAGCGAGCAAAAAGATAAGATAATTGCTGCAGTGGTATGTCCAATGGATTTAACAAGACAAAAGCCTAAACCTCTTCCATCTCTTCTTTCTTCTCTTTTCCCTCATTTATCCAAACGCTAGAATCACAAACTTATAGTTTCAACATGGTATTAGTGCACGATCATAGTATTTCCCCTAGATTTTCAAGACAATTAAAAGAATTAGAAAAAAAAAAAAACTGTCAGCATGCTTGCAACATGATGGTGTCATGTTTATATCATCATCTTGAGTGGAAATTTGCAGGCCGATCTATTATATTTCTGGTAACTGATGTTTTGGAACTGGTTTTGAGGTTATTTGATTGAAATTTTGATTTTTTTATTTTTTATTTTCGATATTTTGGCCCTTATTCTTGGATTTGAAATTTAGCACTGTTTGGATAGATGTTTTTAGTTCAAGTTGGTCCTGCTGATTTCCTAATTTATTTTATTAGTTATTTTATTATATGTTTATTTTTTTTTTTTTTTTGTGCATTTGGGAATGTTCTTTTTTGGTATAAGAAGGTTTATATTCTGTTTCTGGACTATTGAGGGTTGATTAGTAGTGGTGTGCTTGGTTTAGTTGCATTGGACAAATTGTTTTTGATATTTAGGATGAAAGGGAGTTCAACTTTTTATGCTTCAAAGTGTTTGGATCCCTTAAAATTTAAAATTTTTCATGGCTAATGATAAGTAACACCTTCTCAGGTATGATGGAATACCAAAGTCAACATTTAAAAATTTAATGGTGTTAATTATGTTGCTTGGGCTCGTACTTTAGTTTTTCTACATGGAAAAAGGAATTGATGTTAGAAATATGTGAATTCCTTAATTTTAGGGATCTAATTGATTGTTATTTTGTTACCTTATATATTCCTAGTACTTGATTTTGTTTTGCCTTTTTTCTGATAGGTAGACAAGAAAATATATTAAAAACACTTGAAAAGTGGCACACCAAAGTACACAATGTTTTTTTTTTTTTTGATTGGTAAGAAAAGATCTAATATAAAAAGAGGCGCCAAAAAAGCGACTCACGGTATACAATACCTATACACCCACCACCAAAACAGCCAAAAAATAAGAGAAACACCCAGTTGACCCAACAAACAACCTTAGCTAGAACCCAACCAATCAATAAAACTAACTATAGTTAGAGGGCAATCAATTATAAACAACTTAGCCTCTGACCAAAGAGAAAGAACATAAGAGTATTTGAGTATCGGGATTGACAACACATCATCCTTGAAAGCCAATCTATTTCTCACCTTCCAAGCCATCCAAAAAATGTAAAAAAGAGCTGCTCTCCACACCTTCTTTCACTTTTTGCCCACAAAAGAACCATGCCAACTAAGGAGAGTCTCTCTAACTGATGAAGGCAGCACCCATGACAGCCCAAACAAATGGAAGAGCAAATCCCATAAGACCCTTGTTTTTGTACAATGTAGAAGAAGATGGTCTATGGTCTCCTCTTTCTCAAGGCACATAAAACATTTATTTGCCAAGGCCCATCTTCTTTTCTGAATAAGATCCAGAGTTAAGGCTTTGCCCCACGTAGCCTCCCACGTAAAAAAGCTAATCTTAGGTTGCACCCACACATTCCAAATGCAACTATAAGGAAACAAAGAAAGGCAACCTACTTCTAGATCAAGGTAGAGGGACTTGACCGAGAACTTTCCACTCTTTGTTTCGGTCCAAAACACCATATCATCCACATCTCTATGCACTCTCTTCCCATGAAGCCGCTCCAAGAATCTTTCTGCCTCCTCCACCTCCCAATCATTGAAGGCTCTTGAAAAATAGGGATTCCAACCCCCTTGAGCCAAGGGGTCCCAAATATCCGCCACCTACGCTTCCTTATCAACAGACAAAGCAAACAAAGAAGGGAATGACACACACAAAGTGGCATCCTCACACCATCTATCCCTCCAAAATTCACCCTCTGCCCATTACCTATAAGGAATAAAATCCTAGAGCCCACAAAATCCCAATCCATCCTTATTCCTTTCCAAAGCCCCACACCATGCACCTCTCTCACTTCCCGAGAGCACCATCCCCCTCTTTCTTCCCCATACTTTCCTCTAATTACTTGATTCCACAAGGCCTCTCTCATTTGCGAAACGCCAATTCCATTTACAAACAAGAGCCTTACTGAGATTGGATAGGCATTTGACCCCCAAACCCCCTTTCTCCTTACTTAAGCACACCAACTCCCATATTACTAATGTGGCTTTTGCTCCAAATTACCACCTCTTAAAAGGAAATCCTTTTGAATTTGCTATAGTCTCCATCTAACTGAGCTTGGCAAGTGCAACAAGGATATAAAATAAATGGGTAAATTCGACAAAGTGCTTCGAATTAGAGTCGCCCTCCCTCTCTTGGATATGTATTGTCTCTTCCACATAGCCAACCTTCTACGGAACCGCTCTTCCACTCCATCCCACACTGTCACTGACTTAAACGGAGCACTCAAAGGAAGGCCCAAATAAGTGGACGGTAGGCTACCCACTCTACAACCAAAATCCAAAGCAAGATCATCAATATTCTCCACCCTACCTATTGGAATTAGTTCACTCTTTTCCAAGTTTATTCTCAACCTCGACATGGCCTTAAACCACATAAGTAACCAACTTAGATAGGTCAAATGATCTTGAGAAGCTTGGTAGAACACCAAGGTATCATCAACAAATAACAAATGAGAAATCCGAACCCCTTCTTCACTCGTACCCTTCACCTTACAAGCCGACAGAAAACCTCCATCCACAACCCTTTTAAGAAAACAACTAAACACCTCCATAGCAATCACAAATAAATAAGGCGAAAGTGGATCGCCCTGCCTCAATCCCCTTGAGCTTTGAAAGAAACCCATATAGGTGTTATTAACCAACATAGAGAAGCTTGCATTGGAAATGCATCACATGATCTACCCAATCCATTTCTCCCTAAAACCCATTTTATGCATAACTGTGAGAAGAAAAGACCAGTCCTCATTGTCGTATGCCTTCTTTATGTCAAGTTTGCACAAAATACCATTCTCAGTATTCTTCAGGACCGAATCAATGGCTTCATTAGCTATCAACACTGCATCTAGGATTTGTCTTCCCTCCACAAAAGCCCCTTGGGCCTTAGAGACCACATTTCCAACCACCTTTTTTTAGCCTATTGGCTAAAACCTTGGCCAACCACTTGTATAGACTTCCCAACAAACTTATAGGCCTAGAATCCCTTAAATCTTCAACCCCCGCTTTGTTTGGGATTAAAACTAGAAAATTTGCGTTTAGACTTTTAACAAATTTACCATATTCATATAATTCCCTTAAAAAACTCATCACATCATCTTTCACAAAGTCCCAAGCAAACTGCCAGAAAGCCATAGAGAAGCCATTAGGCCCCGGAGCTTTGTCCCCCCTACATCCCAGCAGCGCACCAAGCACCTCCTCTTCCTCTTTCGTGAACGACACCTCCAAAGCAAAAGCATCCAAATTCTCCAAAGTCTCACATTGCAGCTCGGATAAAGGAGGACACCAGTCCCCCCCGGGTTGGACAACAAAGATCAAAAAGCATTGACCACCCCTTCCTTGATTTCAGTCTTCTCCGAAAGCCAAACACCATTAATCCTAATTCTATCCACATTATTCTTTCTTCTGTGATCATTGACCATCTTGTGAAAGAAACCCGTATTTCTGTCATCCTCTTTCAGCCACACTTTCCTAGATTTTTGCCTCTAAGTTTTCTCTTCTAGCAAAACCCATTTTTTATATTCTTCTCTCGCTTCTTTTCTAGCTTCCAACTCCTCCAAAGATAGTTTGCTAGTCTTCTCCTTAGCATCCCAAAATTCCACCTGATTTATAGCCAAATCCTTCTTGAATTCAACCCTTCCAAAAATATCTGTATTCCACTTCTTCAATTTAAACTTCAAGACCTTTAATTTTTCCACCAAAATAAAACTTGAAGAGCCACTAAAGTTGTCCTCCTCCCACCAAGACTTCACAATATCCTTAAAACCCTCCACTTTTAGCCACATATTCTCAAATCTGAAAGGGGAGGGGCCTCTTCTCAGACCCCTCCATCTAAAAGAATTAGGAAATGGTCAGACATAGGTCTCGAGAGGATACACTACCTTGACCCGCTAAAATGGCAGTCCCACTCATTTACCAAAAAACGATTTAGCCTTGATAATGATTGATTGTTCACCCTTCCACTCCAGGTAAAAGGACCCCCAAGCAAAGTACACAATGTATATAAGAGACAACAAAAATAACATCTCTTTCCTTGGAACTCAACCAATCTACAAAATACTTTCATGGTCATAGAACAATCATCTAAGTACACTTTGGACCAATCCAAAAAGATACATAATGGAAAATTTGATTGCTTGAACTAACTATTTTGCATATTCAAATAACCTATTTCTTTCATTCCATAATGCCTAAAATAGGCACAAAAGAGCAACCTTCCAAGTTTTCTTCTGTTTCTTCCCCATAAAGGAACCATGCTTACTCAAGAGATTTCCTTTTACAAAGGAGTGCATTACCTATGTCACTCCAAACAAAGGAAAGACCGACTCCCACATGATTCTCGCTTAAGAACGGTGAAGAAGCATGTGATCAACCGACTCTTTTTCCCTTTTAGAGGGGTAATGGTAATGTCTATTCCTTATAATCCATCAATTTCTTCTGAGTTGATCAAATGTTAAAATCCTTCCCCAAACAACTTTCCTTACGAAGAAATGCACGTTTGTTGGTATTCATTAGTTTCACACTATGCTTGTGGGGAATGGCTCAATTCTTCCTTGGGCTAAGGAAATGCAAAAACATTTGATAGAGAACTTGCCAAGCTTGGTTTCCTTTTAACCTAATCCATCCTTCTCATTCTTTCTAATTGAGCTCAATTTTATTTTTTGGGAAAAGGTCTATGTGGAAAATCAAATCTGGAGATGATCCCACATTGTCTCCATTTGAACAATATTTTAAGAGATTATCTTGTTTTTAGTTTAAAGTTTATTCAATTTCAATTATTATCATCCAAATTTGAATAATTGTAAACTCTGAGTCTTTCAAAGTTAGTAGCGTAGAAATAGGAAATAAATCTGGTTAGATTCCAATTTGAACCGACTTTCAATTTCTATTTATTTAGGCCTTGGTTGTATTTCATTTTTTTTATCAATTTTATAGAAACATCAATTTCTCCTCTAATTTCCTACAGTCTACACTCCTTACAAGTCTTTTTTTGATACGATAAGTATTGTATTACGGGGAGACGCTAAAATAGCGACTCGAAATGTATAATAAAGAGAAGTAAAACTCACCCCCTTACAAGAGAAAACAAAAACCTGTTCACAAATATATACAAAAAACAACCCCTCCCTTAATGTGGACCTACCCAATCTAAAAGTTCCAAAAAAGTCAATGGACCATCTTTTGTAAACAATTTAGTCTCCAACCAAAGTGAGTTAAGAAAAGAAGTTTTCAACCTTTGGATGGACAACACCTCATCTTTAAAGGCAATTTTATTCTTTGTCTTCCAAACTATCCAAAAAATGCAAACGGGACCCGCTCTCCAAACTAACTTAAAGAAACTGTTCCAACCCAATAGGGTTTCCCTAACTGAAGACAAAAACACCCAAGACACTCTAAAAAGAGTGAAAAACAACTCCCACGCTGCCATTTTCTTTTCACAATGAAGAAGGAGATGGTCAATGGATTCCTCTTTCGCTTGACAAAGATAACATCTATTTGCTAAGACCCGACCTCTCTTTTTAACTTGGTCCAAGGTTAGAACTTTGCCCCAAGATGCCTCCCAATCAAAAGCGCCAACTCCATTTGCAAAGGAGGCCCTTATTAAGCGTAGAAAGGCTCTTAACCCCTAATCCCCCTTTTCTCTTATTAAGACGCACTATTGCCCATCTTACTAAGTGAGGTCTCCGGTCTAGGGCCCCATCTCCTCACAAAAAATCTCTCTAAATCTTCTCCAACCTTAATTTGACCCCCCTTGGCATTTGTAGAATAGACATGAAGTAAATAGGAAAGTCGGATAGTGTGTTTCTAATCAAAGTAATTCTCCCCCCCTTGGAGATATATTGGCATTTCCACATAGCCAATCTCTTATAGAATCTCTCCTCCACTCCATCCCAAACTACCACAGACTTGAAAGGAGCACCCAACGACATCCTTAAGTAAGTGGAGGGTAAACTACCCACCTTACAACCAAGCTCGGAAGCCAACTCCTCCACATTCTCAACATTTCCCACTGGGATCAGCTCATTTTTATCCAAATTAACTTTCAACCCTTATATTTCCTCAAACCACATAAGTGTCCAGCTCAAAAAAGTCACTTGGTCCTCATTGGCCTTGCAGAAAATCAGGGTATCATCGACGAACAGCAAATGGGAGATTTTTTTCCCCTTCCCTCCCTCTAACCCTGACCTTACAAGTCTTAATCGATATGCTTTCTTTTCTTGTTGCAATGCTCACTTCATAACCGTACTCTGATACCACTTGTCATGGACTTAGGCCTTTCCTAAGCACACGTGCGACACTTAGACAACACAAGCCACTTGTTGCTAAGTTAGCTTTCCCCACATACTTAGTTAGCTATGCTAAGTAATGCACACAACTCGGAATCTAGGGACATGAAGGAAGCAACACTTGGAGACTTTTGGAAGAATGGAACTTATATTGCACTAAAATGCTTTACAAGGCTAGATTTCTCTCAAGTGTTTGGTGCCTTGGCTAAGAGGCAATCCTCTATTTATAAGCACCCAAAGAACTCTCTCAAACCCTTAAAGGTTCCTTACATCTCTAGAATTCTCTAGAATAACCTATACAAATCCTATGTAGTACAAGATATCTCTGGAACACTTTAGATTTCTCCACACACTTCCGTTGTCTTCCATCCTCATGTAGAGATGTGTGGACATCTCTAGGTGGTTCCAAAAACTTCCTACTCTCTTATATAAGCTTAAATGAGGGTCATTTTGAGCAGGTTGTGACAATGTGTACTTAAAGAAGTGAGCAATATTGCTAGTGATGGGGTATATTGACTCGTTAAATTGGTTGTGACATTTGGGGGCTATATACCTTGTGGATGCACACTTGCAAAGTATGCAAGGGTCATTAGAGTTATGATCATTGCCATGACCTTTGAGCATCATCTGATGAAGGTTGACCTCAAGAAGAAGGGTGACCATGAGAAGAAGGCTAACCACTAGAGTGTTGGATTGTTGATGATTGGTGGATTAGCAATATTGGTAGAAGTAATAAGATCACTTTGAAAATCCTGGTTGATGCGAAATTCCTTATTTAATAGAGAAATGAGGCAAATTGGTAGGATGCTAGTTTTAACCTGGGTTGAGATTGAAGTTTTAAATGGTTTGCCTTCAAAAGAAAGACCATTATGAATATAAAGAAGAAAGATTCATCAAAGAAAGTATAATTGACAAATGCTAGTTGATGAGTGAAGTACTTATTGACAAGCTCAAAACCTTTCTTTCTGAAATGGTATAAGTCCTTGAGCAATTGGAGAATGCATGCATGGGAGTATAATAGGAAAGAGGTTTCTAAACTAGTCCAAACTTGTTGAGGGGTATTACATCCAATGAATTCATGATGGACTTTTTGGAGAGAGAGAATAGTAGCCAATAGAGAAGTTGATCTTAGCATTGCCAATGAGTGAATTTGGGATTCAAGGTGGAGTTTAGTAGCAACTTAAGAGGGCATGGAAGAGATCTATCAAGTTATCAACACAACAAAGAAGCTCAATGGTACAAAGTTGTGGCAAAATTTTGAAAAGCCATAGGTGATAGTTATTATGTCCAAGCTTGGTAGGAATCGTGTTGGTGTGATATTGGGAAGAATGGAAAAAATACGTTGAACAATAATAGAGGAGGAAGAGTTGGCATTGGAGCAAGAGACAGATGAAGATTTTAGCAACTGAATAAAATATTTACTCTTATCCTGCTCTAATAGCATATATGGATAGAGCTTTTCATGTGTTTTATTGAAAGTACAACAACTATAAATATAGGAGGTTAAACCAATCAAGTAAAAAACAATCAGATAGAGATTGCCTCTTTCCACCAATCTATTGGATAGGATGTTATCCTATACTATTCAAATTGACCTTATTAATACATTTGACATATAAAGTAATATAATTAGGTTTAACTTAATCATTGTCTCTACTAGTAATCTTCCACGTGATCCATGAACACAATCTTGTTAATCTATTTAGTGGTGACGCTCTTGATTAACTTCATGTTGTTATTTCATTTAGTTTTGGACTTAAGTTTTGTGAATTATTATATTCTTATGAAACCTAATTTCATTTTTGCCTTTTTGTCTACTATCTAGTTCTTTTCTAACTCATGCATCATAATCTTTCTTGGACCCATATTCAATATATGAATTGTGGTTGGAACGTCTACAGTTTGTCCTACTTGATTTAGAGCTCGTTTTTTTTAGTGTTCTCTTGGTCTAAGTGCTGGGTTCCAAATATGATTCCCTAACAAACTGATTTCTTTTTTGAAGGAAAGAATAAAATGTAACAGAAAATGCAACCATTTTATGATTCCCTAATCAAAACATGTTTCTTTCTCCCCCTCTTTTTTGATAACACACAAAGTGGAACCATTTTAAGAGATTTGAAGAGATCTTAAGTTTTTTTAGGAAAGTTATTGTTAGCTTGTGACTATTCTACATATATTATTAAAGCTTTTATGTCATTCCTTTCAAAATCATTAATACTTTCCTATACAAACTATTAAAATTTCTAATGATTAATTTAAGAAGTTCTTGAGTGAAACTAATTTTGTATTTGGCATTGAAGTAATGACTATGGATACAGACAGTAGTATTTCCTGACATAGACATGAGGCATTTAGCTTTCTGACCAAAATCAAAATATCGGGGATGAAAATATTTCTTTGTGAATTTTATATATTTAAAAAATGGATTTATTTTGTTTAACTTTTTTTATTTATTCTTTTTGGTACATGGGAGCATCTTAGAGAAGAAAGGTTTCTAAATAGCATACATTATTCACTTTTTCTATTAGTCATGAAATAAATCCATGTTTCCATTCTCTATGTGTCTCCTTTTTCTCAGTAATATCTGTCTTATCTCATCAAATCATCTCATGACTTTTTTTTTTCATGACCTAAGAGTGTCTATAATGATCTTCCTAACTCAACTATAGAACCTATTTCCATACGGAAATATTTTTTGATAGGTATTTCCATATGGACATATGAATGCAGGGAATCTTTAAAACAATATTGTCCACAGAGGGAAATTCCAAAGGATTTACAAGTTCTTCAAACACTTCAGCAAATTGGAGAGTTTTCATCAACTATGTTCTAAAAATCTTCTTTCGTGTTTTAGACTAATAGAACTAATTTTTCAAGTTGGGAAGTGCCTAGAGCCTGTTCGATCAGTTCAAACTGTCAAAAAAATGGTGGTGAAGGTTAAGTTGAAAGGAGGGGTAGCTTTTGAAGATTCAGTATTGCATAAAAAGATGGCATGTTTTTTATGGTTGGTTGACATACTGTTCTAGTCCCACTGACACTAGTTTTTTTTTTGCATATTTTAATATCAAAAGTTGCTCATTCCTTAAAGGACATGCCATTATCTGCTGAGCAATGGATGCTTGGTGAGATTCTGGCTAAACAATTGAAGAGAATCTAGAGATGATGGTCATTTGGGTGTTTAATATCTACATTTTTTTTATCATGCTTTTGACTTCCATTGAAATTATTTCACATTCTGTTAGAACTTCCTCAAGTTTATTGCCCTGTTTGACATGGATTTCTAAAAATGAATATACCTTCCTTAAGATCTTGATGTATTTGTTAATATCAGCTGCTATGCCCTTGGTTGTTGTGATGAAAACAATAGATCAATTTGATGTCTTTTTGTAAAAAATGCAGATACACATGTAAGTTGTTAAGTATGGTATTGTGTTGTGATGCTGAAGACCTTGACATTTGTCATATTTTAGAAACCTGTACAGTTACAGAGATTCTAAAGAACAGTGCTGAGAACTATGAAATGCTGATCATATTTTGAACTTGAATTGATAAACCATGAATTTTTAGAAGAGACTGTTGTCAGTAGCATCGGTTCTTTTTAGCTGATTGGCTTACAGAAGCAGTTGTATTATCCTCTGTTTAAGGACAAGCAACTAAAATTACTTTTTCTAATTTTTTTATTACAAGGATAGCATATCTCCCTCATTTTGCAGTGACAAATGTGGGTTTGCTTTTCATTATGATTTCTAAAACGGTTTGATTAATTTTCAGGTGGCATTGCACTTACTATCAGAAAGAGAAAGGAATGACCTAGCTCAGTTAATTAATGCTATGGTGTCCTATTCAATAACATACAAGAACATGAAATCGATCCTCTACACGGTACCCAGCTACATGAAGCAGCTTCAGATGGCTTGTCACTTTCCTTTGATCCCCCAATTGCTGACTTTGTCACCTTCAAGGTTTGAGTCGTTGTTTAATCTTCATGGTTTTAATGACATTCATTATCTTGTCCTAATGTCTTTACTTTGGCATTGAACAGGGATTTAGTTTGGGTCATTATGCTCTTGGTGTAGCTGTCAAACAACTTTTGATGCATGAGGTGGGTAATTAATTTCTTGAAGCTGGGATTCTTGTTGATCATATTTAATAGTTTCATCTCCTTAAGTCAAAGTAAGTCAAAATAAGTTGGCTTGGGGAAAACAAAGATATCTTGGTATGTAAGGGGCTTGGTTTGGGCTGTAAGGAAAAAGAGAAAAGCCTTCTATCTTTTCATAAGGAAAATTGTAAGGAGTTCTTTTTGAACAGTTTATGCAATGAGATGAGTGAAAACAAAATATAAATGCTTTATGCTTTTTTTCTTTATATGTAATTTTATTCCCAAATAGAAACTTTCTGTAACAAATTCATAATGTTGTACCATTGACACCTTACAATATGGTTAAAATTGTAGGTTTCTAATATATGTTACAACATGCCTTGGTTTGAAAGAAAACCTCAAGAATGATGGGAAGCCAAATGCATTAAACATCAATAAGGGCAGTCTCATTAGTTTTTTTTTTTTCCTTTTAAGCTCAGCACTTGATGTGTGTGCTTGTTGGATGAGTGTGGGGGAGGATACTATGTTTCAGTTACTTGAGATTGATATCCATGTCAGATACCATACCTGTGTCAATGTCCTTGGTACATAAGATTTTTGAATATTTTGACAGGTTTTCTGTTGCAAATTTCAATGTGTGAAATTTTGGCTTAAAACCTTACCTAAATGTCAAGGGATGGGATCACTTTGAGTGTTGGACTTCAATGGACTTGAGCTCTTAAAGCTGTCTAAGTGCATATTCCTTGAGTTTCTTATAAAGATACACATTGAGGCACCATTTTCTCTTCAATGAACTGCAACTAGAAGCATATTAGGAGATCCTTTATTTTGTGGCTTGTGTTCCTGTTGTTTTCTTATCTCAAACAAAGGCTCTTGCAAGAGCCTGAATTCTAGAAATTTTAAAACAATAGAACCTACCAAACACTTACGGTTGTAATACAGATCCTTAAACCATCAAGAACTCCTAGGGCTCATAAAACATGGCTGCTCTGCCAAGGACAGTGAGAAATAGATATTTTGCAGACTTAGTGGGGTGGAGCACTGGTTCACTAGTTCACTAAAGAAAGGGGCCCAAGGAGGGTCAATAATTGGCTATAGCAGTAATGCAACCTACTCTTTTGTTTACAAATTTTTTTTGTTTACTTTCAAGCTTTACTTTAAGGTAAAGAGCAAAAAAGTTAACCTTTTGAAATCAGCTTTGGATTTAGGTTATCATGGTTAAGTAGATTCTTTGATGGTAGTTAAATAAATGTCTCTTATTAGATAATGTATAGTTATTTAGGTTATTTCCTTTTCCTTTTCCTTTTCTTTCCTTACTGTATTATGGGTCCCACTAGCATGTATATATATACCCAAGTCCAATGTGTATTCTTTACAGTTTTTCAATAAAAATAATTAGGGATTCTACCATTTCTCTATCTCTTCACATGGTATCAGAGCCAAGGGAGACAAAAACCATAATTATTTCCGGTTTATTCGTGAATCCATTCTGGGAAATCTTTCAGTGACCGTGTTTCATTCCGGTCACCCTTCTCATCTCCTAAAGCTTTCCGATCAACCGTATCACCATCAGAAAACCCTCACCGTCGTAAAAAAACCCTCACCGCCGGTGACTTTTCCCGGCGACGTCCTTTTTCGACACTGACCATACCATCAGGTGCGCGAGGAGATCTTCAACTTTTCTTAAAGCACCAGAGGAAGAATCTCAGCCACGCGCGTCTCTTTTCCTACGGCCTGAATCTCACGCGCCGGAGCGTGAGGGCGCGTGGGTCACTTTCCTGCCACGCGCTTCCACCTCCAGCCTCTCTTGACGCCGTCTAGCCACCCCCCATCTTTGCTTGTGTCATTCAAGCCCTGAAAGTGCATTTTTTGGGGTTTTTTTTGTCTCTATCGGCCCTCTAAACAGCCTTTTCGGCAACCTCTGGTGACATCCTCTCCACCCCGAGCCCTGCACGTGTCTTAGGAAGTCCGTGATAAGCCGTATTAGGGCTCTCTTCGATCCAAACGTATTTCATTCACCAGATAAGTAGATATGGCTACTAAAAGTTCCACTTTTTCCTCTGTCATATCTGGATCTCCTATGATTACTTCGGAGAAATTGGTTGGCAGTGAAAATTATTTGTCTTGGTCTGCCTCTGTGGAGCTTTGGTTTATGGGTCAAGGTTATGAGGATTACCTTGTTACGCAGGAGGCGGATATCCCTGAGGTTGACAAAGTACAATGGAGGAAGATAGATGCACAGTTATGTAGTGTGTTATGGCAATCAGTTGATCCTAAGATTCTGCTTCATCTTCGGGCCTACAAAACATGCTTTAAATTTTGGAATCAGGCGAAAGGGCTATACACGAAGGATATCCAACGTCTTTATAAGGTGGCTTCTTCTATTGTCAATGTCAGAAAACAAGACATGGATTTATCTACTTATATTGGCCAGATTGCCTCTCTTAAGGAGGAATTCTTGACCGTGATGCCTCTTACTACTGATGTTGGGGATCAACGAACACAGATTGACAAGTTCTTCATGGTTCTTACGCTTATTGGCCTTCGTCCAGATCTCGAGACCGTCCGCAATCAGATTCTTGGCAGTTCCTCCGTTCCATCCTTGGATGATGTGTTTGCTCACCTCCACTTAGACTTTGCCATCTGATAACACTTCAGATTCTTCTGTGTTAGTTTCTCAAACTAGCTCTCGAGGAGGACACAGTGGTAATCGAGGTAGAGGCCAACGTCCTCATTGCACCTATTGCAATAAGCTTGGCCACACTCGTGATCGGTGTTATTAGTTACATGGGCGACCTCCCCGCATTGCCCACAGGGCCCAGTCATCTGATCCTCAGTCGCCTCAGCTTCCCAGTTCCTCCACATCTCCGGGTATTTCCCTCACTGACAATGAGTATGATGACTATCTCCGCTATCAGGCCACCAAGTCAGCTTCTGTTGCTTCTATTGCCCAGACTGGTAATGCTTTTACTTGTCTTACCCACACATCTTCTCTTGGACCTTGGATTCTAGATTCTAGCGCTTCTGATCACATATCTGGCAATAAGGATCTTTTCTCTTCTATTACTATTACCTCTGCCTTACCTACTGTTACTTTAGCTAATGGTTCCCAAACTATGGCTAAAGGTTTTGGTTTCGCTCATCCTCTCCCTTCCCTACCTCTCCATTCTGTCCTTTATGCCCCTGAGTGTCCTTTTAATCTTATTTCCATCAGCAAAATAACTCGTACTTTTAACTGTTCTATCACTTTCTCTGATAAATTTGTGACCTTGTAGGACCGGAGTATGGGGAAGACGATTGGCATAGGACGTGAGTCTCAAGGCCTCTATCACCTCACCACGCCTTCAACTCTTGCAGTTTGCATTTCCACTGATGCTCCCCTCCTCATCCACAGTCGCCTGGGCCACCCTAGTTTATCCAAGTTCTAGAAAATGGTCCCTATTTTTTCATCTTTTTCGTCGCTTGCGTGTGAGTCCTGTCAGCTTGGGAAACATACTCGTGTCTCGTTCCCAAAGTGTTTGAATAATCGGGCAAAGTCTCCTTTTGAACTTGTCCACACTAATGTTTGGGGTCCTTGTCGGACCGCGTCTACTTTAGGATTTCAGTATTTTTTCACTTTCATTGATGACTATTCTCTATTTTTCAGAAATTTTATGCTAAAATCCAAACCCAGTTCAATATTTCTATTCGTGTGTTGCGCAGTGACAATGCCAGAGAATATTTTTCTACACCATTTACTTCATTTATGTCCCAACATGGGATCATTCATCAGTCTTCTTGTGCTCATACTCCTCAACAAAATGGGGTAGCTGAACGTAAGAATCGACATCTTATTGAGACAGCTCGTACTTCTCCTTCTCCATAGTCATGTTCATTTTCGTTTTTGGGGGGACGTTGTTCTTACAACATGTTATTTGATTAATCATATGCCTTCATCTGTATTACACGATCAGATTCCTCATTCCCTTCGTTTCTCTGACCAACCACTTTATGTCCTTCCTCCTCGTGTTTTTTGTTGTACTTGCTTTGTTCATATTCTCACTACTGGATAGGACAAACTTTCTACCAGAGCCACAAAATGCATCCTTCTTTGAGGGATATTCCAGACTTCAAAAGGGTTATCGTTGTTATTCCTCTGAGACTCATCGCTACTTTCTCTCCGCTAATGTCACTTTCTTTGAGGACTCACCGTTCTTCTCCACCTCTGAGTCTCTTCCTCTTTTTGAAGTCTTACCCCTTCCCATTATCTTCCTACCTGATGTAGTGCCTTCTCGCCCACTTCTAGTTTATCATCGTAGTCATCGTGTCGTTGTTCCTCCTTCTTTGGCCGAGGTACCTACTGACTCACTTCCTATCCCTTCGGCTTCTCCTGCCCCGGCTCTGCCTCCTTCTGCTGACTTACCCATTGCTCTTCGGAAAGGTAATCGATCTACTCGTAATCCTCATCCCATTTACAATTTTTTGAGTTACCATTGATTATCTTCACCCTATTCTGTATTTGTTTCTGCTATATCTTCTGTTTCTCTTCCCAAGAGCACCCCTGAGGCTCTTTCCCATCCAGGTTGGCGACATGCAATGGTAGATGAAATGGCTGCTTTACACTCCAATGGCACTTGGGATCTTGTTGTTTTACCCTCTGGTACATCTACAGTTGGTTGTTGTTGGGTCTACACAGTTAAGGTTGTCCCTGATGGTCAGGTTGATCGCCTTAAGGCCTGCTTAGTTGCTAAAGGCTATACTTAGGTTTATGGTTCTAATTATGGTGACACTTTCTCTCCTATTGCCAAGATAGCTTCTGTTCGTCTATTGCTCTCCATGGGTGCTATGTGTTCTTGGCCTCTTTATCCGTTAGATATTAAAAATGCTTTCCTTCATGGGGATCTTGTTGAGGAAGTTTATATGGAGCAACCACCTGGTTTTGTTGCTCAGGGGGAGTCTGTTTAGTGTGCAGGTTACGCCATTCTCTATATGGCTTAAAACAATCTCCTCGAGCATGATTTAGTCGTTTTAGTTCTGTTGTTCAGGAGTTTGGCATGTTCCACAGTACAGCAAACCATTCCGTTTTCTATCATCATAACTCTTCGGGGCAGTGTATTTATCTGGTAGTTTATGTGGACGACATCGTCATTACAAGCAGTGATCAGAATGGTATTCAAAAACTAAAGCAACACCTTTTCACCCACTTTCAGACTAAAGACTTGGGGAAACTCAAGTATTTCTTAGGGATTGAGATAGCTCAATCCAGTTCCGGTGTGGTTCTTTCCCAAAGGAAGCATGCTTTAGACATCTTGGAAGAAACTGGTATGTTAGACTGTAAACCGGTAGACACTCCTATGGATCCAAATGTCAAACTTATACCAGGATAGGGGGAGCCTTTAGGAGATCCTGGGAGATATCGGCGACTTGTAGGTAAACTAAACTACCTCACCATTACTCGTCCAGACATTTCTTTTCCTGTAAGTGTTGTTAGTCAATTCCTACAATCACCATGTGATAGCCATTGGGATGCTGTAATCCGCATTCTTCGATATATCAAAAGCACACCAGGCCAAGGTGTGTTGTACGAGAACAGAGGTCATACCCAAGTTGTTGGTTACACAGATGCAGATTGGGCTGGCTCACCCATAGATAGACGTTCCACTTCCGGGTATTGTGTTTTTATTGGAGGTAACCTAATATCTTGGAATAGTAAGAAACAAGATGTAGTGGCCAGATCTAGTGCTGAAGCTGAGTATCCAGCTATGGCTCTGGCAACATGTGAACTCATATGGTTGAAACATCTTCTTCGGGAGTTGAGATTTGGAAATGATGAATAGATGAAGCTCATCTGTGACAACCAAGCCGCTTTGCATATTGCATCCAATCCAGTCTTCCATGAAAGGACCAAACACATTGAAGTTGACTGTCACTTCATTAGAGAGAAGATCGCATTAGGATGTGTGGCGACTAGTTTTGTCAATTCAAATGATCAACTAGCAGATATTTTTACTAAATCTCTCAGAGGTCCTAGAATTAAATACATTTGTAACAAGCTTGGTGCATATAACCTATGTGCTCCAGCTTGAGGGGGAGTGTTAGATAATGTACAGTTATTTAGGTTATTTACTTTTCCTTTTCCTTTTCTTTCCTTACTGTATTGTGGGTCCCATTAGCATGTATATATATACCCAAGTCCAATGTGTATTCTTTACAGTTTTTTAATAACAATAATTAGGGATTCTCCCTTTCTCTTTTTTTTCACATCTCTCTTCTTCTTACTCCACTAGCTGTTGTGGATCTGTCTCTTTTGTCTTTCCTTTCTTCAGTTAGTGCTGTTATGTTCAACTTTGCTTGACCAGCCATCCATTGGCTTCCTTTCTTTCCCTTCATTAGTATTAGCAAAGTATCTTGACTGTTTCAATGAGCTTTATGTAGCCTTCTTAGCTTGTCTGCTTTAGTAGCTTGGACTGCCTTGCTTGCTAGGTTTTATGTGGTATTGTTTCATGCTCTGTTTGAAATGCCATAGGCACCCTTGGTAACCATATCAAATATAAACAAATGTTTCTCAAAGTTTTCCTCATTCTACTTCGATATCCTTTGTTATTGTCTATTGGGCATTTATATTATAACATACATGCTTCTAAATTATTGTAATTATGGCAAGGATTTTGTGTGGGGATGAGGAAGCTGCTAGATTCAGTTCCATGTAGCAGAAGAAAATAAAAGGAAAAAAGAAAATCTATATTTCCATGCTGGAATTCACCTCAAATGAAATAATTATAATAATTATAATTGTTTGATGTATCTTCTGTATGCAAACCTATCATTGGCATGTCTGCTCTCCTTAGCTGCTTGCAAACTAGAATTTCACCTCAAATCAAATTCTATATTTCAGATAGAAAAGAAATTTTTTTTGCAAGGAAGCATGAGCAAAACTATGCACTAATGGAAAACGCAGAGAGAACTGGGCAATGACAATGGAGGAAAAGAGTCGAGCTCAATCTGGCAATGTTAGTCATGCAGTTGGATGTGCTGAGAACAACATAGAAACAACAAAGAGTAAGGCCAGTACTTCCATCGTTTCGTCAGCCTCTGGTTCTAGTGGAAGTGCAGAAGCCAGTGTAAAACTAAAATCTTCTAGAGATATGAAGAAGCCTCTTAGGGGCTCTACTTTCTTTGATAGGTATTATCTTGTTCTTGAGATCATTTTTGTTTTCATACCCGATTGCCACTGTTATTAGTGAGTTGGAATTGAAAGTCAACTTGAATGTTAACTTTACGATCATGTCATCATGATAACTTTTATCAATATTGATTTTGCTCTTGTCTATTTTTGTGCTTTGAGATTTGATTTTTGTTTCCTTAAAAAAAAAGATGTTCCATGCCAGGTTGAATATTAAGCAAGATTTCATGGTAATGTAATTTGTTTCAGATAATCCCTTTTGGTTCCTGATTTTTCTTATCCATTCCAATCCAGGTTCAAAAAGTTGAGCAGCAAAGGTTCTCAAACTACTAACCTCATCCAAGAGCTAGTAACACTGGAGAGAGATTCACGTCTTCTGCTATTTAAGTTTAACGAGGTAAATAACTGTTCATGGTCCTTCAATTTAATCATTACCTTTAAGTAATTAGGTTTTTATTTTTTATTCATTTTTCAAAATTATGTGCATTTTAAAATGACCAAAAAAGGGTACTGAGCAAAATATTTATGAGAATAAACAGTTTTTGCACTGGAAGTGAGTTGTTAGATGCTGATAGTATCCAAGTGATACTTCCTTAGGTACTGGAGCTAATGCTTGTATGTTGGGTGTTCATGGACAATGTAATGCCTTAAGAGTTCAATATTTGCATCCAACCATTTAAAGACTTGCATTCAAGTTGACATCTTCCCCCTTCCCTCCCTATGAAAAGAAAAAAAGGCAAAAAGGGAAGGAAAAAAAAGTGGCGATTAGATATTGTAATATGGTGCATTAGGGACACTCTTGTGTCATGGATGCGTTTTCTTATTCAATTCTTGTTACATAGTGGCATCTTGGATGCAATTGCATACACAGTTATCATACATAGTTATCTCTAGGGATGGCAATGGGTCAGTTTTTTTGGGCGACTTTTCTTGCCTTGCACCTTCCTATTATTGAGGGTTTGGATATGGCATAAAGGGGGAAGAGGAATTGAACTCCAGTCTAGGGCAGGTAGGGTATGTGAATGTTCTACCATGGCCTGCTCCGGATACAATGTTATTTTAATATACTGCCTTAGGTCTGTTGAGAACTACAAAAATACCTTTTTTTTTTATAGGTAAAAAGTCTACATTAAACCTATGAAAATACCATTATAATATATATATAGATATACACAGACATACATATACCCATACTTGCACGCACGCACACATTATGAAACAGCCCTAACCCTCATTTCTTCATTTTCAAAAGCAACCCTTTTCACACTTTCTCATTTTCCTTGCAGCCATGACGTTAATTTCCTTTTCCAGCCACTTCCATGTTCAACTCTTCCCAGTTGTTGTCTTCATTCCTTTCAACCACTACTCTTAGTTCTCACAAATTTGGCTTTTTGGTCTCTTCCATCTTACGCTTTATTATATACATATTTTTCATTTATTATGTTTTCTAAAGTTGTTAATTAAAAACCATTTTTTTTATTTGAATTTTTTTGTTTTAAGGTTGTATTTCTTTTATATATATATATATATATATTTGATAGGTAAGGTTGTATTTCTTATATTAGTTTGATTGGAATATTTTTTTTTGGATTACTTTTGTAAAAAAAAATGATATTCAAGTTTGAGGTGCTTTTATTTGTGGGACCATAATTTTTTGGTGGTTTTGGTTTACCAGGTTTAGCTTTTTACTTAAAAGTGAGATCTTTTTACATTTTAGATTTTTCTAAATAACCTAGTCATTTTTATCATATTTTTCTTGATTTTTGATTTATTTTTCTTTCCAAACCAATAGGGTTGCATGTTCTCCCAAATAACTTGTTGCAGAAATTGTTTTCAACCTCAGTTTTACCCTGCCTTAATCACAATTGTAGCCCTGACACCACCTAACTTTGTGCTAGGGTTTTATTGTTTTTCGTCAGGGGTGAAGGGGGCATGCCCTGTCTTGAACCCACCCCATAGACCTTCCTAGTTACCTCTAATTTGGGGAATATATGGCAATGGTGAGTAGTCCTAATAGAGTCATTAGTTATTAAATGCATTGACCACCGGTATCATGCTCTTTATCATAGCTTGCTAGATAGCTAAATAAAGTTATCTTGTGCACAAATGTACAAGCCCAAAATACAACTAATTTATTCTAATATGTGTTTCAACTTAACAATTATCTTTGATGAAGTGCATACGATGAACTAGCCTCTCATTATCATCTCCGCTGTGGAACGATACTGTCATAAGCCTCTTGGCAGCTAGGAGTATAAAAGGAAATAAGCACATGGGTTGTAATCCGTGATCACTGATAATTTTTAATTTTGTTCCCATTTTCATGCAGGGTTTTACAAATGCAGTTAAAAGGCCAGTTCAGATTCGTGAATTTTTGTTATAACTAGGATTAGAATTATTGTAAGCACTAAAATGGTGCCTTTTCTTTTCTTTTGTTTGTCACATATAAGATGTAGATCTGTGCTCTTTTGCTTAACCCCCAATTCCAAAGACATATAAGTTATCTCATGGGACGCTGCTTGACGACAATCTATGCGTTTGTTTTTTTTTTTTTTTTTTGGTTTTAAAAGAGAGGACAACAATGATACCCCTTTTAATCGCTTTTGAGTAGTTGAATTTTCCGGATCTTTTCATTCTTTACCATACAAGAGTACAACATTTTTCCTTTTTTTCTGGTGTGTCAGGAAGACAAGATGCGGCAGGAACACTATGTAAACTGAGTTCTACATTTGGCTTATATTATATTGAATCTGCATCTGTGTGTTTTTACCTTTTTCTGTTTTCATAATACTTGCTGCATATATTCTTCAGCCAGTGTAAATGCTGCTACCATCTGGTGGGTGGGTGGAGGTGAAGCCGATGGTGATTTCGATACCCGCTAAGACCCAAAACTGCCCATTTCGCCAACGTTCCTCTCTAGGCCCATGCCAAAGCCTTTTGACTTTCTTAAGGGCTGGGAGATTGTGGCGGTTTTTTTGTTTTGTTTTGTTTTTTTTTTTTAATACACCTGAATTTGTTTTAAATTTGAATAGAGCAAAATGTGTGTTTAGGATAGTTGGTCTCTTAATTAGTGTCTCAAATATTAAGGTTTTTATTTTATTTGGTTGAGTGTTAAATTTTATATATTTTCATCGAGTAAATGTATATATATATATATAATAGTAATTTAACACATTTCCAAATATTTCAAAATATCAAAATTTATTTGTGACACTAAGAACTCGCGGACCAAGAGCACCACGGTCATTTCATGTGTCAAACTTGGGAATCCAAAGCATGAATGATTTTAACTAACAAATCCAACATGTAGTTAGTTGATAATTAGAGCATAATTTAAAGGTTCTAAATTTTTAATAAAAACTAATTAAAAAGTATCTCAAGGATAATTTCAATGATTATACCACACATTTTTAAGAAAGTTTTAGAAATAATAACCGAGGTTAGTCTTTAAGTAAGTTTTAGAAATTATAACTAAAGTTAGTTTTAAGTCGTCAATCCTAAATAATCAATTTTAAAATTGTTTCTAATAGAAACATACTTCATATTCTAATCCCTCTCATCAATATTGCTTATACTTGAAAAGTGGAATATTAAAGAATGGTGAGATGGACGGTTCAATAAAGTAAAATCGTTTAAAAATGAGGGTTAAATATAGTATAAAGAAATATTACATTTTTATAAAAATGAATTAGTAATTGAACTTATTTAATTTAATAATTAAGTTCATTTTCTTCAAAAAAGAAAAAAAGAAAAAAAGAAAAAAATTAGATACTTTCAACTTAAAGATAAAATAACATAGTACACATTGCATAATTAATTTATATTTAAAAGAATTTCATACACATATTTTATCTTAATTCATTAATAATAGCATTATACTCAAATAGTGGGACTTGCACTCAGTGGCTAGTCTTATTTTGTTCTTTTTACAGATGGATAAAATAATTTTCAATTAATGATATGCTTCCAATCAATGATATACCAAAGACTAATAACATCCTTGCGGGTTAAGTTTACACTACATTACTACCTTGTCAAGGCTAATGATATCACTTATGGAACCGAGGTCACTAATAACCAGAGTTCAAAATCATTATAATAAATTAAAAAGTTAAAATTTACTTGTATAACGATTGAACAAATCGTATGATATTCTCAATTTGTTATATAAGTTAAGAAAAAAATTAGAACATTTTTCAGGAAAAAAAAAAATTACTTGATCCACTTTAGGGATTTCAAACATTTTTTATACTTTAAAAAAATGAAAAAAAGATTAAAAAAAGGGAGAAATTATAAAATAACTTATTGCTTTATTAACTAATGCATTGAAGAAATCACTCAAATTCCATATGGACTTGATAAACATCTAGCCTAAACATAAATAAAAATAATAATGAGTATTAGCTAATTATCTAAAAGTAGAATGTTCCTAATTTTTTTAGAACTCCATTAGGTTCCAAACTCTCTTTGCAACTTTCAAAAATCTTTTTTCACCATAGCTTGTAGCCTTCTACACTAAATTTGCTATGCACCAAACTAATCCATTGACAAAGTTAACGACTTAGCTAGTTGTATTTTAAACCATCTTTAATCAATTTTTGTAATTAATTCAACATGTCATAAACTTAATTACCTTTGAAATTCATTAGAATTATCTATCTAATTCAATTTCAACCTTATTATTGACAATAAAATAATTAATTTTACATAACCACTAATATAAAGCTCAAATATTAAATCTATTTTAAAAGCTCTATTATCTCTCTTAAAGCAAAAAGGTGTCCCTATGAAAGAGTCACTAATATTTATTTGATACCTAGATTGTTTTCCCCATATATCTCATATTTAAAGAAAGAGAAAAGAACCCGAAAAAGAAATAACATGTGAGGGCCTTATCTTTGGATTTAAGAATGAAGGAAATACCATTTTTTTTTTCTTTTCTAACTCTTCAAATTAAAGTTATTTACCAAAATGCCCTTATGCACAAAAGTGAACCTAGAGTCAATTTGACTCTCATAACCCATGCTAACAAGGTATATGAGCTTAAAGCGGGGTCCATTGGGACCCATAGGAATACTGGCTCCCTTATAATCCAATTCTAAAGTTGATTCAACATCCTACTATAGAGAATCAACTGAACTCCAATATCCTATGTAAATAACAACGAGACACTAAGTGCTCGGGTCCATGACATGCTATCCATTATGTTTAGTCTCCCTTTAAACTGGTGTCCATAGTCTAACAAGGTGAAGGCTACCAACCTTTCAAGACTACCTCTACCATCCTTAAGTTATAGATCCTCCTCTAGTGTGTTCAATTGACATATCTTAGCTCTCAAAGAGCTTATATCTAGTTTCACTTAAGGAACTATTATGGCCATAGTTTCCATGAACACATATCCTTAGGATCACTCAAGGGGACACATTGTCTCAATCCTAAGAGATATCATGGTGCCTCTATTAAGAATACCTATTGCTACCAACTTCCATCAATAATTTCCCAATCCAATGGGAATATATGATTAGCTTACAATCTCACCCATAGGTTGAAGCCACTATTAACTTCAACACAGGATCAATATTCTCTCAAGGTTGAGAGACAACACAATGAAGCAACTTGGTGAAGTTATGACTACTTGATAGCCTTAAGTCATAACTCACCATAAGTCTTATCCAATGTGCAACCATACACACTAGTGCACTCATAATGGGAAACCCATCCTAATAGCTAAGACCAACCATCCCTACAATTAGGAGGTGGTGCACTACAACCTCTAATAGGTTGCTTAGACCCATGAACTGACTGTGAACAAGTCATCTATTTACAAGGAACCCATGACTTGGATTTTCTGTGCAATTTCTAATGCACCCAAGTCACGTACAATGTAAAAGATGCAGGCCATAATGCTTACAAGGTATAATTCATGGAAAAATGATAGATAAAAGTGAGCTAAAACTTTATTAAATAAGTAATAAAAACCAAGAGTTTATTACATCATGTCATGCTTTTAAAAGCTCAATCCTAACAATCTCCCACTAGCCCTGAAAACATCATGCCTCTAAAACATATTAGGTACACATCTGACACATATGCTATCCTTATGACCATCAAAGACTCTTCCTATAAATGTCTTGGTGAAGGAATCCACTAGGTTATTTGCAAAAGGTATCTTCTCTACCAGTACATCACCCTTCTGGACTATCTTATGAATCAGGTGATACTTTCTCTCAATGTGTTTAACTTTTTGGTGGTTTCTTGGTTCTTTAGACTATGCCACAGGCCCACTGTTATCACAAAATAATATCAAGGGTTGCACATCCAAGGGTACGACCCTATGTTCCAAGAGGAACTTCCTATGCCAAATGGCTTCCTATGCTACTTTAGAAGCTACAACATACTCGACTTCCATAGTGGAGTTAGTAATGCAAGATTGCTTCACAATTTTCCAACTAACAACCACACCATCAAAAGTAAAAGCAAAACTGGAGATAGATCGATGAGAATCCTTATAAGATTGGAAGTCTGAATCTATGTACCCTTTAGATACTAACTTGACACTTTGGAATACAAGCATATAATCCCTCGTTCTCCTAAGATACTTGAGTATTTACTTGATAGTTGTCTAGTGCGTTGGACTTGGATTAGACTGATATCTACCCACCATACCCACTGTAAAGCAAATATCTGGCCTAGTACATAGCATCACATACATAAGGCTACCCATTATAGAGGCATAGGTACCAATTGCATGAGCTTTTTCTCCTCAAGTATTTTAGGACATTGATCCTGAGAAAGAGGAATTCCATGCCTGAAAGGTAACAAACCTTTCTTCGAATCCTACATCACATACTTGACCAAAAGCTTATCTATGTAGGTAGCTTAAGATAACACTAGTTTTCTATTATTGTGGTCTCTAAGGACCTTAATCCAAAGAATGTATTGTGCTTCTCCCAAATCCTTCATCTAAAATTGAGTAGAAAACCAAATCTTGACTAATGACAATAGCCTTACATCATTACCAATTAGTAGAATGTCATCAACATACAAGATAATAAAGACCGCCATGCTTTCCTGCACATTCTTGTACACATAAGGTTTATCCTCATTTTGATCAAAGTAAAAAGCTTTGATTGCCTGATCGAAACGTTTATTCCATGAGCGAGATGCTTGCTTTAATCCATAAATGGATTTATGTAACTTGCATACCATATGCTCTTGACCCTTTGCTACAAAACCATCTGGTTGCATCATAAAGATGCTCTCATCAAAATTCCCATTTAAGAATGCAGTCTTGACATCCATTTATTGTATCTCATAATCAAGATGTGTTGTAATGGATAGGAGTATTTTGATGGACTTGAGCATGGCTATCGGCGAGAAAGGTCTCCCCATAATTGACAATAGGGTTCTGACTATAACCCTTCTCCAAAAACCTAGCCTTAAAAGTGTCAACCTTTCCATCTATGCCCCTCTTCCTTTTGTAGACCCACTTATACCTGTGGGTTTTATCCCTTCAGGTGCTTCTACAAGCTCCCAAACATGGTTAGAATGCATAAATTCTAACTCTACTTCCATAGCCTTTTGCCAAAAATGTGCATCCACATTGCTCATTGCCTCATCATAATTTGTAGGATCGATCTCATGTACTATTGGGATGGCTTCAAAAGATTCTCCCAAATACATGAATATATTTAGTTATAGAACAACCCTCTCACTATGACGAGGTACGGTGTACTAGAAATAAGAATGGTTGGTACTGGATCCATAGTATTATATGTTGTTATGAGAGTCTTATCTAGATCTCTCAAATTGACCTTACTCCTAACACTACTACTCATCATCTAGTCATCTTTTAGAAATCTGGGATTTATACTCATAAATACCTTCTGGTCGACCTGACTATAAAAGTAATAACCCATAGTTCCTTTTGGATACCCAACAAACTAACAAACTTCTAACCTTAGTTCAAGCTTATCTATGTTTGGTTTCATCACGTGTGCTGGACACCCCCACATGTGAACATGGTGTAAACCAGGTTTATGACTCATCCATATCTCCATGATAGTCAAAGGTACCGATTTAGATGAAACTAAATTAAGAATATATCCTGCATTTTCTAGGGCATATCCCCAAAAGGATGTGGGAAGTGTTGAAAAACTCATCATAGATCTCATCATGTCTAATAGAGTTCGATTTCTTCTTTCCGCCACTTCATTTTGCTGTGGAGTACCAAGAGCAGTCAACTGAGATATAATCCTATGCTTCTTAAGGAAAGAATCAAGCTCATTAGACATGTACTCTCCACCTTGATTAGATTGAAGTGCCTTGAGATGTTTACCTAACTGGTTCTCTGATTTGCCTTAAATTCTTTGAATTTATCCAAGGCATCAAATTTTCTATGCATAAGGTAAACATAACCATACCTAAAGTAATCATCTGTGAAGATGATGAAATACTCATATCCTCCACGTGCTTGGACATTAAAAAGTCCACACATATTAGTATGCACTAACTCCAAACATTCTTTGGCTCTAACCCCTTTAGCAGTAAAGGGCCTCTTGGTCATTTTACCTTTTATACAGGATTTGTAGACTAGAAGATCTTCTAGAACTAACGAGTGCAGTGTTCCAAACTTGACTAGTCTTTGGATCCTATTTAGATTAATATGATCTAAACATAGGTGCCATAGATAAGTCTGATTAGTGCTAGGTACTTTGTTCTTAAGTGAGATATGATTATTCTCAACAACATATAATAATGATATAAGAGTAATACAAAATAGATTGTCAACTAATATCCCTGAGCCAATAAATAATTTTAATTCTTTTTAATAATTTTTTTTATTGAAATAAACTAAATAATCTAATTTATTTAAACTAGAAATTGAAATTCAATTCTTTCTAGATTTAGGTACATAAAGCCAATCCTTGAGTTCTAGATATTTATTATTCTCTAATACCAGGGTAACATCTCCCACTTCTTGCACAACTATCCTCGTAGTAAATGCTAGAGTCAGGTACATCTCTCCTTCATTCAACCTTTTCTTTAGTTGAAACCCCTATAATGAATTACAGATGTGGTTAGTGGCTCCGAAATCTATCCACTAGGAATTGGTGGAATCCACCACTAAACAAGATTCAACTAAAAATGAATGGGACATTCCTTCATTTTTCTTCAGGAAATCAGGGCATTCTTTCTTCTAATGGCCCTTCTTGCCATAAATGAAACACTTGCCCTTACCTTTGCTATTTCCTTTTCCTGATTGGATTTCTTAAAAGAATTCTTCTTCTTATTATTACGAGAAGAACTTGAAGGCTCTTTTATTTCCATGTGAACACCATTATGATCCTTGAGAATCCCCTCAACCATCTAAAGTTCCTTTATCAGTTTTGGAAAGCTCATCATTAACTTATTCATATTGTAATTGAGCTTAAATTGCTTGAAGGAGTTCGATAAGGTCTCTAGAATCATATCAACCTGGGTTTCCCCATCGATTTTAGCTCCAAGGATCTCCATCTTGTTAAAGAGTGTAATCATATGAATCATATGATCTCTAATGGGAGTTCCTTCTATCATCTTGGTGCTCATGATGGTCCTTAGAGTAGCTTGCCTAGATGGCCTGCCCTTATCATTAAACATCTCTTACAGATTCAAGAGAATCTCATAAGTAGTGGCAATGCCCATTTGTTGTTGTTGCAACACATTACTGAAAGACCCAAGTATGATACAATGAGTTTTCTCATATGCCCTTTGCCACTAGAAATGAGCATCTTTCTCTTCTTACGTGGAAAGCTCATTGGGAATGGGTGGAGCAACCTCTTGAGTTACCTATTTTAGCTATTCTGTTGTGAGCACTATATATAGATTTATTTTCCAATCAACATAATTAGGTCAAGTTAACTTATTATCAGTGAGAATAAGGGTGATCATATTATAAGACAGGATTCCTGTAATAAACAAAATATTTCCATGCATTAATAAAGGAACTAAGCACTAAAGGCAAATATGGTAATTAATTTTGCAAAAGTAGTCCTCTTAAACTACATATATCCATGCAAGGTATCCTAGTATCATAAGAATCAAGCCTACTTTAGGCAGGTCATGACTCTTATTACTAGGTAGAGACCCTCTCTAATTAATCAACTTGCCTTAAACCTCCAAAGGTTATTCTAAGGCATTGATTTACATACCTTTACGTTCAGTCCTTAGCACATGCAAGTGGAACCACTTTAGGTGATTCTACCACTTCATGTCTAAGTTAAGTGTATAACCAAGACCCTTGACATCAATGTCACTAAGTGAAGAGTTCCATCTTTAGGATCGGCCACTCCCACTACAATGTATAGTCTTGTCCTTTTATGATAGTCCATATCCCTTGATTCCTTAGGTCATCCCATCTTTAAGATGGTGATAGGCTCAAAATCAAGATGGGCTTGATCTTGGAGGCTATGGGCTTGCCTATGTCCCGTTCTCACTTAATATTTTTGAAGATAGCCTTTAAGATAATTTTGGTAACCATCTTAAAATAAATTATCCATCTTGAGAATTTCCAAAACTTTTATTTATTACTTGAATTGGGTCTCCTACGCCAAATAGGGGTATCTTTCATATTTCTTATCCTTGAACTTTCTTTTACAAACTAAACGGTTTCCTCCTTCTCTCAGGGGTGGGGGGGACAGCCTGGAGAACCACTTAACCCAAATAAAGGAAAGTCCTAAAAAGAATTTGAAACCGCAAATGACAACAACCAATTCATTAAATAAATAATAATGGAAAAAGATCTCATGAAAATTTATTATTTTAAGAAAATCCAAAATTACCATTTTGAAAAATTTTACAAAATATTTTCAATTATTTCCTTAACACATGCAGTATATAAAATATAAGCATAAAAGGAAAAAAAAATATCGAATCCCATGGCCTTAGGGATCCTATTGCTTATTTGGTAACCTAAATATTTGGATTTTAAGGTTCCAAAAATACCAAAGGTACCTACAACTTAAGATAGGGTTAGTGAAAAAAAAAAAAAAGCCCAATGGGCCCCAAAAATTGAGCCCAAATAACCAAAAACAATTTGGCCTGTACTCCATCCTATAATTTCTTGCCCTTAATACAGTCTTGCTTCGATCTACCATATCTCCATCGTTTCAACTTCAAATTACAATCCGTTTGAAGCATTGGATTTATGACTTCTTTAGCTTCAAAATCATATGAAGTTTCTCCAAAAAGCTCTAGGGAGATAGCCCTGATTTTGAGTTAAAGTCAGCATTATTGTGCTGCCATGCTCTTTGCATAGCCTTGCTTCAATCAGCTATAATTCCCTCGTTTTAACTCCGAATTGTGATCTGTATGAAGCCTTGGATTCTTAACTTCCTAAGCTTAAAAAAAAAACTGTGGTTTTTCCCAAAAAGCTCATGAGAATGTACCTTGATTTTAAGTTCAAGATGACAAAAATGGGCTGCTAAAGATCTCAAATCAATAATTTCCAAGAATCTTTCTTTTCCCTTGAATCACCATAGGAACTTATGGAAGAAACTTCAATAAGTCTTCTTTTCTCTTTTTCCTGTAAGGGAATGTGTGCAAACACTTTGTGATGCTTCGGATTGCTTCCATACTCGCCATAGGTTACAAAGACTAATAAAAAAAATGGATTTTTACAACAAAATCCTATACTACAAAGATTTTGAGTTTACATATCATTCTAAGATAAAAACAGGATTTTTATAAAAGAAAAAAAAATCCTATGCCTCTTATGAGGTTTAAAACCCATCTAGAAAAAGTAAAAACCAATCCAAGTAATTATTACATCCCTAATAAAAGGCAATCATAATTATAACCATCATATTATTACAAAATCATAATAAATAATGCACATTAATTATCCTTAGGGCCATGGGATAAACAAAAACCTTGCAAAAATAAGTTAGTTAGCACACCCTAGAATGGTTCTAGCATGATTACTAACCTATGGCTTTAATACCGATTGATGGGAAAAACCCGGATCTTTCCGTTTCCCAAGCCCGAATCAGGTTAGGGCACATGCATAACTATCCTAGGTCTTTTCTAAATCCTATTCATAGTGGAAAAATAAAAATTTTATACATAAAGGGATTCACAAAGTGCTAACAAAAACCATACCTCAGATTCAGATGTTCCCGAATCAAATCCACGTGGTAAAGATAAAGAATAAAATCGTAATAGTCTTGTAAACCCAAGGTTTTCCGCCCAATGACTCGAACCTTGATCTTGACACACTTCTGGTGGGGAAGGAAGAAAGGGTGGAGGCAAAGACTCTCTCTTTCTCTATGGAGATGGAAGAAAACTCTTTAGAAAAACTATGGGAACTCTAACCCCTAAGGGGGTATTTATAAGGCTTCTTATTGGGCTTAAGTGACTTAAGCCCACTAAAGGCTTGGGTCACTTAATCTAGCCCAAAATGGTTCTTAATTAACTAATTAACCCAACAGGGCATATTAATTAATCAATTAGACCAATCTAGAGACCTTACTCACCCTTGTGCAAGATTGCATAATTACCAAAACACTCTTATGCACAAAAGTGAACCTAAAGTCAATTCGACCCTCATATCTCGTGCCAACAAGGTATATGAGCTTAGAGAGGGGATCACTAAGACCCATAGGAATATTGGCTCTCTTAAAATCCAATTATGAATTTGATTTAATATCCCACTATATAGAATCAACTGAGCTCTAGTATCCTATGTAAATAACGACGAGACACCAAGTGCTTGGGTCTATGACATGCTATTCATTGTGTTCAGTCTCCTCATGAACTAGTATCCATAGTCTAACAAGGTGAAAGCTATCAGCCTTTCAAGACTACCTCTACCATCCTTGAGTTAGAAATCCTCCTATTGTGTGTTCAATTGACATATCTTAGCTCTCAAAGGGCTTATGTCAAGTTCCACTTAAGGAACTACTATGGTCATAGTTTCCATGAACACATCTCCTTAGGATCACTCAATGGGACACACTGTCTCAATCCCAAGAGATATCATGGTGCCTTTATTAAGAATACCTATTGCTACCAATTTCCATCAATAGTGACCCAATTCAAAGGGAATATATGATCAGCTTACAATCTCACCCATAGGTCAAAGCCACTGCTAACTTCAGCACAAGCTTAATATTCTCTCAAGGATGAGAGATAACACAATGAAGCAAATTAGTGAAATTATGACTACTTGATAGCCTTAAGTCATAACTCACCATAAGTCCTATCCAATGTGCAACCATACACACTAGTGCACTCACCATGGGAAACCCATCCCAATAGCCAAGACCAGCCATCCCTCCAATTAGGAGTTGATGTAGTAGCCTTTAATAGGTTGCCTAGACCCATGAACTGTTTGTGAACAAGTCATCTATTTGAAAGAAACTCATGACTTGGATTCTCTGTGCAACTCCTAATGCACCTAAGTCACGTACAGTGCAAAAGATGTAGGTCAGAATGTTTATAAGATATAATGCATAGAAAAATGATAGATAAAAGTGAGCTGAAACTTTATTAAATAAATAATAAAAACCAATAGTTTATTACATCATGTCATGTTTTTTAAGGGCTCTATCCTAAAAATGATGTTGGCTTCAACTCTCCCAATCCCAATTGCTTGTAGATAGAATATGGTAGCAAATTCACACTTGCTCCCAAGTCCAACAAAGCTTTTTCCACAAACACCCCTCCAATCATCACTGAAATGGTAGGGCAGCCCGGATATTTGTATTTCACTGGGGACTTGCACTATATAATGGAACTAACTTGCTCAGTTAAGAAGGCTTTCTTGTTTACATTCAACCCTCTTTTTATAGTGCACAAGTCCTTCATGAATTTTGCATAAGTCAGAACTTTTTAATCATATCTAGCAAAGGGACATTAACCTTCACTTGCCTCAACACCTCAAGAATTTCTGATGCATTGTTGATTCCCTTTTACCATGCAAAGCTTGGGGAAAAGGTGGAGGCGTGTGGTTCTTCATCATATCTTCCTTGATGATGGTCCTCTCCGGTTCTTCATTCATAGTAAAATCATGGTCCTTCTTCTTTGTACTATTCCCTAGTCTCTTTCCTTTGAATTCCTTCTTTTTCTCTTCCTCTGATTCACTCTCTGGTTCATGGTCTGGCTTGGTTGTTGGTAGATTAACCTCTTTACCACTCCTTAGAGTGATCATCGCTTTGACTTCCCTTACCTGTGAAGATTCTCCTTCTTAAGCCTCCACTTCATGGATAGCCTTTGGATTTTGATGAGGTTGAGAAGGAAACCTTCCCTTCTCTTGCACTGTGTTGAGGTTAGTGAGCCTTGAGATTAAGTACTAGAGATTATCTATCTTTTGAGATAGATCATTTTGCATCCCATCCATCATTTTGTTTAATGTATTCTCTACACTGTCAATTCTTTGACTGAGCTGAGCATTGATGGATTTCTGGTCTCCGACAAAATCTCCCACGACCTTGCTAAGATTAACAATGGCTTGTTCAAGATTCGAAGCTTGAGGAGGTGCTTGGCCGGGTTGCATGTACTAAGGTGCCTTTGGTTTCCAAGAGAAATTCAGATGGTTCCTCCAATTTGAATTGTAGGTGTTTCCATATGAAGCATTGTTATTGGGCTTAAATTGTCAAATAACATTTGCCTGATCCCCAAACATTTCTCTCACAGTTGGAATCGTAGGACATTCTTCCACTAAGTGTTCAAAAGATTGACAAATGGAACACAACATAGCTTGCATTGGTGTTTCAGAAATGGCCTACACTTTGCGTATCTTCTTAATTTCTAGCTCCTCCAATCTTCTTGCCATAGTTGCTACTTTTGCTTTCATGTCGATATCTTCGTTCAAGAGTATACATCCCAGCCTTAGCATTAGAAACATTAGGTTGAGATTTCATTCTTCCCACTTTTCGAGCATTCGGTTCATCCCATCCTTGTGAAACTTCAACTATATAACTCAAGAAATCCATGGCTTCTTCCAGATTCTTACTCATGAAGTCCCCTCCACACATCGTTTCTAGGAGTTGCTTCATTGAGGAAGACATACCATCATAAAAATAGCTCACCAATAGCCATGTGTCAAAGCCATGGTGAGGGCAAACATTGATAGCTTCCATGTATCTCTCCCAACACTCATAGAATTTCTCATTCTCTTTAGCTGAGAAATTTGAAATTTGCCTTTTCAAGCTGTTGGTCCTATGAGTCAGGAAAAATTTCTTGAGAAATTCAGCTTGCAAATCAATCCAAGTTCGGATACTCCTTGGCCTCAGAGAATTAAGCCAAATTTTGGCCTTTGATTCGTGCCCAATTGGTGTATCAGCTGATTCGTGTCCAGCTGGTGCTCCTTGATTGAGGGAGTAATCAACAAAATTTATCACCTATAACACCATATACTAGGGTAGCAAAGAAAAAGCTACTATAGTATAGTGGCTCTAGGATCGTCCACTGGGAAAGATTAACAAGCTATCAATGATACCAATTCCAAGTGAATTGGTCTTGTTTCATTTCAAGGTTAGCTTAAGAAGTAAAACACAAACTTTGATTGGTAAAGGTTTAGACTTAAACTAACTAACATAACAAATGTTTGGAATAACATAGGAAGAAAAGCATTCCTTGGAGAGTTAGGTTCACTGGGGTGGTTCCTCATGCAAAAGACATAGCTCCGGTCAGATGGTTCCTTTCCTCGCGTTAGAGATTCAACATATAGTCAATTCTCTAGCTGGTGTTGTACAGATTCATCCTTCAATTAGATTTCACTTTAATTCTCTCACTGATCCAACTTGCAATGGTTTAAGCCTCTCACTAAGCCTTAACCATTCAAGGTGATCCTTAACCTTGGATTACCCGTCAAAAGCTCGCAAGAGATAACTAATGGATGTCTCCTTGGAGTCCAAAAGCTTATCAAGTGTTGGCTATTCTAGAAAATCCTACTCTGAAGTCACCTACCAGAGGCTCGCAAGGGGTAAACTAGTGCATTTCCATGGTTGGAAATCACTTGCCTTACCAAGTGTTGGCCCAGGTGACTCTAAGGTGTTTTAAGTTAACTAAAAACATAGAAATCACTAAAGGATTTCACTTCCTCTTCATTATTAGCTAAAACCACAAAGCTTTGCATTCTTGCACTTGGAACCTTCCCCCGGCAACCTTAGCTCCAAGGAATTAGAGGTTTAGTTACTCATTCTCTGGGGAAAACTCCTCAGAGAGTTCATAACTTAGTAATAAATAAAAAAATACGAAGTGAGAAGGTAAGGCAATTCAAAGAACTAAACTTTACTTGCTTACCCAAAACTTTACAAAAAGGATCTCCTCCCTGAGAACAGGCTCTCGAGAGGTATATATATGTACATAATATAAAACTAATTATTACATAGATATTTAGTCTTTTTACTAACTTAAAAGCTAAGGAATCTTGTAATTGGTGGGTTACAAGGAGTATTTTGGGATTTAGACAACAAAAATCTGATGTAAAATATCTCCCAATGTCGGTAGCAAATATCGGGAGGCTTCAGGAACCATTTCGCAGGAGAAAAATGGTGTCTGCGAGATTTCGCAGACACTCAAGAGGGCTGCGAAATATTTTTGCACCACCAAGATATCTTCGCAGGGCTGCGAAGTTGGCTTCCACCTTGAGGTTCCTATATTCCCTCTCGCGGTATATGTCGGGCAACTTCAGAAGGAGGTACACCCTACTGTACAAAAAGGCTGCGAAATCACTTCGCAACAAAAGGGTGATTTCGCAGCACTTTGCAAAATGCTTTCTTCAGCTCAGAGTGATTGGCTTGTAATGGCTGCAGCTGCTTCGTTTCAACTCCGAATTGCACACCGTTTGAAGCATTGGATTGTTGACTTCCTGAGCTTTGAAATGGTATATAGTATGCATCATTTGAACTTCAGAAAGTGCTCCAAAAGTGGCTGCTACGACTGTCATCAAGAATATGCTTCATGGCAGATTCTCTTTGCTTTTTCTCCTTGCAATTCGGATTTACTCTTGGCAAATGACTTCAAAGCTTTGCCCAAGATTCCTCATAGCTCTCCTCAGTCTTGACTTGCTTTGGTGATCAAAATACTAACAAAAACACCAAAACTTACACAAAGTGATTAAAATTGCTTTAAAGGATCCTTAACATGCCAATTGAGTTAAAAGGCCTAAACTACTACTCAAAAGTGTTTAAAAGGATTAATTATAGGCTATCAAATAGCACTTTTTGAGTAGTAATCACTTATCCTTTAGGGTAAAAGGAAATAGCTTTAGTCGCATCAAGTCGATTGAAGCTCCTCTTTCTTGGAATGTATTACAAACCTCTTCAAATTCCTTGATTTGCACGTAGGGATCTTGTGGAAAGTAGGTAGAAGTGGCACAATATGTGGTCGAATTATTAGTTGCTCTGTAGGTGGCACTATACATGATGGTGCACTCATACGAGGTGGATGCATGCGGTCCCTCATGGATCGGAATGCGTTGAGATTGTCCTCATGAGCATGTTGACTATGCTGATCTTCAGGTGTAGCCTCCATGATATTCAAGCACAATTCCAACTCCGTCTCGTGAGGATTTTCAATTTTCACAAGTCTTCCCCCACTATCTCGTATCCAATATGGCATGCACAACTAGTAAAAACTGAAACAAAAACAAGAAAAACAAATCTAGAAAAAGATTAAGGTTAACAATAACTAATAAAAAAAACTGAAACAGAAACAAATAAAAAGAAACAGATAAAAAAAAAAAATAAAAAGAGTTAGTAAAAGAAAAGAAAAATCACCAAACTTGTGATGAAGATCACAAGTGTTCTGAAAAGATCATATCACTGTAACGTGGCACCATCCCCGGCAACGACGCCATTTGATTCGTCCCCAATTGGTGTACTCTTTGATTTAGTCCTCAGACGGGAGTTATCAACAAAATTTATAAACCTAATTCACCATATACTAGGGTAGCATAGCTAGCATAGCATAGTGGCTCTAGGATTGTCCACAGGGATGGGTTTTCATGGTACAATCGATATTAGTTCCAGTACTAAAATGGTGCTTTTCCTTTACAGTTAGCTTTAAAATAAAATGTAACTTTTGGTGAGAAAGGTTGGTTTTAAGTTAACCAAAAATAGTAACTGAAATAATTACAAAGAAAGTTTCTTGGAATTTTAGGTCACTAGGTTCAGGTCCCTTAGGCAAAGAGGGAGATTCCGGATCTTTTCCTCGCGTTGGGGAGAATAACATAAACTATGGTTACCTCTCGAACCGGATCTTCATTTAGCAATTAAGACTTGATCCCACTGGTTCATGAAAAACTGTAGTTGCTTCCCGTTAATGGTTTCAAACGCTAAAAGACCTCTCACTGTGAATCATCTTCCAATGGCTCATAAATGATAATTACAAGACATCCATGGATTCCATGGTGTCCATTAAGCTTACCAAGTATTGGGCATTCAAGGTGATCCTAACCTTGGAATTCCCGTCAAAGGCTCGTAAGAGATAACTACAAGACATGCATGGATTCCATGGTGTCCATTAAGCTTACCAAGTATTGGCCATTCTAGATAATCTTACCTTTAAACCACCTCCCAGAGGCTTGTAAGAGATAACTAATGGATCTCTGAGGAGTCTTAAAAGCTTACCAAGTATTGGCCCTGGTGATTTTAAGGGATTTTAAGTTAAACCTTAAGAATAAAAACCATTACCGGGTAACAACTTTCCTCATTTAAAGCAAGGAAAACTCCCACCTTTGCATTTGGGTCCCTTACCTAGCTTTCTTCAATCCGAGAAACGAAAAACCTAGCCACTCATCCTCTGAGAAAACATTCTCAGAGGTTGCTTGGCTAGAAAGAAAATAAAAACAAAATGAGAAGGTAAGGCAGAGCAAAAGCTCTGTGTATTACTTACTAAGAGAATTTACAAGTGTTCTCTAGAATTTCTTCCGAGATTCCGAGATATTACAAAAGAGATATTCTTAAGACATATATAGAGAGATATTTTTAACCTCCCTGTAAATATCCTAAATATCTTAGAAACATCTTTAGCTGATTATAAGGAGAAAATGGGATATTTACACAAAATATCTGAAGATAAAAATCTAACGGAGTCGGTGAAAAAAGATCTGAGAGTTACACAGGAGGATTTCACATACCCTGCGAAATTTCGCATGGTGTGCAAAATCTACTTTTGGCTTGGCTCTTCAGTGCTTTGTTTCGCAAGGCTTGCGAAATTTCGCACAAGGTGTGAAATTTCATTTTCCTCATTTCACAAGGCTTGCGAAATTTCGCATAGGGTGCGAAATTTATTTTCCTCAGCCTTGCTCTTTGTCCTGCAGCTTATACTCCTTTTGGCATTTCGCATGGTATACAAAAATTTTGCATAGCCATGCGAAATTGTTGGATGTTAGATTTCTTCTCTGATTCTCATCCTTGCATACTTGATTGACTTGGCAAAGGCTACAAAGCTTTCCAAATATTAGATTCTTCATGTGCTTGAGCTTCATCTTGCTTTTCCATGAGCTAAACAAAGTTCTCCCTCATTCTTGGCTCGTTTTAATGATAAAAAAGCTAAAAAAAAACACCAAAACTTGCCAAAAACTGATTCGAAACACTTGCAAGGGTCCTTAATGTGCCAATTGAGTTAAAAAGGTATTAACTACTACTCAAAAGTGTTTAAAAGAGTTAATAACAAGCTATAAAAGAACACTTTTTGAGTAGTAATCAATTGGACTGGGTGTAATTTGTGATTAAAACCAAATGGGACAACGATATGATCGATCATATTGGTTTGGTCTATGCCGAAACTGAAACTAAATTGTTAGGACCTATCTAACCGAGTGCAGTCTTTTGTGAAAAAAGGATAGGACAACGATGTAACCAATTGTACAAGTGTAGTCTACAATGAAAATGAAACTTAGTTATCGTAGCTGATCAGACTGAGTGCCATTTGTGTCAAAAACCAGATAGGACAACGATGTGACCAATCGTATAGGTATGGTATACTCTGAACATGATATTGAACTATTGTGACCGATCGAATCGGGTGCTGACTATGATGAAAATAATAGGACAACTATGTGACATATAGTATAAATATGGTTTGTCATGAAAATGAAACTAAGTTGCCAAGACCGATTCATCCCATAGCGGTTGTTCCATTTAATTCTGGCCCAAATGGGTGTTATCAACAAAATTTATAAACCTAAATCACAATACACTAGGGTAGCATAGCTAACATAGTATAGTGGCTCTAGGATCGTCCACAGGGATGGATTTTCATATTACAAGTGATATTAGTTAAGGTACTGAAATGATGCTTTTTCTTTTGTAAGTTAGCTTTAAAAGAAAACATAATTTTGGGTGAAAAGGGTTGATTTTAAGTGAACTAAAAATAGTAACTGAGATTAATTACAAAGAAAAGGTTTCTTGGAGTTTTAGGTCACTAGGTTCAGGTTCCTTAGGCAAAGGGGGAGATTCTGGATATTTTCCTTGCATTGGGGATAATAACATAAAGAATGGTTATCTCCCGAACCGGTGTGTATTTAGCAACTAAGATTTGATCCACTCTGGTTCATGAAAAATTGTAGTTGCTTTCCCTTAATGGTTTCAAACACTAAAGACCTCTCCCTGTGAATCATCTTCCAATGGCTCGTAAATGATAACTAATAGACATCCATGGATCTCATGGAGCCTGAAAAGCTTACCAAGTATTGGCCATTCAAGATGATTCTAACCTTGGACTACCCTTCAAAGGCTCGCAAATGATAACTAATGGATCTCCATGGAGTCCGAAAAGCTTACCAAGTATTGGCCATTCTAGGTAATCTTACCTTTAAACCACCTTCTAGAGGCTTGTAAATGATAACTAATGGATCTCCATGGAGTCCAAAAAGCTTACCAAGTATTGGCCTAGGTGATTTTAAGGGATTTTAAGTTAAACCTTGATATAAAAGCCATTAACGAGTAACAACTCTCATTTAAAGCAAGGAAAACTCCCACCTTTGCATCCAAACCCTTTACCTAGCTTCCTTTAGTCCAAGAAACGAAAAACCTAGCCATTCATCCTCTGAGAAAACATCCTCAAAGGTTGTTTGGCTAGAAAGAAAATAAAAACAAAATGAGAAGGTAAGGCAGAGCAAAAGCTCTGTTTATTTCTTACTACCAGAATTTACAAGTGTTCTTTGGAATTTCTTCCAACATATTACAAAAGAGATATTTTAAGACATATATAGAGAGATAGTTTTAACCTTCCTTTAAATATCCTAAATATCTAGAAATATCTTTAGTTGATTACAAGGAGAAAATGGGATATTACACAAAATATCTGAAGATAAAAATCTAACGGAGTTGGTGAAAAAATATCTAAAAATTACACAGGAAGATTTCGCATGGTGTGCGAAATTCATGTTTGGCTTGGTTCTTCAGCATTTGGTTTCACAAGGCTTGCAAAATTTCCCTCCGAGTGCGAAATTCATTTTTCTCAGTCTTACTCTCTATCCTGCAACTTGTACTCCTTTTGGCATTTCACATGCTATGTGAAAATTTCGCATAGCCATGCGAAATTGCTGGATGTTAGATTTCTTCTCTGATTCTCTTCCTTGCATACTTGATTGATTTGACAAAGGCTATGAAGCTCCCCAAAGCTTGGATTCTTCATGTGTTTGAGCTTCAACTTGCTTTTCCATGGACTACACAAAGTTCTCCCTCATTCTTGGCTTGTTTTAATGATAAAAAAGCTACCAAAAACACCAAAACTTGCCAAAAACTGATTAGAAACACTTGCAAGGGTCCTTAATGTGCCAATTGAGTTAAAAGGTAATAACTACTACTCAAAAGTGTTTAAAAGAGTTAATAACAAGTTATAAAAGAGCACTTTTTGAGTAGAAATCAAAGACCGATCAGATTAGGTCTGGTTTATGACAAAAACTAGGCAAGACAACAATGTGACCAATCATATAGGTATAGTCTACACCGAAACCGAAACTAAACTATTAGGACCAATCGAATCAAGTGCGATTGGTGTTGAAAAACAAATAAGACAATGACTTGATCAATCATATAGGTGCGGTCTACACCGAAAATGAAATTGAGTTTTTATGATCGATCAGACTAGGTACGGTCTATGATGAAAACAAGATAGGACAACGAAGTGATTGATCATATAGGTGCGGTTTATGCCAAAAGAAAATAGTTGTTGTGATCAATCAAACTGGGTACAGTCTGTGATAAAAACTAGACAAGACAATGGTGTGACCGAACGTATAATGCAGTCTACACTGAAAATGATATTGAACTGTTGTAACTGATCGGACCAAGTGTTGTCTATGATGAAAACCAGATAAGACAAGGACATGATCGATCGTACAGGTGCGATCTAAGCCAAAAATGAAACTGAGCAATTGTGACCTATTATAGTGGGTACGATCTGTGACAAAACCCTAATAGGACAATGACATGACCAATCGTACAAATATGGTCTATTCCGAAAACAAAACTAAGCTATTGTGTTTGATTGAGCTGGGTATGGTCTATGACAAAAACAAGACCAAACAATGACGTGATCAATCGTATAGGTCTAGTCTATGTTGAAACTGAGACTGGACTGTCGAGACCTACCGACCAGTGTAGTTTGTGATAAAAACTAGATAGGACAACGATGTGACCGATCGTATAGGTGTATTCTATTATGAAAACAATACTGAACTATTGTGACCAATTAGATCGGGTGCAGTGTGTGATGAATATAAGATAGGAAAATGACGTGACCAATTGTACAAGTGAGATCTATGCCAATAACGATATTGAACTATCATAACCGATTAGATCAGGTACCGACTGTGATGAAAACCAGATAAGAAAACTACATGATTAATTGTATAGATGTGGTTTACGCCAAAAATGAAATTGAGTTGCCATGGTCAGGACTAGGTCTGGTCTATGATGAAAACCCAATAGGACAACGATGTGACCAATCATATAGATTTGGTTTACATTGAAATTGAAACTAAACTATCTGGACTTATCTGACTGAGTGCGGTCTGTGATGAAAACCAAATAAAACAACGACTTAACCGATTGTGCAGGTATATTCTACACCAAAAACGCTACTGAACTATCATGATCGATCAGACCGAGTGTAGTCTCTAACAAAAACAATACAAGACAATGACATGACCAATCATATAAGTATGGTCTATGTTTTCACGATACTAAACTATTGTGATCAATCGAATCGGGTGCCAACTATGATGAAAACCAGGTAGGACAACTATGTTATTGATCATACAAAAGTAGTCTACACCAAAAATGAAACTGAGTTATTGTGATCGATCGAATCGGGTCTAGTTTTTTATGAGAACCAAATAGGACAATGATGTGACCAATCATATAGGTTTGGTATACGCCGAAATCGAAACTCAATTGTTACAACCAATCTTACCAGGTGTAGTCTATGATGAAATCCAGATAAGATAATGACATGAACAATATTATAGGTGCGATCTACACTAAAAATAATACCCAACTATCATGACCGCTTGGATCGTGTAATGACTCTAACGATAACCAAATAGGACAACTACATGACTGATTGTATAGATATGGTTTACACCAAAAACTAAACTGAGCTACTATGATTGATCAGACTGGATACCATTTGTGATGAAAACCAAATAGGATAATGATGTTATCGATCCTACAAAATGACTTATGCCAAAAATGATAATGGACTATCGTAATCGATCGCATCAGGTGGTGACTATGATGAAAACCAGATAGGACAACTATGTGATTAATTGTACATATGTGATCTACGTTGAAAACTAAACTAAGCTGCTATGACTAATCGAGGGGGGTTCGATCTATGATGAAAACTTGACAGGGCTACTACATGACCGATCATATAGAATTGGTCTACGCCGAAACCGAAACTCAACTATCGAGACCTATTCGATTAGGTGCGGTCTTGAATGAAAACAAGACAAGACAATGATGTGATTGATCATATCGGTGCATTCTATGTTAAATACCTGTGTTTATTTGTTTACCTACTTGTTCTTAGCTCAAAAGATCTCATTCTTTCTTTGGTGCTTTAAACCTCCACTTGCATATTCCTTAGTGAACCCTTATTATTCATCCTAGCATTTGAGTTGTATTTTAGCCTTTGTTGAGCTAGGTTAAGAGATTTAAATTTATTATTTGAGTCTTAGAAGCTTCAAGTGAGTAGAGACTTGAAGAGATTGTGTAAGAGCCCATTGGAGCCAAAATCCAAGTGTAAAGGTGTTAGAAGCTTGGTTGAAGCTTCAAATATAGTGGAACCCTCACTTGATTAGGAGCTTGAGGAGAGTGGATGTAAGCAAGGGGTGTCGAACCACTATAAAATCTAAGTTTGATCTCTTTAACTTTATATATTTATATTTTCCTTCTTTTGCTTGAATTTATTACGTTTGAAAAAGATTTTTGAAAACCCAATTCACCTCCCCCTCTTCCTGCCCTCCTCTTGGGTGTTTTCCTTTTTAAGATTAGCCTTTATTTTCTCAATTGGTATCAGAGCTAGGCATCTTGTTTAAGACTTAATCGTCTAAGAGGAAATGGCTAATCCATCAAGCTCATCTTAGATTGAAAGTTTTGCAACCAATAGACCTCCATTTTTTTTATGAGACCTATTATCCCTATTGGAAAACTAAAATGACTTGGTTTGTACAATCAAATGACTTAGATTTATGGGATGTCATTGAAGGTGACCCAACTTTTCCTTCAAAACTAGTTGATGGAGTCATGGTTCCAAAACTCAAACAAGAATGGGATGAGCATGATAGAAGAAATTTCCAATTAAATACTAAAGTTATTTATACTTTACAATGTGATATGGATAGAAATGAATATAATAGAATTTGTTAATGTAAATCCACTAAAGAAATTTGGAGATTACTTGAAGTAACCCATGAAGGAACAAATCAAGTTAAAGAATTAAAAATCAATTTACTTGTTCATAGTTATGAATTTTTTTATGAAAGATAATGAAACTATTGTTGAGATGATTACTAGGTTCATCGACATTGTCAATGGTCTTGAAGCCTTGGAAAAGACCTACAAGGAACCGAAGAAGTTGATAAAGATCTTAAGGTCACTTCCATCAAAGTGGGATGCAAAGGTCACTATAATTCAAGAAGCCAAAGACTTAACTAAGCTACCTTTGGAGGAGCTCATAGGATCATTGATGACATATGAGATCAATTTGGAAAAGAAGCAACTTGGTGTGAGGGAAAGACAAAAAGAAGAAGAGCATAGCTCTCAAAGCTACAACTAAGGAAGAAGAAAAAGTTGAAGAAGAAAAAGAAAGTGAAGAAAATGAAGACTTAGCCCTCATCACAAGAAAGTTTAACAAGTTCATGAGGGGTGAAAAGTTTAGAAGAAGAAGGTTCACTTCTAGAAGAGGCTCCTCTAAAAAGGAATCTTCATCCCATGGTGACAAGGAGAGATGGGAGGAAAAAAGAGACTTGGTGTGCTTCAAGTGTAAGAAACCAAAACACATTAAATATGATTGTCCTCTCTATAAAAGTGAAGCCAAGAGGAGAAAGAAGAAGGCAACGATGGCCACTTGGAGTGAAAATGAAGATGAATTTTCCTCTGAAGAAAATGAGAAAAAAGTGGCAAACATGTGCTTCATGGCAATAGATGAGCTTGGTGAGGTAATCTCTAATATTAGCTATGAAGATATACATGATGCTTCTTAAGAATTGTATGAGGATTTTGAAAAACTTGGTTTGAAAAATGCTTTTCTCAAAAAGAAAGTTCAACAACTTGAAAAGGAACTTGGAGTAGTAAAATAAAAATTTTCAAATGTTGAAGATTCTAAAACTTATCTTGAAAAAGAGAATGAGACTTTAAGAAAGAAAAATAAATGGTTAACCTCCTCTCTTTCAATCTTTTCTTATGAACAAAAATCTTTTGAAATGATCTTAGCTAGCCAAAAATGTATTTTTTGATAAACAAAGGCTAGGATTCAAATATTTAAAGAATCAAAAGTATTTTAAGAACTATTTTGTAAAGGAATCCACAAGTGCAAGTCCTTCCACTACTTGAAACTTTTGTGGAAGAGGGGGACACATTAGTAGCACATGCCCTTTAAGAAATGGTTCTTAAAAGAATTTAAATGCAAAAGCTAAAAAGATTTCGGTTGAAAAATGCAAGGTCACTAACCCTCAATGACCCAAAAAGATATGGGTACTTAAATAAACTTGAGTTATGTGTTATAGGGCTCAAAGAAGGATAAGTGGTTCTTGGATAGTGGATGCTTAAGACACATGATCAGAGATGAATCCAAGTTTGCTTTTCTTACAAAGAGAAAGGGAGGATATGTTACCTTTGGAGACAATGCAAAAGGAAAAGTCATTGGTTAAGGCAACATTGGTAATGACACATTCGCTCTCATTGAAAATGTTTTATTAGTAGATGGTTTAAAACATAATCTTTTAAGCATTAGTCAACTTTGTGACCAAGGTTTTAAAGTGATTGTTGAAGCATCTCATTGCATTATCAAGGACATTCAAAATGAAAAAACCATCTTCATGGGTCATAGATGTGATAATGTTTACACTATAAATATTTCAAAATATGATGGCCATGATAGATGTTTTTCAAGCATGCATAATCAAAGTTGGTTGTGGCATAAGAGGTTGGGACATGCTAACATGGACCTCATTTCCCAACTTAACAAAGATGAACTTGTTAGAGGCCTTCCCAAAATAATTTTTTTTTAAAAATAAAGTTTGTGAAGCTTGTCAAGTGGGAAAGCAAATAAAAAACTCTTTTAAAAACAAAAATTTCATTTCCACAACTAGGCCACTTGAATTATTGCATATGGATTTATTTGGTTCCTCTAGGACACCAAGTCTTAGAGGAAAGTCTTATGCTTATGTTATTGTGGATGACTTCTCTAGATATACATTGGTCTTGTTTTTAAGTCAAAAGAATGAAGCCTTTTATAAGTTTTCAAAGTTTTGCAATAAGGTTCAAAATGAAAAAGGTTTTGTAATTACTTCTATAAGAAGTGATCATGGAAGAGAATTTGAAAATATTAATTTTGAAAATTATTGCAATGAGCATGGAATTGACCACAATTTTTTAGCTTCTAAAACTCCTCAACAAAATGAGGTAGTTGAAAGGAAAAATAGAACCATTCAAGAGATGGCAAGAACCATGTTAAATGAAAACAACTTACCAAAATATTTTTGGGCCGAAGCGGTTAACACCTCTTGTTATGTTTTAAATAGAGTTTTATTAAGATCCATACTTAAGAAAACTCCCTACGAGTTTTGAAAAAACAAAAAACCCAACAGTAGTTATTTTAGAGTCTTTGGATGCAAATGTTTTATATAAAACACCAAAGACATTCTTGAAAATTTTGATGTAAAATCAAATGTTGGAATTTTCCTTGGTTACTCAACTTCAAGTAAAGCTTTTAGAGTTTTCACCAAAAGAACCATGGTTGTAGAGGAGTCCATCTATGTTATTTTTTTATGAATCTTACACTTCTCTCTAAGAAAGAGAGTGTTAATGATGATTTAAGTTTGGAGACCTACATGGAAAGATTGCAAATTGAAGATAGAAGACAACAAGAAGAGAATGAAGTGGATCCCAAGGAAGAAAGATCACCATTAGCACTACCCCCTCCTTAATAAGTGCAAGGTGAATCAAGCCAAGACCATCCTAAAGAATGGAAGTTTTTCATCAATCACCCACAAGATTGTTGTGATGGTTCTCAAGTACACGAATCATTTAAGTAATATAATTGTACCTAAGTATGGATATCGAACCCACAAGGACTGTACTACTAATTACTAAAATTTATTATTCCCACTGCTATTTGATTAACTAAAATTTTAAAGTTGCAGAAGAAAGCAAATTAAACAATTAAAGAAAATAAATTCAAACTCTTATGATTTAAACAATCTAGGGCTTTTGACTTCACTACAAACACTTTCATGCAATTGATTGCTTAACCTAATTTCTGTTATGCCTTATTTAGAGATTTAATTCCCAAAGCCAACCAATATTTTCTCTCGAGATATATCAAATTGCTCCTTAAATTACTAACCTAGCATATCTCTATGTAAATTTAAGTCTAAATGAGTAATTAAGATCTATGGAATTATTATAGATTTAACTATTAATCTCTTAGAACATGGTAATGTATCTCTACTATTCAATCATTCTAACGTAATTTATTCTATGGATCTAATTTAGATTATAACTCTCGTTATCAACCTAAATCATAAAATCAATCAAAACTTGGGCCCTTAAGAATTGAGAGCATTAAGCGCAGAATAGATACACAAATAAATTGATGTAAAATAGAGAATTAAATTAAACTAATCAAAAACAGAGATTGTGATTGAGGTATATCTTAGCCCTAGACAAAGGAAATTAGTTCATGTCAAGATGAAGAACAAACATCCTGAATTACAATCATAAAGAAAAGAGAAGAATAAACCAGAAAAATAGAAGAAAATATGCAAATCCCCTTCTTGTTCTTTAAGCTTCTCCCTCTCCCAGGTCTTTAAGATCTCCTAAATAAACCCTACTTCCGTCTATTTATAGACCTGGTATCGTAAACTAATGTTCCACCTAATTCAAATCTGAATAGAATGAGATAAGAACGAATGAATAATTTTCAAATTTTAAATATCGGGTTGTGACACTCAATGCCTCCTGCCGCAACACTTTAGTCTCGGGTCCTAAGGATTTTTTAAATTCCTTTGGGCACCACAACAGACAAGTTCCTCCCACTACGACACTTTCCTCTCAGGTAAGTTATACAAATTGTCACGTAAGAGGCTGCTGCAGAGCTTGAGAGCTCCTACCATGGCGGTTCTCACATTTTCGCTGAATTTCATATTTTTCTTCCAATTTTGCCTCGTATTGCTCCTTTTTTGTACTCTTGGTTATTTGAGACCTAAAACAATAAAAATAATGATTGTTGAGATAAAATTACTCTTAAACTAATGAAATATCAAGTTAAATCATAGATAATAAGTCGCTCTAAATCGACTTATCAAATTCTCCCAAACTTAACATTTTGTTAGTCCTCGAACAAAAACAAAATAAAATCTAACCTAAAACTATCCTAAAAACAATTAAATCACAAACTAAATCAAGACTCAAAACTTCTCAAACTTCTAGAATCAAATTCGTTTGTCAAGTTTAATTCATAATATTGTCTCAAAAATTACTAATAACACAAAGTCATCAAGAATCTATCGAACATTACAAAATTAGAAGGTCACTTAAACATTCATTCAATTCAAACCTTCAATCTTTTGAAAAATCCAAGTAAGCAACCTTTCAAACAATCAATTCTACTACCTGGATAATTTTATAAAAACAATTATAGACAAAGTCGACCTCTAAAAAGTAATGTATGATATCAAATCTCATAGGCTTGGCTTTCTTGTTACTCTCCACTAATGTAGACTCATCATGTTACCTCGGATCAAAAGGTATTTAATAAGCTTGTAATGTTAGGCTAAGGTGTTGGCTCACAAAGAATGGAACGGATAAATTCAAAGAATGAGAACACTCACAATTGAGCAAAATATAACAGACTCAAGAGCTTTTAATACTAACATCACTTCCTATCTTCTTGAAACTTTTCATACTTTTCACCACTAATGCCATTTTTTTTTTCTTCCTTTAATCCTTCAAAACCCCTAAACTTATTTCTCTATTATAGTTGGGGTTAACAATACACATTTTCACCATTTCTTCAATAAGATATTTTTGCTCTCAAACAAAATAAATAACAAACATGTAAATGTTCTCATCAAGGGTAAGGATAAGTGTTTAGGCTTAAAATAGGTAGGAAGATAGGTTTAAAGAAAGAAAAATAAGGCTAGCATTATATAAAAGGGCTCAAATAGGTAACTAGTGGATAAAATATTCTGGGTAAGGTAAGAAAAGCTCAAACGATCCAAAAATGGCCTAAATCATGTCCTAAGTAACATAAAAATCTATGATTTCACCTCGAGTAACAATCAACCAAGTTCTAAAATTTGTTGAGATTTCTAATCATCCATAATTGTCTAAATAAAATGTCTCTAAGCAAGCAAAACAAGATCGTTATCAAAATCACCATACTAGACCAACATCGAATCTCAAATCAAACAAAACAAACATCCAAATTATCTTCAAAATATAAGTAATATCAAATTCCATCTCAACAACCATGCATCATCATAATCAATATATTATCATCGACTATATGAATCAACTCGAAGAAAATAATGCTCAAAAATCAAGAAGTTTCAAAAACATTTTTAACTGAACTTAGCTAAACCCAAAAGAAATTAATCGTTATCCCTAAACTTAATTACTTTCATTGCCCTCAATGAATAAAAGAAAATAAAGTAAGGAAAAATTAAGGAAAAGAAAAACTCCCTTTTTGATGAGTTTTTGGGACAAATCGAAAAATCGCTCCTTTCTCATTTAGTAGTGTCCAAATTGCAGCAAAAAGGTAGAAACAATCACCCCAAATCACGACCAATCAAGAAGAAGGACTGGATCTGTGATTTTCCTTCCAAAATTACACCAAATGAAGCTTCAATCTTGCCAAATCTCCAAAACTCGTGAGTAATCCCAAAAGAAAACAAAGAATTCAAGATTTAAATATGATTAGGATCGAAAGATGGAGAGCAAGTGGAGAGAATATGAGAAAATTTGTTCGTGAAAAATGAAGGAAGATGGTATTTTAAAACACCTACTTACTTATCGCGCAACAACGTTCAAGTCTTTCCGCCGCGGTGCAAAGCCCTAATTTTTACAAGAGAAATTCAATTAGGGGTGACCACTACAACACAAAGCCTTATTTGCCGCAGCGGTTTAGCCTCGGGTCTTCTTATGAGCAACGTTTGAAGAGTCAGCCACGGGACTCAATGCCTCCCACCGCGATGCTTTTCACTGGGTATGTAAAAAGCCTTTTTTTCCCTTGAAAATAAAGGAACAATAGTTAAAAATAAAAATAAAATAAATCCTAAACTACCAAACAATTAACTCTAAAAATTCACTAACTAAATTAACTTTGAAACAAAATAAAAACAAAATTAATAAAAATCCTAACAACTAAAATAATTCAAAATTTGAAAATAAAAATTGCTCAAAATAAATCTGGTTGCCTCCCAAAAAGTGCTAAAATTTAAGCCGTTAGCTAGACTTTCTCCACTCTTCTACTTCAAAGTTAAAAGTACAATAGACACCCTTTCGGTGCTAAAATTTCCTCCCAAATAGTGCTTCAATCGTTGCCCGTTCATTGTAAAAGTTCTCTTTGATGGATGATGAACTTCTATTGCTCCTTATGGTAAAACCTTGTTAACTGTGAACGGACCAAACCATCGCGATCTTAATTTACCTGAAAAAGCTTGAGACATGAGTTGAAAAGAATAACTTGTTAACTAACTTTAAATGCACGCTTCTGAAAATGCTTATCATGCCATCTTTTTGCCTTATCCTTATAAATCTTAGCATTCTCATAAGCATTATTACAGAACTCTTCCATCTCATTTAATTGTAACAATCTCTTCTCCCCTGTAGTTCGTAAGTCAAAATTCAAAAGTTTAACAACCCAAATGATTTATGCTCCAACTCAATTGGAAGATGAAACGATTTTCCATAAACCAATTGATATGGAGACATCCCAATAGGTGTCTTGAATGTTGTTCTATAAGCCCATAAAGCGTCATCCAACTTACTTGACCAATCTCTCCTAGAAGAATTAACTATTTTCTCTAGAATTCATTTGAGCTCACGATTAGATACCTCAACTTGACCACTTGTTTGCGGATGATAAGGAGTAGCTATACGATGTGTTACTCCATATTTACCCAATAGTGACTCAAATTGACTGTTACAAAAATGAGATCCCCCATCTCTTATGATAGCTCTTAGTGTACCAAATCTTGCTAAAATGTTCTTCTTAAGAAATTTAACTACCACCCTAACATCATTGGTCTGTAGTGCCTCAGCTTCAACCTATTTGGAAACCTAATCTACAACAATCAAAATAAAATGATTAGCATAAGAGGATGGAAAAGTACCCATAAAATCAATACCCCATACATCAAACAATTCTATTTCTAAAATATTTGTTAGAGGCATCTCATTTTTCCTAGATATATTCCCAATCCTTTGACATCTATCACAGTTGGCAACAAAATTAAATGAATCTTTAAAAAGAGAAGGCCAATAAAATCCTGATTATAAGACTTTGGATGTGGTTTTAGTAGCTCTAAAATGTCCTTCAAATTCACGGGAATGACAATTATGTAGAATACTCTCCATCTCCTCTTTCGGCACATGTCTCCTAATTATTTGATCGGCACATGGTTATATAAGAAATGATCATCCCATATATAGTACTTGAGATTTGAGAAAAACTTTTTCCTTTTTTGATAAGTAAGCTCGGGAGGCAAAATCTTCTTAGCCAAATAGTTAATAATGTCTGCATACCATGGCACTTGTTCAACTGCAAAAAGCCGCTCATAAGGAAATCTTTCATTAATATCATCATCAACTCCTTCATTAGGCTCCATATGATTCATCCGAGAAAGATGATCTGCAACTAAATTCTTGGTTCCCTTCTTGTCTTTGATTTCCAAGTCAAATTCTTGTAGCAGCAAGATCCAACGAACTAGCATTGGATTAGCATCTTTCTTAGAAAACAAATACCTCAAAGCTGAATGGTCGGTATAGACAATCACCTTAGAACCTATCAAATAAGACCGAAATTTGTCAAAAGCATAAACAACTACTAAAAGTTCTTTTTTCAGTAGTTGCATAATTTACTTGAGCTTCTGTTAAAACCTTGCTAGCATGGTAAATCACGTGAAAATTTTCACCTTTCCGCTGCCCTAAAACAACACTTATAGCAAAGTCACTAGCATCACACATCAATGTAAGGCAATTCCCAATCAGGTGCAACAGTAACAGGAGAAGATATTAGTTTAGACTTAAGAGTTTCAAAAGCATTTAAACATTCTTTAGAAAAATAAAAAAACTGCATCCTTAGCCAATAAATCACAAAGAGGTTTAGAAATTTTTGAAAAGTCCTTAATGAATCTTCTATAAAATCCTGCATGACTAAGAAAACTTCTAACTCCCTTAACATTTGTAGGTGGTGGTAGCTTCTCAATCACATCTATCTTGGCATGATCCACCTCAATTACTTTTAGATAAATTCGATGTCCCAACACAATACCTTCTCTCACCATAAAATGGCATTTTTCCCAATTTAAAACCAAGTTTGTGTCAACACATCACTGTAAAACCAAAGAAAGATTAGAAAGGCAATCATCAAAAGAATAACCAAAAAAAAAAAAAAATCATCCATAAAAACTTCAATGCATTTTTCAATCATATCAGAGAAAATGGGCATCATGCAACATTGAAAAGTGGCCGGAGCATTGGATAAATCGAATGGCATTCGTCGGTAAGCAAAAGTGCCATATGGGCATGTAAAAGTGGTCTTCTCTTGATCTTCCGGTGCTATGGGGATTTGATTGTATCCTGAATATCCATCTAGAAAAAAATAATAATCATGAGCGGAAAGTCTCTCCACCATTTGGTCAATGAAGGATAAAGGAAACTCTCCAACCAGTTACTGTTCTTATGGGGATAAGTTTGTTATTATCATTCTTCACAATAGTTATACCTCCCTTCTTAGGAAATACTTGAACTGGACTTACCCATGTACTATTCAAGATTGGATAAATTATACCTGCATCCAAAAGCTTCACAACCTCCTTCTTAACTACTTCTTGCATAGATGGATTTAATCTTCATTGTGGTTGAATTGTTGGCTTGTAACTTTCTTCAAATAGGATCTTATGCATAGAAATCAATGGGTTGATTCCCTTGATGTCACAAATAGTCCATCCAATAGCTTTCCTATGCTCTCTCAAAACTCTTAATAGTTTTTCCTCCTCTAAATCATTCAAAGAAGAGTTAATAATAACAGGATAAGAGCTAGAATCATCTAAGAAGGCATACTTGAGATGAAATGGTAATACTTTAAGTTCAAGTTTAGGAGGCTCCTTCTTTAATGTATGATTGTTAACATGAATGGCCTCTAATCCCTCAAATTTTAACTTTTTTGGAAACTCATAAATTGGCAATGCATCAAGATTATTAACACATTGAATTATATCATCATCACCACAAAGAGTTCCTAAAGTTCTACCATTCATTATACAATTTTCTAAAGGTGAAGTAGGAAAAGTTTTAGCTACCACCCTATCCAAAACACTAATTGCAAAGCATGCATCAACATTAGATGGAAATTTCATAGCCTCAAAAACATTAAACATAACTTGTTCATCTTGAACCCTTGAAATCAACTTACCTTGATGAACATCTATAAGAGTTCTACCTATAGCAAGAAAGGGTCTTCCTAATATAAGTGGAAATTCCCAGTCTTCTTTCATATCTAATACAATAAAATCAACCAAAAATATAAACTTATCCACTTTAACCAAAACATCCTCAATAATGCCTCTTGGATGTTTGATAGATCTATCCGCAAACTGCAAACATACCGTAGTAGGCTTCACTTCCCCTATTTCAAGTTTCCCTGAAAATAGAAAGAGGCATCAAATTAACACTTGCACCAAGATCACATAAAACTTTATCAAAATCAAAATCACCAATGGTGCAAGGTATAGTGAAACTCCTTGGATCTTTTAGCTTAGGAGGAAGCTTCCTTTGAAGAATGGCGCTACACTCTTCAGTGAGCATCACCTTCTCATTGTCCACTAATTTTATCTTATTTGATAACATCTCCTTTAAGAATTTAGCATATTTTGGCATTTGCTCCAACATATCTACAAAAGGAAGATTGATATGTAAGCTCTTAAAAATATCAATAAATTTATAAAATTGCTTATCTAAATTTTGCTTTTTCAACCTTTAAGGAAAAAGGATGGCATTAGATGATGGTTTTAGAGTAGATGGCTATATAGGAGTGGAAGCAACTTGTTCCTTGGGAACCGAAGTATCTTCCTTATTTGCTTGCTGCTTGGCCTCCTTTGATTGTTCTAACTCCTTCCCACTTCTAAGAGTTATGGCCTTTACATGCTTCTTAGGATTTGTCTCTGAGATACTAGGAAGTGTTCCTTGAGTTATCTCCGCCAATAACTTAGAAATCCCCCCACTTGATGCTCAGGTTGCAAATACTTGCACCTTGGTTCCTAAAATTTGCTTTAGTATCATCAATAAAATTGTTAGTCTTTTGTATAAATTGGGTGAAAACTCTTCCAAGTTTGGCTTATTCTCTTGAGATTGGAAACTGGAGGGTGGTTTTTGCACATGAGTGTTGTTACTCCATGAGAAGTTCGGATGATTCCTCCACCCTTGGTTGAAATAGTTGGAGTTGGGATTGTATTAACGTTGATTATTGGACATATAGTTCACTTGTTCGGATGAATTTGCTTCATATAGGCCTCCAAATTGACACTCCAAGCTAGGATGATTACCTCGCACAATTTTCATAAACTAAATTAGAAACAAAGAGCAACATTCAGTTTCTTAAAATTATTATTATTGAAAATTTCAACTTGAGCAACCAAATTATTAAAAGCATCAATATCATGAACCTCGACTATCCTCTTTTGTGCATTTTTATTCGTAGACTTCAAGAAATTGTTGCTAGCCATCACTTCTATAAGCTGATATCCCTCCACCGATGTCTTATTAAAAAAACTCCTCCGCTTGCTGCATCCACCATGGTTTGAGTATTAGGATGCAAACTATTGTAGAACATTTGCACTTGCATCCACATTGGTAAGCCATGGTGTGGGCACTTTCTTAAAAGATCTTTGAACCTTTCCCAAGCTTCATAAAGAGACTCTTGATCTTGCTGTAAAAAGTTAGTTATATCATTCCTCATCCTTGCAGATTTTTCCGGTGGAAAGTATTTAGCAAGAAAAGTGTTAACCAGTCCATCCCATGTAGCAGTTGTCCCTAGAGGTAATGAAATTAACCATGCCTTAGCCTTTTTATTTAGAGAAAATGGAAACAATCAAAGTCTTATTCCATCATCGATCACACCATTATGCTTGAAGGTATCACAAATTTCTAAAAAAATTGCAATATGTAGATTAGGATCATCATTGGCCAATCCTCCAAATCAAACCAAAGATTGAATCATTTGAATAATTGCCAATTTGATCTCAAAATTGTTAGCTTGGATGGGTGGCCATCAAATGCTTAAGACACCCACATTAGGGACAGAATAATCCTTTAGTGCCCTATTTGGGACTCCATTATCACCATGATTCTCTTCCCCCATTGCAGGAACCTCTTGAATTACTTGTTGCTTGTGTTTCTGATTTAGCTTTCATAGTGTTTTGTTGATATCGAGGTTGATTGGTACTAAGTCCAAACTCCTTGTACGTCTCATACACTAAGAAGGGAAAAACAAGTGAGTATGAATAAAAAGAAAATAAATCAAATTAGCAAAGAAATAACTGGTATTAATATTAGTATCAAATAGTCCCCGGTAACGGCACCAAAAACTTGTTATAACGGTTCACAAGTATACAAACCGTTCAAGTCATATAATTATACCTAAGTACGGATATCGAACCCATAAGAACTATGCTACTAATTACTAAAATTTATTATTCCCACTGCTATTTGATCAACTGAATTTTTAAAGTTGAAGAAGAAAGCAAATTAAACAATTAAAGAAAATAAATTCAAACTCTTATGATTTAAATGATTTAGGGCTTTTGACTTCACTATAAACACTTTCATGCAATTGATTGCTTAACCTAATTTCTGTTATATTTTATTTGGAGATTTAATTCCCTAAGCCAACCAATATTTTCTCTCGAAATATATCATATTGCTCCTTAAATGACTAACCCAACATATCTCTAAGTGAATTTAAGTCTAAATGAGTAATTAAGATCTATGGAATTATTATAGATTTAACTATTAATCTCTTAGAACATGGTAATGTATCTCTACCATTCATTCATTCTAACGTAATCTATTCTATGGATCTAATTTAGATTCTAACTCTTGTTATCAACCTAAATCATAAAATCAATCAAAACTTAGGCTCTTAACAATTGAGAGCATTAAGCGGAGAATAGATACACAAATAAATTGATGTAAAACAGAGAATTAAATTAAACTAATTAAAAACATAAATTGTGATTGAGCTACATCTCAGCCCTAGACAAAGGAAATTAGTTCATGTCAAGATGAAGAACAAACATCCTGAATTACAATCATAAAGAAAAGGGAATAATAAAATAGAAAAATAGAAGGAAATCTACAAATCCCCTTTTTGTTCTCTAAGCTCCTCCTTCTCCCAGGTCTCTAAGATCACCTAAATAAACCCTACTTTCGTCTATATTATAGACTAGGTATTGTAAAATAACGTCCCACCTAATTCGGATCTGAAGAGAATGAGATAAGAATGAATAATTATCAAATTTTAAATATCGGGCTGCAACGCTCAGTGCCTCCCGCCGTAATGCTTTAGTCTCGGGTTCTAAGGATTTCTGAAATTCCTTTAGGCGCCACGAAAGAAAAGTTCCTCCTATCGTGGTGCTTTCCTCTTGGGTAAGTTATGCAAATTGTCATGTAAGAGGCCGCCGTGGCACTTGAGAGCTCCTGCCATGATGGTTCTCAAAATTTCGCTGAACTTCATATTTTTCTTCCAATTTTGCCTTGTATTACTCCATTTTCGTACTCTTGGCTATTTGAGACCTAAAACAATAAAAATAATGATTGTTGAGATAAAATTACTCTTAAACTAATGAAATATCAAGTTAAATCATAGATAATAAGTCGCTCTAAATCGACTTATCAAAGATCAAATCATAGATAATCCATCTAGTGGGGTAAAAACTAGTCCTCTCTTAGAAACATTTGTGATAATCTAGCTTTTATTTCTCAAATTGAACCTTAAATATAAATGATGCCTTAGATGATGAAAATTGGATGATTGCTATACAAGAAGAGTTAAATCAATTTGAAAGAAGTGAAGTATGAGAATTAGTACCAAGACCTTCAAATCAAAGTGTTATTGGAACTAGATTGGTCTTTAGAAATAAAATGGATGAAAATGGCATAATTGTTAGAAACAAAACAAGGTTAGTAGCCTAAGGTTTTAATCAAGAAGAAGAGATAGATTATGGATAAACCCTTGCCCCCGTAGCTAGGTTGGAAGCCATTAGAATGCTACTTGCCTTTACATGTTTTAAAGACTTTGTTTTATATCAAATGATATGAAAAGTGCATTTTTAAATGACTTTATAAATGATGAGGTGTATGTTGAACAACCACCCAACTTTGAAAGTTTTAATTTTTCTAACTATGTTTTTAAACTTAAAAAGGCACTTTATGGTTTGAAACAAGGACCTAGAGCATGGTATGGAAGATTGAGCAAATTTCTCTTAGAAAATAGTTTTAAAATGGGTAAAATTGATACCACTCTTTGTTGGGATTGAGCCCCAAAAAGCAAGACATGATATAACAAAGTAAGACTTAACTATCCTCTTGTCGCCCCCTTGGTATATTGATAATGATTTTAGCATTTAGGCCATTTCTCTTACATTGTACATGACTTAGGTGCATTAGGAGTTGCATAGAAGATACAAGTCATGGGTTCCCTATAAGTAGATAAGTTGACCATAGTTGGTTCATGGATTGGGCAATCCAGTTGAGATTGTAATGCACTACCTCCTAATTGAAGGGATGGCTTGTCTTGGTTGTCAGGATGGGTTTCCTATGGTGAGTGTCCTAGTGTATGTGATACACACTGGACAGGGCCTATGGTGAATCTTGATGCAAGGCTATCAATTGTCATGATTTACCAAGCTAATATGCTACATGGACTCTCAATCTTAAGGAGAGGATATTAATCGTATGCCAAAATCAATAAGAGGCTTTGACCTATGGGTAAGACCCTAAAATGGTCATTTATCATATATGGATTGGGTTGTTGTTGATGGAGCTTGGTGGCAATAAGTATTCTCGATAGAGGCACCATTATATCTCATGGGATTGAGACAGTGTGTCCCCTTAGATGATCCAAAGGACATGTGATCATGAAATCTATGGCCATAGTAATTTCTTTAATAGAGTTTGGCATATGCTTCTTGGAGCTAGAGTATGTCAATTGATCACATAATAAGTAGGATTTGTAACTCAAGGATTTGAAAGGTAATCTTGATAGGTGATAACACTACCTTGTTAGATTACGGACATTAGTTTATTGGGAGTTTGCATGCAGTGGATAGTAAGTCATGAACCTGAGCACATGGTGTCTCATTATAATTTACATAGGGTACTGGAGTGTAGTTAACTCTCTGTAGTGGGATGTTGAGTCAATTCTAGAATTTGATTATGAGGGAGCCATTACTCCTATGGGTTCTAGTAGTCCTCGATCTAAGCTCCTATTCCTTGATGGCACGGTTTATGAGGGTTGGATGGGTTTTTAGTTCACTTTTGTGCATAAGGGCGTTTTGGTAATTATGTTAGGTTGCACAGGGATAAGTGAGTGGCATATTTGGATTGAACTAATTGATTAATTAGGGCCTTGTATGGTTAATTAAATTAGCAACCTTTTTGGGCTATGATTCGTGCCCAATTGGTGTCTCAGCTGATTCGTGTCCAGCTGGTGCTCCTTGATTGAGGGAGTAATCAACAAAATTTATAACCTATTACACCATATACTAGGGTAGCAAAGACAAAGCTACTATAGCATAGTGGCTCTAGGATCGTTCACTGGGATGGGTTTTCACTTCACAAATGATATTAATTCAAAGCTGAATTGGTGCCTTTTCATTTCAAGGTTAGCTTTAAAAGAAAACATAAAGATGTTTGAATGAAAAAGGTTTGGTTTTAAGCTAACTAAAAAGAAAGTAATGGGAATTACTTATGAAGAAAAGTGTTTCTTGGAGTTTCAGATCACTAGGCTCAGATTCCTCATACAAAAAGAGAGTTACAGTCACTTGTTTCTTTTTTCTCGCATTAGAGAATTAACATATAGTTCCTTCTCCAACCGGTGTTGTACAGATGCTTCCCATTAATGGGTTCAAACACTAAATCCCTTTCACTGATGCACCTTGCAATGGCTCATACCTCTCACCTAGCACTTGCCATTCAAGGTGATCTTTAACCTTGGATTACCCGTCAAAAGCTCGCAAGAGATAACTAATGGATGTCTCCTTGGAGTCCAAAAGCTTACCAAGTGTTGGCTATTCTAGAAAACCCTACCTTCAAACCACCTACCAAAAGCTCGCAAGAGATAAACTAGTGAATCTCCATGGACGGAGATCACTTGCCTTACCAAGTGTTAGTTCAGGTGAATTAAAGGCGTTTTAAGTTAACTAAAAAGATAAAAACCATTAACAAGTCACACTTTCTCTTCATTAAAAACTAAAACAACAAAACTTCCAAATTATGCATGTGGAAACTTACCCGGCTTTCTTCACTCCAAGAGACGAAAAGCTTAGCCTCTCATCCTCTGAGGAAAAATCCTCAGAGTTTGGTTGGCTAGAAATAAAAAGAAATGAAAAATGAAAGAGAAGGAAAAACAGAGCAAGGCTCTGTATATTCATTATATTTATATATCTATATCCCGTTGGATTACATGATTCTCTGAGAACAAGCTCCCAAGAGCTATATATAAAGAAAATTACAAAACAAAATATCTGAGGTTATTCACCCATTTTCCAAACTTAATAACTAAGGAATCCTATAATTGGTGGGTTACAAGGAGAAAATGGGGATTTAAACATCAAAAATCTGAAGCAAAATATCCAAAAGTGTCGGTTGCAAATATCAGGAAGCACTAAGGACCATTTCGCAAGTGAAAACGAGGTCTGCGAGATTTCGTAGACACACAAAAAGGGCTACGAAATCATTTCGCAGCAAAAGGGTGATTTCGCAACGCTGTGCAAAATTCTTCCTTCAGCTTGGAGTGATTGGCTTCCAATGGCTGTAACTCCTTCATTTCAACTCCGAATCACGTACCACTTGAAGAATTGGATTGTTAACTTCCTGAGCTTCGAAACGACATATAGCATGCATAAATTGGACTCCAGGAAGTGCTCCAAAAGTGGCTGACATGACTGTCATCAAGAATGCTTCATGACAGATTTCTCTTTGCTTCCCCTCCTTGCATTCCGGATTTGCTTATGGCAAAGGACTTCAAAGCTTCGGTTCTTCATGTTTCTGACCTTCCAATTGCTTTGCCATGGATTCCATATAACTCTCCTCAATCTCGTATTGCTTTGGTGATCAAAAAGCTATCAAAACACCAAAACTTAACACAATTTGATTAGAATTGATTGCAAGGGTCCTTAACATGTTAATTGGGTTAAAAGGCAATAACTACTACTCAAAAGTGTTTAAAAGAGTTAATTACAAGCTATCAAATAGCACTTTTTGAGTAGTAATCAGGCTAGATTAAGTGACCCAAGCCCATGGTGGGTTTAAGTCACTTAAGCCTATTAGGAAATCTATAAATACTCTTTTAGGGGTTAAGGTTTCATAGTCTTGCCATTCTTCCCTTCAGTTTAGAGAGAGAACCCTAGCTTCAACCCTTAAGATCTCCACCATCTCAGTGCTTAAACATAAGAAAGACTCATCAGGCAAAAGATCATGGTGTTTACGAGGTCTACTTACATCGATTAGAATCAATCCAGGAACATTCGAATCAAAGGTATGTGGCTTTATTCTCTATATCTATGTTTTCTATGGTATTCTTATTGTTTTTAATACCTCTTTATTCATTGAAATAGATTTAAAGAGCCTAGGATAGATTTGGATGCACTTTACATGATCTAGGGCATAGGAACGGAGTAATCCGGGGTTTTCAACACTCTTTTCATAAAAACCAAAGAAAAGAATATGCTTTTAGTTGATGATATTATCTTTGGTGCTACTAATGTCTCTCTTTGTGAAGAATTTACTAAGTGCATGCGTAATGAGTTTGAAATGAGTATGATGAGAGAGCTTAACTTCTTTCTTGGACTTCAAATCAAGCAACTAAAGGAAGGACTCTTCATCAATCAAGCAAAGTATATTAGAGATCTTCTCAAAAGTACAACATAGAGGAAGCCAAGACAATGAAGACTCCAATGAGCTCATCCATCAAGCTTAATAAGGATGAGAAAGGTAAATCCATTGACTCTACTATGTATAAAGGCATGATAGGTTCTTTGCTGATTCATGCCCAATCGGTGTCTCAGCTGATTCATGTCCAGCTGGTGCTCTTTGATTGAGGGAGTAATCAACAAAATTTATAACCTATATCGCCATGCATTAGGATAGCTTTAGCTAATATAGCATAGTGGCTCTAGGATCGTTCTCTGGGAAGGGTTTTCAACTCACAACTGATACCAATTCAAAGTTAAATTGGTGTTTTTTCATTTCAAGGTTAGCTTAAGAAATAAAACACAAACTTTGGTTAAACGATGTTTTGTTTCAAGCTAACTAAAAAGAAAGTAATGGAAATTACTTATGAAGAAAAACATTCCTTGGAGGTTTAGGTTCACAGGGGAGGTTCCTTATGCAAAAACAGAGCTCCGGTCATTTGGTTCATTTCCTCGCATTAGAGAATTAACATATAGTCAATTCTCTAACCGGTGTTGTACATATGTATCCTTTAAATGGATTTCAACTCTAATTCCCTTTCACTGATGCAACTTGCAATGGCTCGTGCTTCTCACCTAGCATTTGCCATGCAAGGTGATCTTTAACTTTGGACTTCCCTTCTCAAGCTCACAAGAGATAACTAATGGATGTCTCCTTGGAGTCCAAAAGCTTACCAAGTGTTGGCAATTCTAGAAAATCCTACCTTCAAGTCACTTCCCAAAAGCTCGCAAGAGGTAAACTAGTGCATCTCCATGGACAGAGATCACTTGCCTTACCAAGTGTTGGCTCAAGTGAATTGAAGGTGTTTTAAGTTAACTAAAAACATAGAAATCATTAAAGGATCACACTTTCTCTTCATTAATGGGTGAAACTAGAAAGCTACTAATTCTTGCACTTGGAACCTTTCCTGGCAACCTTAGCTCCAAGGAACTAAAAGTCTAGCCACTCATTCTCTGAGGAAACTTCCTCAGAGCTTGTTTGGCTAGTAAGAAAAATTAGATGAATATAAACAATCAAAACAAGTAGGTAAGGTAGAGCAAAAACTCTCAATTTTACTTCTTTCCAAAAACTATACAAAGCGTCTATGTACAAGCCTTGTTTTTCGTCGTCTCCTCTTTGAGGAAACTTACAACCTTTAAATATGGGTTTATTTACCCTTTGTTCTTGCTTAAAGACTAAGGAATCCTAGGATAGGTGGGTTAGAAGGAGAGTTTGGGGATTTAGACATCAAATATCTAAAGCAAAAAAATCTCAAAATGTCGGTTGCAAATATCAGGAAGCTTCAGGAGAACACCTGTGCACTGTGCAAAATGGCTGCGAAATTTTCGCAACAAAAGGACAAGATTTTCGCAGCAAAAGGCTGATTTCGCAGCCGTGCAAAAATCTTCCTTCAGCTTGGAGTGATCTACTTGGAATGGTTGTAACTCCTTCGTTTCAACTCCAAATCATACACTATTTGAAGCATTGGATTGTTGACTTCCTGAGCTTCGGAAACGACATATAGCATACATAAATTGAACTCTAGGAAGTGCTCCAAAAGTGGCTTAAATTACTGTCATTAAGAAAGCTTCATGGTTGGTTCTTGTTTGCTTCCCCTCCTTGCATTCCGGATTTGCTTATGGAAAAGGACTTTGAAGCTTCGGTTCTTCATGTTTCAAAATTTCCATTGATTTGCCATGGATTCCAGAGAACTCTCCTCAATCTCAGATTGCTTTGGTGATCAAATTACTAACAAAAACACCAAAACTTACACACTTTGATTAGAAATGATTGCAAAGGTCCTTAATATGTTAATTGGGTTAAAAGGTAATAACTACTACTCAAAAGTGTTTAAAAGAGTTAATTACAAGCTATGAAATAGCACCTTTTGAGTAGTAATCACTCCTCCCAACCGACATATTGCTAGTCCCTTAGCAATGAAGGAGAGAAAAAGAAAAATAAAAAGTACTAAAAAGTAATAAACTTTACAAGATCATGCTTATCACTTCCAAAAAATTTTAAGTGGCATGATGATCATACTCCCACATGGAACATTAAAGAAATATAAACTCAAATTTCAACAAGAGTTATCAAAAACTTTGCTAAACACCTTTGATAAAGAGAAGGCATTATGCAAATTGAAGCTTTAAAATCATTTCCACTTCCAAAGGACCAAACCTTACTCTTCCACCAAAGTCTAAATGGGAGATGATAGTTTCCGAATATAGAAAGCTAAACTAATCTCTCCCCCCAACCTAGCTCTTTTCAACACTTAGCAAACTGACCAAATTCAATAGGCTAAGAACGTACCCTCTTGTTTCACCATTTTTTTTTCATTGTAGGGGTCAAGGCTTAAAGGTATTCTTTTCTAACTTGTCCATGTAACGGGGGTTCATCGATGACTCCCAACCAATTAAGGTTTAGGGCATCAAGCTTTAAAGATCTTTCAACCACTAACTCCTCGGATTTTACCCCGGACTTTTGAGAATGAATTTTAATACCCAAACACCTATAGTAAGTTAAACTCCACCTATTCACCCTTTTAATGAGCATTGAGGTCGGTGACTCCCAACCAATGAAGGCTTAGGGCACCAGGTTTGAAATATTTTCACCATATACCCCTCAAACCTTGCTCGAATTTCAAGGCAAGCAAACATTTTTTCTTTCTTTTTCAAGGGCTCATTGGCCTTTTGTAAGGTGTCCCAACACTATTAAATGAGGTCAAAGGTGCCAAGTCTAAACTTTTCTAAGTCAAGAGGGAAATAGTTTTTCATCTTATAATCGGAACCTAGTGTGCACAGTGTGTGAATAGCTTAAAGTGGAAGAACTAAGCTTGAATTCAGTAAAAGCTTCAACAATTTAACAACTTTAGTAAGCATAATCCAAACTCTAAGTCAAGTGAAAAGCAAAAGTTCAGTTTCTCCCATTTTAATTTGAAAATTTTTCCTTAGAAACCATGGAGATTAGAATAAAAACTTTTAAAATTTTTTAAAATTAAGCAAAAATCATCTAAATTACCAAAATAACTTAGCATAAGTAACAAAAAACTTCCTTCCTCAACTCTCCCCCCAACCAAGCTGAGCATTGTCCTCAATGTGGCATGAGTGATTGAGATTATAGGGAGGAAGTGGTACCTCCTGAGGGATATCAATTTCGAATATTGATTGGAGAAACCACATGTTTCAAAAAGAATAAAAGATGTCAGTAGAGGAAATAAGAATAAAATAATGCTAAGAGTGATCAAAAAGTGCTAGATTTGTATTACTTTAATTCATGTGAGTATAATTGGAAAATAAGCAATACAAGTAATCCCAATATATAATATCAAAATGATGGGATTTCATAAAAGACCAACATAAACGAAATACATAAAAGAAATATAAGGGAAATGTGTAAATGATCAGATGGTGAGTGGATGATGCTGTGGAAATGATGGCTCAGCTGCCTCTCCTGTAGGAGGCTCCTGATGAGGCATAGGTTGATCAACAAAAGGAGGAGCCTGTGATGGCTCTGATGAGCTGGGAATGGCATGCTCAGGAGCTGATATAATATCGAGATGATGTTGGATCTGCCTCAGGATGGCAGTGTGCTGGGCCTGAGTGGCAAGAATATGCTCCTGCTGAGAGCGAAGGGTTGTGATCTGCTGAGTGATGATGCTTTGAGAAGTGGCCAATGCCTGGTAAGTGTGGGAAAGGCCTCTATACTCGAGGATGGGAATAGCTACCCTTGGCTCAGCTAAAGGAGATGGTGCTGATGGAGGTGGAATGACAGGGGGAGGTTGTGGTGTGGCCTGAGGAGCAGAGGATGGAATCTCTGGTGGAGGCTCACTAGGGGCAACTGCAGGGGTAGGTGGCTGAGTGTCAGCAGGTGGTTCAACTGGCTCCTCTGGCTACTCTGGATGCTCTGGTCTAGTTGGTGCTCCCCGGTCTGCACCACCATAAGCTGTCATATTAGTCCATTTGTCGAGAGTGAAAATCTCTCGACAAAAACGTTTACGCTCATGCTGAGGCTCTGCTGGATATCCCAGGTGCTCCAATACCTGGCATAATAGCCTGGGGAAGAGGAGTGGAATGGCATCAGCTCGGAGCAGCTTCTTTCGATGCACCTTCTCTTCAAAGTATAGAAGAGTAGCCAAGATGAGATGATGAGGGCCAAATAAGTATCCCTTAGAGATCCTAAACAAGGCCTCCAGCAACACTCCTCTCCTCTGCACCCAATGCTGAAGTGGAAAAATGTTATGGCGCAAGAGTGCATCAATAAAGAACATGCTGGGGGGAAGCTCCTTCCTCAGGATGTAATGGCGTGAGGATGCCCCTCTAGACAGAGTATGAATAATGTCACTCTGTGAAGGGCTAGTCCAGGCTCGAAAATCCTCTGGACGTGCTGGTTCATAGGGGATATGGAGTGCCTCTGCTATATGCCGAGCTCCCAAAATCCCATGTTGTCCATCTATGGTAAAATGGATGACTGTAGGATCGTGGACCTGGTTTGTGGTCATGGATTGATAGAAGTCCAATGCCACTCGGGGATAGAAAAATCCCTGGGAGTCAGCAAATGCTCCATACGATACCTCTGTAGTAGACGAAAGGACTCCCTAAGCTCAGGCCGAATTCTGAAGGTGGCTATGTCGAAACAGAGCTCAGAATGAAATGGCCTTGCTCTGCAATCTAGATTTCCTATAATTGGCGGTTGTGTCACCATGGGGCGTCTGATGGCTTCCTCAGGAGTCATATCCGAGGGAATTTGAGATTCTCATGCTGGCGCCTGAGATGGTTGAGGCTTCTTGGCAGGCGGTGGAGACTTTTTAGCAAGCTGAGGAGATCTTTTGGCAGGCGGTGGAGATTTTTCAGCAGGCGGAGGAGATGGTGTAGGCTCTGATTCAAGCTCTGAAGATGACTCGGTCAGATCGATTGGCTTAGAGACCTTTGCTTTCTTCTTTGGGGGTCCTCTGGAAGAGCTCACACCGGCAATGGTAAGCGATCTCCTCGTATTATAGCGCCTGGCCGGAGGACTGGTAGGTGCGCTCTTGATTGGTGGTGGGTCGGGGCGAGGCCGCGGCGGCTCCGAGGTGGAGTCTTGGACAGGCGTGCCTCTTGGGATTCTCAGGCAAGTCGATGGAGACGAAGACTTTGCTCCTCGTGTTCTGGTCATGGCGATGTCAGCGGAAATGGCCGGAAATGGGCGCGGCTTGCTCAAACGAAGGAGGTAGACGAGAGGGTGCTCTGGCTTTGCTTCTCTTGGCACCTTTTTAAAGTTCAGATAACGATTTAAAAATAGGAAAAATGGCATTTATACCGTTTTAAAAAGAACACCAAAGGTCATTGTTCCTTTTCGCAGCAGAGGGGTTTTTTCGCAACGAGGAGGCGCGGATTTCACAGCGACTAGGCGTTTTCGCAGTGAGGGGAAATTCGGCATCGATTTCGCAGCCCATTTCGTAGCTGCGAAACGGGTATACGGCTCTACGAACTGGCGCTCGTGTGCAAAAGGGGGGTTTCGCAGCTGCGAAACACCCTTCGAAATGGTGCTTCGGCTACGAAACGGCGGGTCTCCAAGCGTGGAAAAAGTCACAGCCAATTCGCAGCTGCGAAACAGTGGTACCCAATTGCGAATGGCACTCATGTGCCAAGGAGGGCTTTCTTAGTTGCGAAAATTTTCGCAGCGAGCGCAAGGCGGCTGTGAAATGGTTTCGCAACGGAGATCGATTTTCGCAGCGGGAAGAGGGATTTTCGCAGAAGCTCTTGAGGGCTGCGAAATTTTTTCGCAGCGGAATGTGATTTTCGCAGCAGCCCCTTTTTGGCTGCGAAATTTCGCAACCAAAGCTTTCTCCTTGCTTTTGAGCTTCTTTTAATTTCTAGCTTCCTTTTTTCGATTTTCTTTCAATTCCTCCTGATTTTAATCATTCAAAAAGATTAAGTTAGTTACTATTAACATAATTTAAGACCAAAATTACAATCAAATAATTTACAAAACTTAAAAATTAACATATTTAACAAAATTATGGACTTTGGTGAAACCAAGTCCATCTAACCCTTCTCTTATCAGGCTTTTTATGGCTCAAGGAGGTTGATTTCCTCCTTTTCTGGCTTGAACGGCTCAATGAATGGCTTGAGGCGATGACCATTGACTCTAAAGGTGTCTGTGCCATTGGAATTCAGTAATTCCACCACTCCATTGAGATGTACTTGGTGAATAATGAAAGGACCTATCCACCTTGACTTGAGCTTCCCTGGAAAGATATGGAGCCTTGAGTCATAGAGTAGGACTCTTTGTCCTTTCCGTAATTCTTTGTTGGAGATTAGTTGATCATGCCACTTCTTCATCCTCTATTTTGCAACTTTGGAATTGATGTAAGCATCATTTCTTAATTCCTCCATCTCATTAAGGTCTAAGCACCTCTTTGTCCCAGCTCTGATGAAGTCCATGTTCAACCTCTTGATTGCCCACCAAGCCTTATATTCAACTTCCACAGGGAGGTGGCATGCTTTACCATAGACGAGACGATAGGGAGACATGCCAAGAATAGTCTTATAAGTTGTTCTATATGCCCATAATGAATCATGTAGCTTAATAGACCAATCTTTTCTTCTTGTAATCACCACTTTCATCAGTATGTTCTTTATTTCCCTGTTTGCTAGCTCCACTTGCCCGGAAGTTTGGGGATGATAAGGTGTAGCTACCTTATGCTTCACTCCATACTTGGCTAATAGGGTTTCAAAAGGTTTGTTGCAAAAATGAGTACCTCCATCATTGATTATGGCCGTGGGCACCCTAAATCTTGAGAAGATGTTCTCCTTAAGAAATTTTAGAACCACCCTGTGATCATTATGTTTACAGGGGATTGCCTCCACCCATTTGGAAACATAGTCCATCCCCACCAATATATAAGAGTTACCATAAGACATTGGGAAAGGTCCTATGAAGTCAATACCCCAAACATCAAAAAGATCAACTATAAGGATGGGGTTCATGGGCATTTGGTTTCTTTTTGTAAGCTTCCCGAGTCTTTGGCAACTATCACAACTCCTACACATGATGTGGGAATCTTTGAAAAGCGATGGCCAAGTAAACCCTGATTGCAAGACCTTCATGGCTGTTTTCTGAGAGGCAAAGTGGCCTCCACATGCATTCTCATGGCAATGGCTGAGGATCCCTTGTTGCTCTTCTTCAGGGACACACTTCCTTATGATCTGATCTGCACAATACTTGAAAAGGAAGGGCTCTTCCTAATAATAAGCATGAATCTTTGCAAAGAAGTGCTTCCTGTCTTGCACTTTCCACTCACTTGGAACTTCACCAGTAACCAAATATTTAGCAATATGAGCATACCAAGGAGCTTTCTCTAGCAACATAAGTGATTCCTCAGGAAATTCATCACTAATAGGTAATACATGGGAATTGTGTGCTATAGCCAACCTTGAAAGGTGGTCAACTACCACATTCTCCACTCCTTTCTTGTCTCTGATTTGGAGATCAAACTCTTGTAACAAAAGAATCCATCTAATCAACCTTGCTTTTGCATCTTGCTTCGTCAATAAATACTTCAAGGCCGAATGGTTAGTGAAAACAATGATGAAAGACCTTACCAAATAAGCACGAAACTTGTCTAAAGCAAACACCATAGCTAACAATTCTTTCTCTGTAGTTGTGTAGTTTCTTTGAGCTTCGTTCAATGTTTTTCTTGCATAATAGATCACATAGGGCTTCCCATCTTCTCTTTGGCCAAGTACAGCTCCTATAGCAAAGTCACTGGCATCACACATTACTTCAAAGGGTAATTGCCAGTTAGGAGCCCTTACTATTGGAGCGGTTGTCAAAAATTGCTTCAGTTGATCAAAACTCTTTTGACATCTTTCATCCTAGACAAACTTAGCATCCTTAGCTAAAAGTTCACAAAGAGGCCTTGAAAGCTTAGAGAAGTCTTGTATAAATCTCCTATAGAACCCTGCATGGCCAAGAAATTGCCTTACTCCTTTTGCAGTGGTTGGGGATGGCAATTTGGCAATAAGTTCCACCTTTGCTTTAACAACTTCAATGCCTTTCTCGGAGATGATATGGCCAAGGACAATTCCTTGATGTACCATAAAATGGCATTTCTCCCAGTTGAGCACCAAGTCTTTTTCAATGCATCTTTTAAGAACCACTTCCAAATTTACTAAGCATTCTTCAAATGTACCTCCATATATGGTGATATCATCCATGAAGACCTCCATAATTCGCTCCACCATATCACGAAGATACTAAGCATACATCTTTGGAATGTTGCAAGTGCATTGCATAAACCAAAAGGCATTCTTCTATAGGCGTATGTTCCAAACAGACATGTGAAAGTGGTCTTCTCCTGATCTTCAACATCAATTTCAATTTGGAAATACCCTGAGTAGCCGTCCAAGAAACAATAAAAAGGATGGCCAGAGACTCTCTCCAGCACCTGATCAATAAACGGGAGTGGAAAATGATCTTTCCTTGTCACAACATTCAATTTCCTATAGTCAATACACACCCTCCAACCTGAAGTGAGGCGTGTAGCAATTTCTTCTCCTTTTTCATTCTAAACCACAGCAATCCCTGACTTCTTTGGTACCACTTGAGTAGGACTCACCCAAGGGCTATCAGATATGGGATAAATAATACCCGCTTGGAGTAGCTTCAGTACCTCAGTTAGCACCACTTCTTGTAAATGAGGATTCAATCTTCTTTGAGGTTGACGAATTGGTTTAGCTTCTTCCTCCATATATATATGATGTGTACAAACCAAAGGACCGATTCCTTTCAAGTCAGATATTTGCCATCCTATTGCTTTCTTGCACCTCTTAAGAACTTCAAGTAGAGAAATCTCCTGATGACCGGTAAGAGATGAAGATATAACAACAGGACATTGGTTATTTTCTTCCAGGTATGTATATTTTAACTCCATGGGCAGAGGTTTCAAATTGAGCTTCGGGAATTCTTCTATTACATCATTTTGTCCCTCCTCTTTATTGAATAAAGGTAGGATCTCTTTTTTCCTCCTCCAACCTTGTAGAGTAGTAAGGACATCAGCGGGTTCAGAAAACCCTTCTTCAAGATCCTCAAGACTTTCATTCAACTCGTCTTGCATATTCTGATCACAATGCTCCTCCACTAGAGTGTCAATAATGCATACCTCTTCTGGACCTTCTTCTTTTTCCGGAGTAATTAGCTTCTTTGACATATGAAAAATATTAAGCTCAAGTGTCATGTTGCCAAAAGTGAGTTGCATAAGTCCATTCCTACAATTTATGATTGCATTTGAAGTAGCAAGAAATGGTCTTCCAAGGATGATAGGAACATAATTAGCTTCCTTAACTAAAGGATCGGTATCAAGAACAACAAAATCTACTGGATAGTAGAAATTATCAACTTGAACTAAAACATCCTCAATTATCCCCCTTGGAATTTTCACCGACCTATCAGCCTAAAGATAGAGTGATTGATGTTGGCTTTAATTCACCAAGTCCCAATTGCTTATAAACCGCAGTATGGTAACAAATTCACACTTGCTCCCAAATCTAACAAAGCTTTTTCCACTACCTTTCCTCCAATCATAACTGAAATGGTAGGACATCCCGGATCTTTGTACTTCAAAGGAGATTTGCATAGTATGATGGCACTCACTTGCTCAGTTAAGAAGGCTTTCTTATTCACATTCAACCCTCTTTTGATAGTACACAGGTCCTTTAGGAACTTTGCATATGTTGGAACTTGCTTAATCATGTCCAGCAATGGAATGTTGACCTTCACTTGCCTCAATACTTCAAGGATTTCTGATGCATTTTTTATCCCCTTTTTCCCATGCAAAGCTTAAGGAAAAGGTGGAGATGTGCGTTTCTTCATCAATTCTTCCTTAATAAGCTCTTTCTCTGGATTTGCATTCACTGTTGGATCATGGTCCTCCTTCCCTTCACTGATATCTTTCTTCTTTCCTTTCATTTCCTCCCTCTTCCTTATCTCTTCTTCTTTATTCTCTTCAACATATGGCTTGGGTGTTGGTGACTCAACCTTTTTTACCACTCCTTAGAGTGATCAAGGCTTTAACATCTCTCACCTGTGAAGATTCTCCCTCATGAGTTTCCACTTCATGGATACCCTTGGGGTTTTGGTGAGGTTGAGAAGGAAATCTACCCTTCTCTTGCACTGTGTTCAAATTAGTGAGCCTTGAGATTGAGTATTGGAGATTATCTATCTTCTGAGATAAGTCATTTTGCATCCCATCCATCCTTTTATTCAAAGTATTCTCTACACTGTCAATTCTTTGACTAAGTTGAGATTGATGGATTTTTGGTCTCCAACAAAATCTCCCACAACCTTGCTGAGATTCACTATTGCTTGTTCAAGACTTGAAGCTTGTTGGGATGGTTGAGATGGTTGAGCCGGCTGTTGGTACTGAGGTGCTCTTGGCTTCCATGAAAAATTTGGATGATTCCTCCAACTTGAGTTGTAAGTATTGTCATACGAAGCATTGCTATTGGGCTTGAATTGTCCAATGACATTTGCTTGTTCTCCAAACATTTCTCTAGCAACTGGAATTTTAGGGCACTCCTCCACCAAGTGTTCATAAGATTGACAAATAGAACATGGCTTTATTTGCACTGGTGTTTCAGCAACAGCTTGCACTTCATGCATCTTTTTCAGTTCTAGCTCCTCCACTCTTCTTGTCATAGCTGCAAATTTTACTTTCATATCAACATCTTCATTCAAGGTGTACATCCCAGCCTTAGCATGAAGAGCATTTGGTTGAGACTTCATCTTTCCCACTTCTCCTCTATGCGGTTCATCCCATCCTCTTGAGACTTCAGCTACATAACTCAAAAAATCCATAGCTTCCTCAGGATTCTTACTCATGAAATCCCCTCCACACATTGTTTCAAGGAGTTGCTTCATTGAGGAGGACATCCCATCATAGAAATAACTCACCAACAACCATGTATCAAAGCTATGGTGAGGACAAGCATTAATGGCTTCCATGTATCTTTCCCAACACTCATAGAATTTCTCATTCTCTTTAGCTGAGAAGTTTGAAATTTGCCTTTTCAAGCCATTTGTTCTGTGAGTAGGAAAGAACTTCTTGAGGAATTCAGCTTGTAAATCAGTCCAAGTACGGATACTCCTTAGCCTTAAAGAATTAAGCCAAATCTTGGCCTTATCCTTTAAAGTAAAAGGAAATAGTTTAAGCCTCATTAGGTCGATAGAAGCTCCTCCCTCTCGGAATGTATTACAAACATCTTCAAATTCCTTGATATGGGCATAAGGATTCTCACTTTCCATTCCATGGAAAATTGGTAGAAGTGGCACAATATGGGGTCTGATCACTAGCTGCTCTGTAGGGGGCACTATACATGATGGTGCACTCATACGAGGTGGATGCATGCGGTCCCTCATTGATTTGAATTCATTGGGATTGTCCTGATGACCATGGGGACTACACTGATCCTCAAGTGTAGTTTCCATGATATTCAAGCTCAATTCCAACTCCTTGTTATGAGGTGTTTCAAGTTTAACAAGCCTTCCTCCACTATCTCGTATCCACTTTGGCATACACAACTAGTATCAACTGTAAAAAAAAAAAACGAAAACAGAGGAAAACAAAAAAAAAAACAAAACTACCAAAAAGAGTTCACTTAACTAAAACTAAATTAAAAGCTATGCTAGAATATAAACGAGTAAAAGAAACAACTAAAATAGTTAGTAAAATGACAGAAAACTCACCAAACTTGTGATGAAAACCACAAGTACACTGAAATAATTTCACTATGAAGTTGGCACCTTCCCCGGCAACGACGCCATTTGATTCATGCCCAATTGGTGTCTCAGCTGATTCATGTCCAGCTGGTGCTCTTTGATTGAGGGAGTAATCAATAAAATTTATAACCTATATCACCATGCATTAGGATAGCTTTAGCTAATATAGCATAGTGGCTCTATGATCGTTCTCTGGGAAGGGTTTTCAACTCACAATTGATACCAATTCAAAGTTAAATTGGTGCTTTTTCATTTCAAGGTTAGCTTAAGAAATAAAGCACAAACTTTGGTTAAACGAGGTTTTGTTTCAAGCTAACTAAAAAGAAAGTAATGGAAATTACTTATGAAGAAAAACATTCCTTGGAGGTTTGGGTTCACAGGGGAGGTTCCTTATGCAAAAACAGAGCTCCGGTCATTTGGTTCATTTCCTCGCATTAGAGAATTAACATATAGTCAATTCTCTAATCGGTGCTGTACTGATGTATCCTTTAAATGGATTTTAGCTCTAATTCCCTCTCACTGATGCAACTTGCAATGGATCATGCTTCTCACCTAGCATTTGCCATGCAAGGTGATCTTTAACTTTAGATTTCCCTTCTCAAGCTCGCAAGAGATAACTAATGGATGTCTCCTTGGAGTCCAAAAGCTTACCAAGTGTTGGCAATTCTAGAAAATCCTACCTTCAAGTCACTTCCCAAAAGCTCGCAAGAGGTAAACTAGTGCATCTCCATGGACGGAGATCACTTGCCTTACCAAGTGTTGGCTCAAGTGAATTGAAGGTGTTTTAAGTTAACTAAAAACATAGAAATCATTAAAGGATCACACTTTCTCTTCATTAATAGGTGAAACCAAAAAGCTACTAATTCTTGCACTTGGAACCTTTCCCGGCAACCTTAGCTCCAAGGAACTAAAAGTCTAGCCACTCATTCTCTGAGTAAACTTCCTCAGAGCTTGTTTGGCTAGTAAGAAAAATTAGATGAACATAAACAATCAAAACAAGTAGGTAAGGTAGAGCAAAAACTCTCAATTTTACTTCTTTCCAAAAACTATACAAAGTGTCTATGTACAAGCCTTGTTTTTCGCCGTCTCTCTCTGAAGAAACTTACAACCTTTAAATATGGGTTTATTTACCCTTTGTTCTTACTTAAAGACTAAGGAATCCTAGGATAGGTGGGTTACAAGGAGAGTTTGGGGATTTAGACATCAAATATCTAAAGCAAAAAATCTCAAAATGTTGGTCGTAAATATTGGGAAGCTTCAGGAGAACACCCGTGCACTGTGCAAAATGGCTGCGAAATTTTCGCAGCAAAAGGACAAGATTTTCGCAGCAAAAGGCTGATTTCGTAGCCGTGCAAAAATCTTCCTTCAGCTTGGAGTGATCTGATTGCAATGGCTGTAACTCCTTCATTTCAACTCCGAATCATGCACTGTTTGAAGAATTGGATTGTTGACTTCCTGAGCTTCGGAAACGACATATAGCATGCATAAATTGAACTCCAGAAAGTGCTCCAAAAGTGGCTGAAATGACTGTCATTAAGAATGCTTCATGGCTGGTTCTTGTTTGCTTCCCCTCCTTGCATTCCAGATTTGCTTATGGCAAAGGACTTTAAAGCTTCGGTTCTTCATGTTTCAAACTTTCCATTGATTTGCCATGGATTCCAGAGAACTCTCCTCAATCTTGGATTGCTTTGGTTATCAAATTACTAACAAAAACTCCAAAACTTACACACTTTGATTAGAAATGATTGCAAAGGTCCTTAATATGTTAATTGGGTTAAAAGGTAATAACTACTACTCAAAAGTGTTTAAAAGAGTTAATTACAAGCTATGAAATAGCACCTTTTGAGTAGTAATCATTTGCTATACTTGACTCTACTATGTTTCCACCTCCACCTCCTCAGCCTTGATGATTAGTTGGATACCCCTCTTGTTCCTTTTCCATGTTGCCAAAGGAGGAGATACTTTAGGATATAAGAGGCTAGATATAGGAGACTCATACATGCACATCATTTGTTTTAGATCATATATTGCTTATCTTTAGTTACTTTAGCTTGTTGGACATATGATGTACGGATTGAAAAATTTGACATATGATATATAATATGCCTATATATTTGATGACTTACATTGGATGTTCCATGTTGCAATAATCTTTAATATGTTTTGATCATAATAAGTCTTGATCATCTTATTTTAAATTCTTAAATATTAATTGTTGATCCATGATTGGTTTAAGTGAGAGATTCTTTTCCTCTTAGATAACCAAGGTTTGTCATCATAAAAAATGGGGATATTGTTAGCCCAAGGGTTCTCTTAATTGTGTTTTGATGGTAACAAACCAAGGTTAAGTTGCTAATCATTTTGAATTAAAAAGAATTTCAGGTGAGTTTGGAAATTCATCAAAAGGCCCAATGGATGTAAGATCAAGACAATTAGAAGACCCATTAATCATAGGAAACATATGTAAGATGAATGCATGGGTGCACTTTGGATTTTCATATCTTTTCATGCATCTTTGAAAACTCGGTTTATGCATTAAAGTTATATTTCCATCAAAACCCATTTATTTGTTTACCTATTTGGTCTTGCCTCAAAATCTCTCATTCTTTCTTTGGTGCATTAAACCTCTATTTGCATATTCCTTAGTGCACCCTTGTTATTCATCCTAGAATTTGAGTTGTATTTGAGCCTATGTGGAGCTAGGTTGAGTGATTTAAATTTGTTATTTGAGTGTTAGAAGCTTCAAGTGAGTAGAGACTTGAAGAGATTGTGTAACAACCCATTTGAGCTTGAATCCAAGTATAAAGGTGTTAGAAGCTGGGTTGAAGCTTCAAGTATAGTGGAATCATCACTCGGTTAGGAGCTTGAGGAGAGTGGACGTAGACAAGGGTGCCAAACCACTTTAAAATCTGAGTTTGCTTTCTCTAACTTTATTTCTTTATATTTGTCCTTCTTTTTCTTGAATTTATTATGTTTGAAAGTTTTTTTAAAACCCAATCTATGACATAATTGAGTCCGATCTTTGACGAAAACCAGATAGGACAACGATGTGACTGATCATATAGGTCTTGTCTACCCCGAAATCATAATTGAATTGTTGAGACTTATCTGACCGCGTGCAGTTTGTGATGAAAACAAGATAGAACAATGATGTGACCGATGATACAGGTGCATTCTACATTGAAAATGATACTGAACTTTCGTGACCCATCATACAGGGTGCAGTCTGTGACGAATACCAAAGAGGACAATGACGTGATCAATCATGTAGGTGCAGTCTATGTCGAAAACGATATTGAATTATCATGACTGATCTAATTAGATGGCGATTGTTATGAAAACCAGACAAGATAATGATGTGATCAATCTTATAGGTGCGATCCATGTTGAAAATGACATTGAACTGTCGTGACCGATCAGCTTGGGTGTTGACTATGACAAAAACAAATAGAAAAACTACTTGACTAATTGTATAGATGTGGTCTACGCTGTAAATGATATTAAAGTGTTGTGATCAACCTGACCAGGTACAATCTATGATGAAAACCAAAGAGGACAATGACGTCACTGATCGTATAGGTGCAGTCTAAGCCGAAAACAATACTAAACTATCATGACTGATCAAATTGGTTGTTGACTATGACAAAAAAAAGATAGGAAAGCTATGTGATTGGTCATATAGATGTAGTCTACACTGAAACTGAAACTAAACTGTCAAGACCTATTTGTTATGGTCTATAAGGAAAATTAGACAAGACAATGACGTGACCAATCTTATAGGTTTGGTCTAAGCTGAAACCAAAATTAAACTATCGGGACCTATCTAATTGGGTATGGTCTGTGAGAAAAACTAAATAGGACAATAATGTGACCGATCGTGTAGGTGCGGTCTATGTCAAAAATGAAACTAAGCTTTTGTGACTGACCAATCGGGTGCAGTGCATGATAAAAACAAGATAGGATAATGACGTGATCGAATGGATAGGTTCGATCTATGTTGAAAAGGATATTGAACTATTATGACTGATCGAATTAGATGTCGTTTGTGACAAAAACAAGAAAAAAAAAATGATATGACCAATCGTACAAGTGCGGTCTACATAAAAAACAATACTGAACTTTTGCAATCGATCAGATTGGGTACCTACTATGACGAAAACCAGATAGGACAACTACATGACTGATTGTGTAAATGAGGTTTACACTAAAATTGAAATTGAGTTGCTATGACCAATCGAATCGAGTCTGATCTATGATGAAAACCAGATAAGGCAACGATGTGACCGATCGCATAGGTCTTGTCTATGTCGAAATCTAAACTCAATTGTCGAGACCTATCTGACTGCATGTAATTTGTGATTAAAATAAGACAAGACAATGACATGATCAATCATACAGGTGCGTTCTACGTTAAAAATGATATTGAATTGTTGTGATCGATTGAACCAGAGTCTTTGATGAATACCAAAGAGGACAATGGCGTGATCGATCATATAGGTGTAGTCTACATTGAAAACGATATTAAACTATCATGACCGGTTGAATTAGGTGGCGATTATGACAAAAACCATACAAGACATTGAGGTGACCAATCTTTTAAGTGCGATCTACGCCAAAAATGACACTGAACTATCGTGACCGATTAGATAGGGTATCGACTATGATAAAAAAAAAATAGAAAAACTACGTGACTGATTGTATAGATGCGGTCTATATTGAAAATTGCTAGCCCAAGGGTTCTCCTAATCAGGTTTTGATGATAACAAACCATGGTTAAGTGACTAATTGGTTTAATGGTTAAGAATCTCAGGCATAAACTCGAAAATTCATCAAATGACCAAATGGATACAAGATCGAGACTTTTGGAAGACTTGTGATCATAGGAAATGAATGTAAGATGAATGCATGGGTACACTTATGTTTTTCATACCATTTCATGCATCTTTGAAAACTCGATTTATCCTTTAAACTTTCATTTTCATTAAAACCCGAGTTTTATCAATTATACCTTAGGCAAAATGATTTAAAATTGACTTATTAATTCACCTAAAGACCTTGCCTAAGTGTTAGAAAATAAAGGAATTGAAAAAGGTAGGTTTTTGAGGCCAAAAGGCTTAACCGGTCGAGGCCATGGCCAACCGACTCAACTGGTTGGTGAACCGGTCAAGGGATGCCCAAAATCTTCTCTCTTTCCCAGTAGATTCCTCTTCTCGGTCGAGGTTCATCCTCTCTCGGTTGAGGTCCGGTCGAGGCAATGGTAACCTGTCAAAGCATTAAATGCTCTAATGACTAGTGATTTGATCGACCACCAGCTCAATCGGTTGAGGTTACCTTTTGCTGTTTTTGGCTCTCGAGCTTAGAAACCTATAAATTGAGAGCTCCACTTCATTTATTGACAAGAGAACCCTTGCAATCAATTTTCTACCTACCTATTCTTGGCCTAAACTCTCTCATTTCTTTCTTAGTGCATTAAATTCTCACTTGCATATCTTTTAGTGCACCCTTGTGAGTCATCCTAGCCTTGATTTGTATTTGAGCTATCCTTGAGCTAGGTTGAGGGTTTCTTTCTTAGATGCTATGGATATCTCAGGGCTATTGTTGACATTGACGACTTTGGGTCATGAGGTCAGGGCTCGTGATGTTCTAAAGAACTGAGGGTTATGTTTTACATGAACGACTCTATGTCCTAAGGCTCTAGATGTTATTAACTACTTAGGGTTGTGGTTAACATGAACAACTCTGGGTCATGAGCTTAAGGCTCTACATGCTATGAACAACATAGGTTTATGGTTGACATGAAGACTCCATGTCATGAGCTTAGGGCTCTAAATGCTCTTAACAACTCAATGTTGTGAATGCCATAAATGACACCGATCATGAGATGAAGCCTCCAAATTCTATGAACAACTCAAGGTTGTGGTTGACATGAAAGAGCCCAGGTCATGAGCTAATGGTTGTAGATTCCATACACAAGCCTGGGTTGTCAATCAAATGAAAGACTCTGGGTCATGAGATAAGGGCTCTAAATGCTATGAACAACTCAAGTTTGTGGATGACATGAATGACTCTAAGTTGTGAGCTCTAGATTGTATATACTATAAATAACTCAGGGTTGTGGTTGACATGAATGACTTTAGGTTTTGATCTCAAGGCTCTTGATGCTATAAATAGCTCAAGGTTGTGGTTGACATGAATGATTATAAGTCATGAGCTCAAGGCGCTAGATGCTATGAAAAACTCATGGTGGTAGATGACATGAATGATTCAAAGTTATGAGTTTAGAGTTCTAGATACTATGAACAACTCACGGTTCTGGTTCACATGAAAGACTCTAGGTGCTGAGCTTAGGGCTCTAGAAGCTATGAACAACTCATAGTTGTGGATAATATGGACTACTTGGGATCCCGTGAGCTTAGGCCTGTAGATGTTATGAACCGCTCTAGGTTTGTGGATGATATGAATGATTCTATGTCATGAGCTTAAGCCTCTAGATGCTATGAACTGCTCTGGCCAGTGGAAGACATGAATGACTTCGGGTCATGAGCTTAAGGCTCTAGATGCTACTAACAAACTAGGGTTGTGGATGATATGAACGATTCTGGGTCATGGGATCAAGCCTCTAGATTTTATGTCAGGCTCAAGGTTGTGGTTGACATCAAAGGCTCCTAGTTATGAGCTTAGAGCTCTAGATATTATGCATAACCTAAGGTTGTCGATGACATGAAAGGCTCTTGAGTCATGAACTGAGGACTTTAGATGCTACACATAGGTCAGGGATGTCGATGACATGAAAGACACTAGGTGGTGAGCTTAGGGCTCTAGAGGCTATGAATAGCTCAGGGTTGTGGTTAACATGAACGACTTTGCGTCATGAGCTTAAGGCTCTAGATGCTATGAACAACTCTCAGCTATGGATGACGTGAGCTACTCTTGGTCATGAGTCTAGGGCTCTAGATGCTACGAAGATCTTAGAGTTGTCGTTGATATGAATCACCCAGGATTCTGTGAGCTTAAGCCTCTAAATCTTATGAATTGCTCAGAGTTGTGGATGATATGAATGATTCTCCATCATGAGCTCAAGCCTTTAAATGCTATGAACTACTCAAGCTATGAATGACAAGAACGACTCCGATTCGTGAGCTTAGGGCTATAGATGCTATCAACAACTGAGAGTTGTGAATAACATGAATGACTCTAGTTTATGAGAGCAGACCTCTAGATTCTATGAATAGCTTAGGGTTGTGGTTGACAAGAAAGACTCCGAGTTGTGATCTTAGGGCTCTAGATGCTATCCACAACTTAAGGCTATCGATGACAAGAAAGACTCCAAGTCGTGAGTTCAAGGTTTTAGATGTTATGAACATCTCAGGGCTATGGTTGACATGATCGACTTCAGGTCATGAGGCCAAGGATTTTGATGTTATGAATAATTGAGGGTTGTGTTTGACATGAATGACTTTGTGTTCTAAGGCACTGATTACTACTCAAAAAGTGCTATTTGATAGCTTGTAATTAACTCTTTTAAACACTTTTGAGTAGTAGTTATTGCCTTTTAACCTAATTAACATGGTAAGGACCCTTGCAATCATTTCTAATCAATTTGTGTTAAGTTTTGGTGTTTTGATAGCTTTTTGATCACCAAAGCAATCCGAGATTGAGGAGAGTTATGTGGAATCTTGGGCAAAGCAATTGGAAGCTCAGAAACATGAAGAACCAAAGCTTTGAAGTCCTTTGCCATAAGGAAATCCGGAATGCAAGGAGAGGAAGCAAAGAGAAATCTGCCATGAAGCATATTCTTGATGACAGTCGTGTTAGCCACTTTTGGAGCAATTTCTGAAGTCCAATTTATGCATGCTATATGTCGTTTCGAAACTCAGGAAGTCAACAATCCAATGCTTCAAATGGTGCACAATTCGGAGTTGAAACGAAGAAGTTACAGCCATTGCAAGTCAAGCACTCTAAGCTGAAGGAAGCATTTTGCAAAGTGTTACGAAATCACCCTTTTGTTGCGAAATGATTTCGCAGCCTTTTGTACAGTGTTGTGGAATTCCTCCTGAAGTTGCCCGATATATGCGACACGTTGGAAGCTGAGAGCCGCAAGCTGAAAGCCAACTTCGCAGCGCTGCGAGATTAGCCTTTTGCTGCGAAGTGATTTCGCAGCCCTTTTTATGTGTCTGCGAAATATCGCAGACATCATTTTCTCTTGAGAAATGGTCCTTAGTGCGCCCCGATATTTGCAACCGAAACTGGGAGATATTTTTCATCAGATTTTTGTTGGTTAAATCCCAAAATTCTCCTTGTAATCCACCAATTACAAGATTCCTTAGGTTTTAAGTTAGGAAAAAGAGTAAGTATCCATGTAATAATTAGTATTGTATTTTGTTCATATAAATAGCCCTCGGGAGCTTGTTCTTGAAAGAGAGGAACTCTTTTGTAAAAATTTTGAAAGCAAGTAAAGTTCAGGACCTTTGTTTTGCCTTACCTTCTCACTTTGTATTTTTCATCTTTTTCTAAGTTATGCACTCTCTAAGGAAGTTTCCCCAGAGAATGAGTAACTAAACCTTTAATTCCTTGGAGCTAAGGTTGCCGGGGAAGGTTCCAAGTGCAAGGATGCAAAGCTTTGTGGTTTCAGCCATTAATGAAAAGGAAGTGAAATCCTTTAGTGATTTCTATGTTTTTAGTTAACTTAAAACACCCTAGAGTCACCTGGGCCAACACTTGGTAAGGCAAGTGATCTTCGACCATGGAGATGCACTAGTTTACCCCTTGCGAGCCTCTGGGAGGTGACTTGAAGGTAGGATTTTCTAGAATTTCCAACACTTGGTAAGCTTTTGGACTCCAAGGAGACATCCATTACTTATCTCTTGCGAGCTTGAGAAGGGAAGTCCAAGGTTAAAGATCACCTTGAATGGTTAAGGCTTAGTGAGAGGCTTGAACCGTTGCAAGTTGCATCAGTGAGAGAATTAAAGCTGAAATCCAATTAAAGGATGTATTTGTACAACACCGGTTAGAGAATTGACTATATGTTGATTCTCTAACGTGAGGAAATGAACCAACTGACCGGAGCTATGTCTTTTGCATGAGGAACCTCCCCAGTGAACCTGACCCTCCAAGGAATGTTTTTCTTCCTAAGTAACTTCCATTACTTGCTTTGTAGTTAGTTTAAATCTAAATCTTTACCAACCAAAGTTTGTGTTTTATTTCTTAAGCTAACCTTGAAATGAAACAATACCAATTCACTTTGAATTGGTATCATTGATAATTTGCTAACCCTTCCCAGTGAACGATCTTAGAGCCACTATGCTATAGTAGCTTTGTCTTTGCTACCCTAGTATACGGTGTAATAGGTTATAAATTTTGTTGATTACTCCCTCAATCAAGGAGCACCAGCTGGACACGAATCAGCTGAGACACCAATTAGGCATGAATCAGGCACTAGATGCTATGAACTACTCAAGGTTGTGGTTAACATGAATGACTTCGGGTCATGAGGTTAAGGCTCTCGATGCTATAAACAACGTAGCTTTATGGTTGACATGAAGACTCTGGGTCGTGAGCTTAGGGCTCTAGATGCTCTTAACAACTTAATGTTGTGGATGACATAAATGACATTTTTTATGAGTTAAGGCCTTTAGATTCTATAAACAACTCAGGATTGTGGTTGACATGAAAGAGTCGAGGTCATCAGCTAAGGGTTGTAGATGCCATACACAAGTATGGGTTATCGATCACATGAAAGAATCTGGGTTGTGAACTAAGGGTTCTAGATGCTATGTATAGCTTAGGGTTTGGATGACATGAATGACTCTGGGTCCTTACCTCTAAGCTTTATATACTATAAACAAATCAGGGTTATGGTTGACATGAACGACTTCGTGTTGTGAAATCAGGGCACTAGATGCTTTGAGTAACTCATAGCTATGAAATGCTTAATGTTGTAGATGACATGAACAACTCTGAGTCATGATCATAGGGCTCTAGATGTTATAAATTGCTCATGGTGCGAGTTGACATGAGCGACTCTAGGTCATGGGCTGAAAACTCTAGATGTAACGTACACCTTTAGGTTGTTGTTGACATGAATGACTTTAGGTTATGAGCTCATGGCTTTAGGTGCTATGGATGACATGAACAACTTTGGAACCTGAGCTCAATCCTCTAGATACTATAAACAACTCAGGGTTGTGGTTGACCTGAACAATTCTGGGTCATGAGCTTAAGGGTCTAAGTTCTATGAAATGCCTTAGGTTGTTGATGACATGAACTAATCCAGGTCATGAGCTTAGTGTTCTAGATGCTATGAACAACTCGGGGTTGTGGTGGACAAGAACCACTTCGAGTCATGACCTTGGGCCTCTAGATGCTATGAACAACTCAAGGTTATGGTTGACATGAAAACTCAAGGTTATGAGCTTAAGACTCTAGATGTTTTTAACAACTCAAGGTTGTGGATGACATGAACGACTCTAGGTCATGGCCTCAAGATTCTATGAACAGCTCAGGGTTGTGGTTGACATGAAAGGCTTCGAGTTTTGAGCTCAGGGTTCTAGAAGTTATGAACAATTGAAAGTTGTAGATGATATGAACGACTTGGGATCCCGTGAGCTAAATTCTTTAGATTTTATGAACTGATCAGGGCAGGGAAAAATATGAATGATTTTGTGTCATGAGCTCAAGCCTTTAGATGCTATGAACTGTTCAACATTGTGAATGACAAGAACGAATACAGGTCGTGAGCTTAGGGCTCGAGATGCTATCAACAACTTAGGGTTGTGGTTGATCTGAACGACTTTGGGTCATGAGCTCAAGGATCTAGATGTTATGAAAAAATCATAGTTGTGGATGATATGAATGACTCGGTCTCCTATGACCTGAGGCCTCTAGATGCTTTGACCAACCCTAGGTCATGAGCTTAAGGCTTCAGATGCTATAAACTAGTCATGGTTATGGTTGACAACAAAAAGTTCGGGTCATGAGCTCAGGCCTCTAGATTCTATGATCAACTAAGGATTATGGATGATACGAGATACTCCAGGTCATGAGCTTACAACTTTGGATGCTATGACCAACTTAGGATTGCAATTGACATGAATGACTCAATGTCGTGAGCTCAGGGCTTTAGATGCTATGAATAGCTCAGGGTTGTGGTTGACATTAACGATTATGACTCATGGGGAGCTGTAGATGTTTTGAACAATTGAGGGTTGTGGATGATATAAATGACTTCGGGTCATAAGCATAGGGCTCTAAGTACTATGAATAGATTAGGGTTATGGTTCAAATGAAGATCTCTAGGTCGTAAGCTCAAGGCGCTAGATGCTATGAACAACTCAGGGTTGTCGATGACATTAATAGGTCAGGGTTATGGTTCACATGAATGAATCGAGGTCGTGAGCTTAAGGCTCTAAAAATCTATGAACAACTGAGGGTTTTAGATGATATGAATGACTCAGGAAGTCATGTGCTTAGGGCTCTAGATGTTATCAACAACTCAAGGTTGTGATTGACATAAATGACTTTAGGTTATGAGCTCTGAGCTCTAGATGCTGTGAACAACTCGTGGTTGTGGATGGCATGAGCAACTCAGGCTCATGAGCTCAAGGCTTTAGATACTACGAACAACTCAGGGTTGTGGTTAACATGAACAACTCCAGGATGTGACCTCAAGGATCTAGATGCTATGAACAACTCAAGGTTATGGATGATAAGAACTACTTCGGGTGGTGAGCTTAGGGTTCTATATGTTATGAATAACTCAAGGCCATACATGACATGAAAAAATTTGGGTCATATGCTCAGGGCTCTAGTTGCTTTGAACAACTCTAAGTGGTAGAGGACATGAACGAATTCAAGTCAGGAGCTCAATGTTCTAGATGCTATGAAAATCTTAGAAATGTGGATGATATGAACGACTTTGGGTTGTGAGGTCAAGGCTCTAAATGTTCTGAGCAGTTCAAGACTATGGTTGAAATGAAGGACTTTAGGTCATGAGCTATGAGTTCTGGATGCTATGAAAAGTTTAAGGGTGTTGATGACATGAACAACTCTAGGTCGTGAGCTCAGAGCCTTCGATGCTATAAGAAACTTAGGGCTATGGTTCAAATGAATAACTTTAGATCTTGAGCTCAAGGCTCTAAATGTTATGAACAACTTAGAGCTATGGTTGAGAGGAACAACTTTGGGTCATGAGCTCAGGGCTGTAGATGCAATGAACAACTCGGGGTTGTGGATGACATGAGATACTCTACATCATTAGCTTAGGGCTTTGGATGCTATGAATAACTCAGGAGTGTGGATGATATGAATGATTCTTGGTCTTTGGCCCATAGCTCTAAATGTTATGAATAGCTCAAGGCTCTAGATCCTACATACAAATTAAGGCCCTAGTTGCTATGAATAACTCAGGGTTGTTGTTCACATGAGCAACTCCGAGTCATGTGCTCAAGGTTTTAGATGTTCTGAATAGCTCAAGGTTGTGGATGAAATCAACGACTTCAGGTAGTGAGCTTAGGTCTCTAGATGCTATGAACAATGGTTCGTGCCCAGCTGGTGTATGTCCTGTTGATTGGTGTTCAATCAACTGGTGTACCTTGATTTCGGTCCTCAGACAAGAGTAATCAACAAAATTTATAAACCTATTTCACCATGTACTAGGATAGTCTCATCTAGCATAGCATAGTGGCTCTAGGATCGTTCACTGGGATGGGTTTTCAAATTACAACTAATATTAATTCAAAGCTGAATTGATGCTTTTTCATTTCAAGGTTAGCTTTAAAAGAAAACATAAAGATATTTGAAAAGGTTGGTTTTTAGGTGAAACCAATAATAACGGAAATTACTTACAAAGAAAAGTGTTTCTTGGAGTTTCTAGATCACTGGGCTCAGGTTCCTATTACAAAAAGAGAGTTCTGGTCACTTGAATCTTTTCCTCGCATTGGGGATTTAACATGTAGTTATTTCCTAAACCGATGTGGAACAGATGCTTCCCTTTTATGGATTCAAACACTAATTCCCTATCACTGAATCATCTTTCAATGGTTCATACCTCTCACCTAGTATTGGCCATTCAAGGTGATCCTTAACCTTGGATTACCCATCAAAAGCTCGCAAGAGATAACTAATGGATGTCTCCTTGGAGTCCAAAGCTTACCAAGTGTTGGCTATTCTAGAAAATCCTACCTTTAAACCACCTCCCAAAGGCTTGCAAGAGATAAACTAGTGTAACTCAATGGACGGAGTCCACTTGCCTTACCAAGTGTTGGCCTAGGTGATTTTAAGTTAACTAATAACGTAAAAACCATTAGCGGGTCACACTCTCTCTTCATTAAAAGCTTGAAACAGCAAAACTTCCAATTTTTGCATTCAAAACCTTACCCAGCTTCCTTCACTCAAAGAAACAAAAAGCCTAGCCACTCATCCTCTAAGGAAATATCCTCAAAGTTTGTTTGGTTAGTGAGAAAAATACAATCAAAACGAGTAAGTAAGGCAGAGCAAAGCTCTATGTATTACTTTCTTCAAAACTATACAAAAGTTGGTCTCTTGAGAAAAAAACCTCCCGAGATGTCTTCTAAGAAAAATTACAAATGATATATATAAAGGTTATTCACCCTTCCTTCTTACTTTCTAACTAAGGAATCCTATGATTGGTGGATTACAAGGAGAAAATAGGGATTTAAACAACAAAGATCTAAAGAAAAAATCTAAAAGAGTCGGTCGCAAATATCTGGGAGTACATAGGTGGATTTCGCAAGTTGAAACATGACTTGCTAAAATTTCCCAAGTTGAATTGTCCATTTCGCAAGTTGGACCTTGATTTCACAAGTTGACTTTTGTGATTTCGCAGCTTGCGAAATTGTCTTTCAACTTGACACGGTTGTCTTCCAATGGCAATAACTTCTTCATTTCAGCTCCGATTTGCACACCGTTTGAAGCGTTGGACTCGAGACTTTTCCGAGCTTCAAAAAAACATATAGTATACATAAAATAAATTCCAGAAAGTGCTGGAAATGTGTCCTACAGCTTCTGTCCTCTTGGATTTCTTCATGTTAGATTCCTCTCTCTGTTTTTCCTCCTTGCATTCTTGATTTGCTTTTAGCAAAGGACTACCAACCTCCAAAGCTTGGATTCTTCCTGTAATTGAGCTTCCATTTGATTTTCCATAGATTATATAAATCTCTCCCTCATCTTAGATTGCTTTGGTGATCAAAAAGTTATAAAAAACACCAAAACTTAACACAATTTGATTAGAAATGATTGCAAGGGTCCTTAACATGCCAATTGAGTTAAAAGGTAATAACTACTACTCAAAAGTGCTTAAAAGAGTTAATTACAAACTATAAAATAGCACTTTTTGAGGAGTAATCACTCCCCTTAAGGCTTTAGATGACATGAAAAACCCCAGGTTATGAGCTTAAGGTGCTAGATTCTATGAACAAAAAAAAGGTTATGGATGACATGAATGACTCTAGGTCATGAGCTCAAGGTTCTAGATGATATGAACAACTTGGTGTTGTGGTTAACATGACAAACTCCAAGTTATCAGCTTAAGGCTCTAGATGTTATTAAATGCTCAAGACTGTGGATGACATGAGCAACTTTAGGTCATGAGCTCAGGGCCTTAAATTCCACGTACAACTTAGGGTTATCGTTGACATAAATGACTTCTGGTCATGAGCTCATGGATCTAGAACCTAAGAATAGCTTAGGGTTATTAATGACATGAATGACTCTGGGTCATGACCTTAGGGCTCTAAATGCTATGAAAAACTCAGGATTGTTGATGGCATAAACGACTCTAAGTCATCAACTGAGGGCTCTATATGCTATGAACAACTCAAGGTTGTGGTTGACATGAATGACTCCGTGTTATGAGTTGAGGGCTTTAGAGGCTATGAACAACTCAGGGTTGTGGATGAGATGAACAACTCCAAGTCATGAGCTTCGAGCTTTAAATGCTATAAACATCTCCAAGTTGTGGTTGACATGAATGACTATGGTTCATGAGCTGAGGGATCTAAATGCTACGAACAGCATCGGGATGTGGTTGAAAGGAACGATTCTAGGTCATGACCTTAGGGCTATCGATGCTATGAATAGCTCAGGGTTGTAAATGACATAAGCTACTCTCGATCATTAGCTAAGCACTCTAGATATGGTAAATAGCTCAGGGTTATGGATGATTTGAACGACTCGAGATGCTATGTGCTTAGGCCTCTAGATGCTATGAACAACTCAGGGTTATGGATAAAATCAATTACTTCAGGTAGTGAGCTTAGGTCTCTAGATGCTATGAACAACTCAGGGCTTTTGATGATATGAACAACTTTGGGTCATGAGCTTAAGGTTCTAGATGATATGAATAGCCTGGGGTTATGGTTAACATGAAAAACTCTAGGTCATGAGCTTAAGGCTCTAGATGCTATGACATGCTCAGGGCTGTGGATGACATGAATGACTCTAGGTCATGAGCTCAGGGTTTTAGATCCTATATACAACTTAGGGTTGTCGTTGAAATAAACAACTCCCGGTTGTGAGCTCATGGATCTAGAACCTAAGAATAGCTTAAGGTTATTAATGACATGAATGACTCCAGGTCATGACCTCAAGACTCTAAATGCTATGAAAAACTCAGGGTTATGGATGACATGAATGAATCTAGGTCATCAACTAAGGGCTCTATATGCTATGAACAACTCAGGGCTATGGTTGACATGATTGACTCTGTGTCATGAACTGAGGGCTCTAGATGCTATGACCAACTCAGGTTTGTTGATGTGATCAACGACTCTGAGTCATGAGCTTAAGGCTTTAGATGCTATAAACATCTTCAGGCTATGGTTGACATGAATGACTATGGTTCTTGAGCTGAGGGATCTAAATGTCACAAACAGCCTAAGGATGTGGTTGGAAGGAACAATTCTAGGTCATGATCTTAGGACGCTCGATGCTATGAATAGCTCAGGGCTGTGAATCACATGAGTTACTCTCGATTGTTAGCTCAGTGCTCTGGATATTGTAAATAGGCCAGGCTTGTGGATGATCTGAACAACTCAAGATGCCATGTGCTTCGGTCTCTAGATGCTATGAACAACTCAAGGTTGTGGATGAAATGAACGACTTCAGGTAGTGAGCTTAGGTCTCTAGATGCTATTCACAACTGAGGGCTTAAGATGACATGAACAACCCTAGGGCATGAGCTTAAGGTGCTAGATTCTATGAACTAAAAAAAAAAGTTGTGGATTACATGAATGACTATAGGTCATGAGCTCAAGGTTTTAGATGATATGAACAACTCGGGGTTATGGTTGACCTGACAAAATCTAGGTCAAGAGCTGAGAGCTCTAGATGCTATGAAATGCTTGGGGTTGTGGATGACATGAATGACTCCAGGTCATGAGCTCAAGGTTGTAAATCCTATGTACAACTCAAGGTTGTTGTTGACATAAATGACTCTCGATTGTGAGCTCGTGGATCTAGAACCTAAGAATAGCTTTGGGCTATTAATGACATGAATGACTCCGGGTCATGACCTCAGGGCTCTAAATGCTATGAAAAACTCAAGGTTGTGGATGACATGAATGACTCTAGGTTGTTAAATGAGGGCTTTATATGCTATGAGCAACTCAAGGTTGTGGTTGACATGAATAACTCTGTGTCGTGAGTTGAGGGCTCTAGATGCTATGAACAACTAAGGGTTATGGATGAGATGAATGACTCTAAGTCATGAGCTTAGGGATTTAGATGCTATAAACATCTCTAGGCTATGGTTGACATGAATGACTATGGTTCATGAGATGAGGGATCTAGATACTACGAACAACCTAGGGGTGTGGTTGAAAGGAACGATTCTAGGTCATGACCTTAGGACTCTCAATGTTCTGAACAGCTCAGGGCTGTAAATGATATGAGCTACTCTCGATTGTTAGTTCAATGCTCTAGATGTTGTAAACAGGACAGGGTTGTGGATGATCTGAATAACTCGGGATGCCATGTGCTTAGGCCTCTATATGATATGAACAACTCAAGGTTGTGGATGAAATCAATGACTTCATGTAGTGAGCTTATATCTCTAGATGCTATGGACAACTTATGGCTTTAAATGACATGAACAACTCTTGGTCATGAGCTTAAGGTGCTAGATTCTATGAACCGAAAAGAAGGTTGTGGATTACATGAATGAATCTGGGTCATGAGCTCAAGGTTCTAGATGATATGAACAACTTGGGCTTATGGTTGACATGACAAACTCTAGGTCGAGAGCTCAGAGATCTAGATGCTATGAAATGCTTAGGGCTATCGATGACATGAATGACTCTAGGTAGTGAGCTTAGGGCTCTAAATCCTAGGTACAACTTAGGGCTGTCGTTGACATAAACAACTCCTGATCATGAGCTCATGGATCTATAACCTAAGAATAGATTAGGGCAATTAAACACATGAATGACTCCAGGTCATGACCTCAAGGCTCTAAATGCTATGAAAATCACGGGTTTGTGGATGACATGAATGAATCTAGGTCGTCAACTGAGGGCTCTATATGTTATGAATAGCTCAAGGTTGTGGTTGACATGAATGACTTCATGTCGTGAGTTGAGGGCTCTAGATTTTATAAACAAATGAGGGTTGTGCATGAGATGAACGACTCCAAGTCATGAGCTTAGGGATTTAGATGCTATAAACAGCTCTAGGCTGTGGTTGACAAGAATGACTATTGTTCATGAGCTGAGGGATCTAGATGCTACAAACAGCCTAGGGTGTGGTTGAAACGAACAATTCTAGGTCATAACCTTAGGACTCTCGATGCTATGAACAGCTTAGGGCTGCAAATGATATGAGTTGCTCTCGATCGTTAGCTCAACGCTCTAGATGTTGCAAATAGGACAGGGTTGTGGATGATCTGAACAACTTGGGATGCCATGTGCTTAGGCCTCTATATGCTATGAACAACTCAAGGTTGTGGATGAAATCAATGACTTCAGGTAGTGAGCTTAGGTCTCTAGATGCTATGGACAACTTATGGCTTTAAATGAGATGAATAACTCTAGGTCATGAGCTCAAGGTGCTAGATTCTATGAAGCAAGAAAAAGGTTGTGGATTACATGAATGACTCTAGGTCATGAGCTCAAGGTTCTAGATGATATGAATATCTTGGGGTTATGGTTCACATGACAAACTCGAGGTCATGACCTCAAAGCTCTAGATGTTATGAAATGCTCGGTGTTGTGAATGACATGAATGACTCCAGATCGTTAGCTCAGGGCTCTAGATCATATGTAAAACTTAGGGTTGTCGGTTACATAAAGGACTCTCGGACATGAGCTCATGGATCTAGAACTTATGAATAGCTTAATGCTATTAATGACATGAATGACTCCAGGTCATGACCTCAATGCTCTAAATGCTGTGAAAAACTAAGGATTTTGGATGACATGAATGTCTCTAGGTCATCAATTGAGGGATTTATATGCTATGAAGAGCTCAGGGCTATGGTTGACATGAACGACTCCATGTCGTGAGTTGAGGGCTCTAGATGCTATGAATTAGATTAGGGTTATGGATGGGATGAACGACTTTGAGTCAGGAGCTTAGGGCTTTAGATGCTATAAACATCTATAGGTTGTGGTTGACATGAATGACTATGGTTCATTAGCTGAGGGATCTAGATTCTACGAATAACTTAAGGGTGTGGTTGAAATGAACGATTCTAGGTCATGAGCTTAGGGCTCTCGATGCTATGAATAGCGTAGAGCTGCCAATGACATGAGCTACTCTCGATCATTAAATCAGTGTTCTGGATGTTATAAATAGGTCAAGGTTATGGATGATCTAAATGACTCGGGATGCCATGTGCTTAGGCCTCTAAATGTTATGAACAAATTGGGGGTGTAGCTGGTATGAACGATTCTTAGTCATGATCTCATGGCTCTAAATATGATGAACAACTCAAGGTTATAGATGACATTGACAACCCCAGCTTGTGAGCTCAAAGCTCTAAATGCTATGAATAGCTTATGGCTATGGTTGACATGAACAACTCCAGGTCATGAGTTCACAACTATAGATGCTTTGAATAGCTTAGTGCTATGGTTGACATAAATGTCTCTGAGTCATGAGCTTAGGGCTTTATATGTTATGAAAATGCCAAGGCTATGGATGACATGAATGACTCTGAGTCATGAGCTCAGGGATGTGGTTTACATGATCAAATTGAGGTCGTAACCTTAGGGCTCTAGATGATATTAAAAGCTTAGGGTTATGGATGACATGAATGACTCCAAGTCACGAGCTTAAGGTTCTAGAATTTATGAACAACTCAAGGTTATGGTTGACATGAATGACTCTCGATCATGACCTCAGGGCTTTAGATCCTACGTATAGCTTAAGGTTGTGGTTGACATAAATGATTCTTGGTCATGAGTTCACGACTTTAAAACATAAGAACAACTTAGGGATGTGTATGACATGAACGACTTTAGGTCATGACCACAGGGCTCTAATTCCTATGAAAAGCTCAAGGTTGTGGATGACACAAATGACTCTGGGTCGTGAACTCAAGGCTCTATAATCTATGAACAACTCAGGGTTGTGGTTGACATGAACAACTCCAAGTTATGGGCTTAAGGCCCTGGATGCTATGAACAACTTAGGGCTATAGATGATATGAGCTACTCCAGGTCATGATCTCAGGGTGATGGATACTATCAGCAACTTAGCATTATAGATGAAATGAACGACTCTAGATCCCATGAGCTCATGCCTCTAAATTTTATGCACATGTAAGGGTTGTGGATGATATAAATGATTTTACATCATGAGCACATGGATGTGGATGACATGAAAGACTTTGGGTCATGAGGTCAAGGCTCTAGATATGTTAAATAGCTCAAGGTTGTGGTTTACATGAACGACTCTTGCATATGACCTCAGAGCTCTAGATGTTATGAACAACTTAGGACTATGAAAGACATGAGCTACTTCGGGTCATGAGCTTAGGGTTTTGGATGCTATGAATAGCTTAGCATTATAGATGATATGAATGAATCAAGATCTTGTGAGCTCAGGGCCCTAGATGCTGTGAACAACTTAGGGCTATAGTTGACATGAATGACTATAGGTCATGAGCTTAGGTCTTTAGCTACTAGGAAAAGTTATGGGTTCTGGATGACATGAATGGCTTTGGCTCATGAGTTGAGGGCACTAGATGAGATGAACAACTCATGACTATGGTTGAGATGAATGACTCTGAGTCGTGAGTTTAGGGCTTTAGATGTTATGAACTACTCAGGGTTATGGTTGACACGAACGACTCTAGGTCTTGAGCTAAGGGCTTTAGATTCTATGAACAAGTGAGGGTTATAGATGACATGAACGACTTCAGGTCATGAGTTACAAGATCTAATTACTATGACCAACTCAAGGCTATGGTTCACATGAACAACTCCATTTTGTGAGCCTAGGACCCTAGATGCTATCAATAGCTCAAGGTAAAGGATGACATAAACGAATTCATGTCGAGAACTTAGGGATTGGGATGCTATGAAGACTTAGGGCTATGGATGACATGAATGGCTTTGGGTTATGAGCTCAAGGCTATAGATGCTACCAAAATCTTAGGGTTGTGGATGACATGAAGGACTTTAGGTCATGAGCGACTTTGAGTTATAAGCTTAGAGATTTTAAAGTTATGAACAACTCAGGGCATGGGTCGACATGAATGACTATAGGTCATGAGACCAAGGCTCTAAATTCTATGAAAAGATCAAGGGTGTGGATGACATGAATGACTTAGGGTCATGAGCTAAGGGATTTAGATGCTATGAACAACTCAGAGTTGTGGATGACATGAACGACTCTAGGTCTTGAGATTAGTATTCTTCATGCTATGAACAGTTTAGGGATTTCGATGACATAGACAACTTCAAGTCATGGGCATAGGGCTCTAGATGCTATGAACAGCTCAAGGCTCTAGATGACATGAATGACTCTGAGTCGTGAGCTTAGGACTTTAGTTGGTATGAAAAACATAGGGTAGTGGTTGACATGCATGACTCTGGATCGTGAGCCAAGTGCTCTAGATTCTATGAACAACTCACACTTGTGGTTGACATGAATGACTCTAGGTTGTGAGATTAAGGTTTTAGATGTAATGAACATATCAGGGTTGTGGATGACATAAATGACTTCGTGTCATGAGCTTATGGTTCTAAATGTTATGAACAACTCAAAGTTATAGATGTCATGAAGGACTCCGAGTCATGAGCTAAAGTCTTTAGATGTTAAGAAAAGCCCGAGGCTGTGAATGACATGAATGACATGAATGACTCCGGGTCATGAGTTTAGGGCTTTTGGCATAATGAATAGCTTAAGGCAGTAGTTGACATGAGTGACTTTAGGTCATCAACTTACAACTCTAGATACTATGAAAAGCTTAAGGTTATGGATGACATGAATGACTCCATGTCATAATATAAGGACTCTAGATGTTCTGAATAGCAGAGGGTCGTGGATGACATGAACAACTCTGGGTCTTGAGCTCAAGCCTATAGATGCTATCAATAGCTAAGGGTTATGGATATGATAAATGAATTTAGGTTGTCAGCCTAGGGCTTTAGATGTAATGAGAAGCTTAGGGTTATGGATGACATGAATGGCTTTGGGTCATGAGCTTAGGGCTCTAGATGGCTTGAAAAGCTCAATGGCTGTGGATGACATGAATGACTCCGGGTCATGAGCTCAAGGACTTAGATGTTATGAAAAATGCATGGTAGTGATTGACATGCACGACTCATGGTTGTGGTTGACATGGATGACTCTGGGTCGTGAGATGAGGGTTATAGATTCTATGAACAACTTAAGGGTGTGCATGACATGATCAACTTGGGATGGTGAGCTCAAGGCTCTAGGTGCTATGAATAACTCATTACTATAGTTTACATGAACAACTTCTGCATGTGAGCTCAAGGCTCTAGATGCTATGACTAATTTAGGGCTATGGATGACATGAGCTACTCCAAGTAGTGAGCTTGGGGCTCAAGATGTTATAAAAAGCTCAACGTTGTGGATATTATGAATGACTCAAGATCCCATGAGCTCAGAGCACTAGATGCGATCAATACTTCAGAGTTTTGCTTCACATCAACGACTCGGGGTCGTGAGTTCAGGGCTCTAGATGCTAGGCACAACTCAGGGTTGCAAATGACATGAATGACTCTAGGTCGTGAGTTGAAGACTCTAGAAGCTACAAATGATTCATGGTTATGGTTGACATGAACGATATTGGGTCATGAGATTAGGGTTCAAGATGCTATGAACAACTTAGAATTGTGTATGATATGATCAACTTGGGGTCATGAGCTTAGGGCTTTAGATGCTATGAACAACTCAAGGTTATGGTTAGCATAAAAGAATTAGGGTCATGATCATATGGCTTTAGATGCTCTGAATAGCTCAAGGCTATATATGCTATGAATATCCCACAACTCTGGATGACATGAGCTACTCTCATCATTAACATAAGGCTCTAGATGCAATGAAAAGCTTAAGGTTTTAGATGATTAGAACAACTCAGGATCTCTTCAACTTAGGCCTTTAGATGCTATGAATAATTAGGGGGTGTGGATGATAAGAATGGTTCATAGTCGTGAGCCCGTGGCTCTAAATGCTATGAATAGTTGAGGGTTATGGATGACATGAACAACTCTAGGTCCTAAGCTTAGGGCTTTAAATGCTATGAAAAAGTCAGGGCAATGGTTGACATGACTGACTCGCAGTTATGAGCTCAAGGGTCTAGATGCTATGAACAACACAAGGCTATGGAGGACATGAATGAATTCAGTTCATGAGGTTAGGGCTTTAGATGCTATGCACAGTTGAGGGTTGTGGATGACATGAATGACTCTGAGTCATGTGTTGAGAGCTCTAGATCCTATGAATAGCTCAAGGCTATGGTAGACATAAACGACTCCATGTTATGAGCTTAGGACATTAGATGCTATGAAAAGCTCATGGCAATGAATGACATGAAAGACTCTGGGTCGTGAGGTCAAGGTTATGGCTAACATGAACAACTTTGGGTTATGAGCTCAAGGCTCTAGATGCTATCACTACAAGAAAAAAGGTCATTGTTGACATATATTATCTTGACTTAAGATGATATGTGTCAATATTGCCTATTTAAATTAACAACTATGACATATACAACTTGTTTAAACCAATAATGACATATATAATTTTTTTTGAATTCTTTCATGACTTATATAATAAAATCTTGACAGATAATTTATAAGTCAATGTATAGTTAGTATGTTCATATGTCAAGGTACTTATATAATGTGGCTAGCTTGACATAAAATCAAAAGTCAAGGTATGATTTTAAACATATATGTCATTTTAATTCTAGTAAAATGATCTTAAATGACCTATGGATTATAAGTCAAGATATCATGTTATAATTACCTGTCAAGGTTCCTTGTGGTATTTACAAAGAACACTCCTCATTTTCTCAAAACCCGATATTCATTTTGAGAGCTTAGGGTTTCAAACTTTTTGCTCTAAATCAAGAATGAAAATATCGGTAATTACGAATATATCGGTACTTTGATTTTACGGATATATTAGAAATATCGAAAAAATATCGGTGAATATTTTTTTTCACAAATATCGGTGGAGCGAAAATTATTTAAAATTTATAAGAATGCTTGGAAAAACTCCAAAATATGATAAAATAAGTAAGAATTCATATTTTAAAGTTATTTAGTAAATATAATTGATATAAATATGATAAAAAAAAATCGATAGACAGAGATATATCAATAAATTCGATATTTGAATTTTAAGAATAATAAATATGAATTTTGGAAGTGTTGACTTAAGAAATATTTGATTTTATTGAATAAAAATAATTTATACATAAATATAATACATATGAAATTGAAATAGTCTTAGTATCAAAATGAAAATTGATGTAGTTCCACCATATTGTTAGATGAAGGGAGCCCATCTTGTTGAAGACAATATTTATTTTAAAATTTTTTTATTAAAACACGTTTTATTATATTTTAAATAAAAAATTAAATTAATTTATATAAAATATTTTATTTAAGATTTAATTTCTAAAATTTTATTAAAAATATTCGGTAACAACTTTTTCTATTAATATTAATTTATTTAAATAATTAAGATTATTAATAATTTATTTTATTAAATTAATTTTAATTCATAAAATATCGTCCATAAAAACGGAAATTTCAATGTGATTTAATCAAAATAAAGATGGGTAATTAATAATTATTTATATAGAGATAGGAAAATTGTTCTCATGATTTGTTTCATTTATTTTTTTATTTTTTTGTCTCTACTAACTATAAAAATCAAAAGGGGCACTGCTTCTCTCACTTGGGGCATCGGGCATCAAGAAGGCCTTTTCTGAAGTTGCTCTCTAGACGAGAGAATCCGCCCTTCTCTACGACTCTCAATCCTAGCAGGTACTAATCTAATCATGTTATTATTGTTTTTTTTTTTTTTTTTCAACCCCCGTTTGATTCCCAAGAAAATCCATCCCCCATTCGATTTCCAGGAAAATTCATCATCGTTTGATTTCCGAGAAAATCCATGCAAAACCCTCAAGGAAAACAAAAAAAAAAATTGTTTTTTTTTTTTTTTTGGCTCTTTGTGTTTTCTATTAGAAAAACCCCTGTTTGATTCCCATGAAAATCCATCCCCCATTTGATTTCCAGGAAAATTCATCCTCGTTTGATTTCCGAGAAAATCCGTGTAAAACCCCCAAGGAAAACCAAAAAAATTGTTTTTTTTTCTTTTTTGCTCCTCGTGTTTTCCCTTTGCAAAACCCCTGTTTATTCCCAAGAAAATCCATCCCCCATTTGATTTCCGGGAAAATTCATCCTCGTTTGATTTCCGAGAAAATCCATGCAAAACCCCCAAGGAAAACAAAAAAAATTGCCTTTTTTTTTTCTCCCAGTGTTTTCCGGATCTGTTCTAGGGGTTTCTTTGCTTTTGTGCCATTGGATTTAAATTTCACGAACCCTAAATCCACGATTTTTGAGCCAGGCTGAAAAACACAACCTTTGCCTGCAAATCATGATCAGACTATAGCCTATGAATTACATTGTGACTGGTTCTCGTATGCACAATAGGGGTTGGAGATCAGTGTACCGTGTCACTAAGCGAGATGCCTTCCGAGGAACAGCTCCAATCAATCTGACTGATAGGCTTCACCAAGTCCTTCGATGGGCAACTGGGTCTGTGGAGATCTTCTCTCGAAACAACGCTCTCTTTGCAAGCCGAAGGATGAAATTCTTGCAGAGAGTGGCATATTTCAATGTGGGAATGTACCCGTTCACCTCCTTGTTTCTCATAGTCTATTGCTTTCTGCCTGTAGTTTCTCTGTTCACAGGCGGTTCATAGTCCAGACCACGAGCATGACCTTTTTAGTGTTCTTCTTGATGATCACGCTCACTCTCTCGCTCGGCAATCCTGGAGATCAAATGGTCAGGAATCACTCTCCATGACTGGTGGAGGAACGAGCAATTCTAGTTGATAGGTGGAACAAGCGCCCACCCTACTGCTGTGATGCAGGGGCTATTGAAGGTGTTGAGGGGGGGTCCATGTGAGTGTGGATTCAAGATTTGCAGAGAGTGTTACTTGGATTGTGTTGGAAGTGGAGGTGGTCATTGTCCCGGTTGCAAGGAACCGTACAAGGAATGTGCTTTATGCTGGACAGAGGTGGTGACAGGATCTGTTACGTTCAATTCCCCCAGAGGTTCGAGGGGATTGATCCAAATGATAGGTATGCAAACCACAACACAGTGTTTTTTGATGTGATCATGAGGGCTCTTGATGGCTTGTAGGGCCCAATGTATGTGAATGAACCAATTGATCAATGGGGATACAACTTTCCAATTTTTAATAAACTTAAAGATGTTGAGAAACTATTACTTCACTAAATTTCTTCTTATGTAAGATTTGGGCTTGTGGAGGGTTTGCAAGGCTCTCCTTGTAGAATATATCGCAGTGCAGAAGAGGAATAGACCATTTAAAGGACTGGGGTTAGAACACATGAACAAATCTTGCCCTGTCGTTCCATCTCAGCTCACAAGTACTATCCTCAGAAGTAGCCAATTCCAGGTAATGTAATTGTAGCTTCATTAACAGCAATTTGGTTAGTCAATGAAGTAGAAAGAAATTTCTTACTCCCTTGATTTGGCTATCGATCGATATATTCTCGCCCGAGAGAGCGAGATCTATTGATCAATTTTCTTCTTTGAGATATCACAGACTTCAAGCACGAGGCCTAAGTAGAGAGTATGCACTTCTTCAAAGTTAGGATCTTCTCATTAACTTGATTTTCCTCTCTCTCTCTGTATATCACTCTCACAATTTTTTTTTCCTTTCCCGCACTGAGTTATCAACTTGCAAAAGACTTGGGGAGAGCTTTCTTGGATCGAGCAATTTTGCAGACCTTTTTAGATGCTGAAGCAGCTGTGTCTTCTGGTCCACTTAAGGTAAATATCGGTACCTTTTTGTCATAAATATAAGTAACTCTACCAATCAAAAAAAGGTCAGTCTAAGAAAGGTACAAATGCTGGATGTGAATAAGTATTGCACGGTCCATCCATATCCGGGTTTGGGGAAAATGGGATGAAGACTAGAAGAGATTATAGGATTTATACATTCCAAAAAAGTGTTGATTAAGGAAACTTAAGTTATGAGTGTAAGTAGTAGCTTTTGCTTTTGTTTTATACATATACTGATACAGATGCAGCAGTCTCGTTGCTTTCTTAGCGATTGAACCTTCAACATGCTAAAAACCCTGATATGCTTATCAGAATTAGATATAATATGGGATTTTTGTGTAATGGCATTTTGAGTGACAATTTCCCTATTTTTTCTGTTGTGTAACATATACAACTATCCTTATTTCCAGCTCAAGCATTTGTAGAACAATGATGAAGTGATGCAAACCCAATTGCTGATTGTTTTTGCATTTTTTTTCCCTATGCAGAGCATGTTAAGTCTGTTAAGATCCATGCATGTCTTGATTATCTTGGAAGAAGATGCTTCCTTCCTCCGATATGGTTACTTGTCACCCGACAATGCTGTTGGAATTAGGAAAGAAGTAACAATACTCTGCATGAATTGCGACCACATGCCCTTACCTTGGTCAGCTCCTTTGGCATCCCTGACGCATTTTTGAGCCGAATTGCTTTCAATTGGATTGATGCAAATTCTTGGTCGTTGGTTCAACCCCAACAAGGGGCCACAGTTCCTCTCTAGATTTAGATGAATCAAAACTTATACTGCCTGTGGCTTTCTAGATTCATTATTATTGTCTAATAAAGGTGTAGTGGCTAGCTTGCTATTAAAATTCTTCATAAAGCTTGATATCTGATTGCTCCTCATTATACATTTTTCTTTTTAATTTGTTAATATGCTCTATATTTTTTTGCTATAGATTCGAAGTTTGGGTGTTGGAAATTTAAGGCTTTCCTATAAAGTAATGCTTCAAGATGGAGGCAAAAGACTTGGTTGTAGATATATACATGAGCAACTTAATTTAAGTTTATGCATATTGTCTTATAGTGTGTTTTTAATTTCATTGTATATTATATGAGTTTCTTCTATATAGAGAAATTGGGGATAACTTTAAACAAGTTCATTGATTTGTGCTTTAATTAATAATTAAATGTATATTAAATATGTTTTGATTATATATAAAATCATGATAATTTGATTGTCATTATCATTCTTAAATAATATCAAATTGATTATACATGGCAACAGGTTCAATTTTTCATATTAAAAAATAATTTTAAAATTTTTCGAGGGGAACCTTGACAGTTGTACTTATTCCTACATTGACATATATAAGTCAATTATGATATATATAAAATCTAACATTGACATATATATCTAAAAGCCTTGACATATATATCTAAAAGCCTTGACATATGTGGGGTTAATCATGACATATATGATACCTAACCTTGACATTTGTTGGACTAATCTTAACAAAAGAGTGAGTTAACATTGACATAAGATTAAGTAATCTTGATACAAGTTGAATCAAACCTTAACATATATGAAAGAAACATTGACGTATCACATACTAATAAGATTTCATCATTTGTAAAAATGGAGAAAATCTTAACATATGTATATGTTAAGTTACCTTTAAACTTTTCTTGACACTGGCATAGATAACATATATGAACAATAACCTACCTTCACAGATATACCTTACATTGACAGTGAAAAACTGTCAATGAAGGCTTTTTTTCTTGTAGTGTATGAACAACTCACACTTGTGGTTGATATGAACGACTCAGTATCCCATGATCTTAGGCCTTTAGATGCTATAAATAGTTTAGGGTTGAGGATCATATCCATGATTCTTGGTTGTGAGCCTATGAGTCCAAATGCTATGAACAACTCAATGTTATGGATGAAATTAAAGACTCTGAGTCATGAGGTCAAGAGCTCTAGATGTAATTAAAAGCTCAGAGTTGTGGGTGACATGAACGACTCCGGGTCATGGGCTCAAGGATTTAGATTCTATGAACAACTCAGAGTTATGGCTGACATGAATGACTTTGAGTCATGAGCTCAAGGCTCTTGATGCTCTGAATAGCACAAGGTTATGGCAGATATGTGCTACTCTGACTCGTGAGTTCAGGGTTATAGATTTGATCAACAACTCAACATTATGGATGATATGAACAACTTAAGATCCCTTGAGCTCAAGCATCTATATGTTATGCATAGCTCAAGGTTGTGGATTAGATGAATGATTTTGCATCATGAGCTATGGACTCAAAGCCATAGATGCTATGTGATTCGTTTGATCCAGTCGGGTCTTTTAATCAAAAACATTTATAAAACCTATGACCTCATACTAGCGTAGCAAAGCTACTATAGCATAGTGGCTCTAGGGTCGAACTCTGGGATGGGTTTTCATTCTACTAGTGATATACTCAAGATTAGAAATTGAATTTAATGATTTCCTTTATCAAAAACTTAAAGTTTAAAAGAAAATAAAATTTGTTTTGAAAGTGGTGTTTAAAACTAAACTAATATAGAACTAGGTAAAAGTAGAAGAAAGAAAGTTTCCCGGAGCTAGAGGTTGCTAGGATCAAGTTCAAAATGCAAAGTGGAAAATTCCGGATTTTTTTTCTCGCATTGGGGACAACAACATAAAGGATGGTTGTTTCCCGAACCGGTATTGGTTTAAAAATGAATATTTAATCCATAAAAAGTCAATAGAAATGGTAGTCAAGTTCCATTAATGGCTTTAGACACTGTGGGTCTTCACCTTGAGCCACTTTCTAATGGCTTGTACACGATAACTATTGGACTGATATGGATCTAGCAATAAGCATCCACAGAGACCTGAAGCTTACCATGTATTGGCCATTCAAAGTGATTCTAAGGGATTTAAAGCAAAACTTTAGATTTAAAAGCCATTTATGAACTCCAACTACCTGTATTTAATGCACGAGAGTTTTCCACTTTAGCATCTGGACTTTTCACCTAGCTTCCTTTACTCCAAGAAACTAAAAGTTTAGCCTCTCATCCTCTGGGAAAACATCCTCAAAGGTTGTTTGGCTTCCAAGAAAAAGAAAATAGTAGAGAGAAAAGGAGAACGAGAGAGCTCTGTATTTCACTAAGTGTAAAATGTAACATATGTTCCGAGAGATGATTTCCACCCCTCTTATAGTCTTTACAAAGCAAAGCCTGTGATTGGCTAGTTACAAGGATAAAAAAGGAATTTACATAAATAAAAAATACAAAAGAAAAGATCTAAAGTGGAGTCGGCAGAACAGAGGAGAATTCGCACCACGCATGGGCTGGTGCGAATTTCGCACAAGCAGGGGTGTTGTGCGAATTTCGCACAAGCCTGGAGCAGTTGTCTTCCGAAGGCCATATCTTCCTCATTTCAGCTCCAAATCGTACACGGTTTGAAGCGTTGGATTTTTGACTTCCTGAGCTTTGAAATGATATATAGCATGTAGAAAATGGACTTCGGAAAGTGCTCCAAAAGTGCGAAGGAAGACTGCAGCTGCTGTCCTCTGTTTTCTTCACTTTGTTTTCCTCTGTTTTTCTTCTTTGCTTCTCTCCTTTACTTGGCTTGTCTTAATGATCCAAAAAGCTGTCAAAACACTAAAACTAGACACAAATATGATTAGAAGTCATTGCTAGGTCCTTAACATGCCAATTGGGATAAAGATGGAGAACTACTACACAAAAGTGCTTAAAACATAATGAATTAAAGGCGCAAAATGGCACTTTTTGGGTAGTAATCACTCCTCCCAACTGACACAGTGCTAGTCCCTGAGCAATGAAGGAGAGAAAAATAAATAAAAATAGACAATATAATATTTTACAAAATCATGCTGATCACTCCAAAAAATAATCAAGTGGCATGATTGGATCAAACTCTCACATGGAACATGAAAGAAATAAAACTTGAACTTCAATAGGAGCTATCAAATAATTTGCCTAGTCACAATTCATAAAGAGTAGGCATTATGCAAATTTAAGCTTCAAAATAATTTCCACTCCTAAAGGTCCAACCCTTACTCTTCCACAAAACTCTGTGTTATTTACTAGTTTCCGGATATAGTATGTCAAACTAATCTCTCCCCTCAACCTAGTTCTTTTCAAAGCTTAGCAAACTAATCAACCTCCAATAGGCTAAGAACGCACCTCTTTTCTTTCACAATTTTTTCTTGTAGGAGTGCAAAGCTTAAAGGCATTCTTTTCTAAATTGTCCATGTAACGGGGGTCCATCGATGACTCCCAACCAATCAAGGTTTAGGGCATCAAGCTTTAAGGATTTTTCAACCACTAACTCCTCGGATTTCACCCCGGACTTTTGAGAATGAATTTTTAATACCCAAGCACCTACAATATGTTAAACTCCACCTATTCACCCATGTAACGAGCATTGAGGTCGGTGACTCCCAACCATTGAAGGCTTAGGGCACCAGGTTTTAAAGATTTTCACCATATACCCCTCAGACCTTGCGGTTTCAAGGCAAGTAAAACATTTTTCTTTTTCTTTCTTTTTCCAAAGGCTCATTGGCCTTTTACAAGGTGTCCCAACACTATTAAATGAGGTTAAAGGTACCAAGTCTAAAATTTTTCTAAGTCAAGAGGGAAATAGTTTTTCATCTTATAATCGGAACCTAGTATGCACGGTGTGTGATAAGCTTAAAGTGGAAGAAATAAGGTTGAAATCAATAGGAGTTCAATAATTCATCAACTTTAATAAACATAATACAAACTCTAAGTCAAGTAAAAAGACAAAAATTCAATTTCTCCCATTTCATTTTGAAATTTTTTCCTTAATAACCATGGAGAGTATTCAAAAAAACTTTAAAATATTTTAAAAATTAAGCAAAAAGAAACTAAATTACCAAAATAACTTAGCATTAATAACAAAACTTCCTTCCTCAACTCTCCCCCCAACCAAGCTAAACATTGTCCTCAATGTGACAAAGCGATTAAAAAATAGGGAGGAAGTGGTACCTCCTGAGTGACATGGAGTCTGAGTCGTATAGGAGAAACCACATGTTTCAAAAAAACAAAAGAGTTAGTGAGTAGAGGAAATAGAAAAATACCAAGTTTAAACAAAAATGATGTCTATATATGATGTATCATCAGTAATACATCCAATGCCAGAATATAAGACATCAAAACATGGAATTATGTATACTAATATAATATGTAAAGATAAAAAGTAAAGAGATGATCAAATAATGGTAAGGTCTGTGGAGCTGATGCATCAGTGGTGGCCTTCTGAGTGGGTTGGATCAGGACTTTAGCCTCTGTTCTGGTATTCTCCTTAGATGGCATAGTCTCCTCAACTGGAGCTCTCAGCTGGAGCTATGGGCTTTGATGGTTTAAGGAGGTTAGAAATGGAGTGAGAGGCTTCATGTGTGTGATCCCAGGGTGCGCGGGGCTCTCTGACTGCTCTAGGGAGCTGAGGCATAGCCTCCTTGGGTCTTAGGCATAATGGAGCAAAGAAATGAGGCTCAGAGGCTTGAGATTGGGGAGGGTAAGGATAAAGAAGCTCAAAAATTCGCACAAAGGATTGTGTTGTGCGAAAATTTCGCACAAGGGGATGTGTTGTGCGAAAATTTCGCATAAGGCACTATTCACCCGTCCAAATGCGAAATTGTGTTCTTTCAAATGGCCATAACTTCTTCGTTTCAAATCCAAATCGCACACCGTTTGAAGCACTGGACTCCTGAATTCCTAAGCTTAAAAAATACATATGGTATGCATAATTTTAGCTCCAGAAAGTGCTCCAAAAAACGTGTCCAACAGTAGCAAAATGGGTGCGGCTGCAACATTTCCGTTCAGCTTTGCACAGTCGTCATCAAACGGCCATAACTTCTTCGTTTCAACTCCAAATCGAGCACCGTTTGAAGATATGGACTCATGAATTCCCAAGCTTTCAAACGAGATATAGTACGTATGAAATAAACTTTGGGAAGTGATCGAAATGTGCCCAACAGTTGCCAAAATGGGGTGGTGCGAATTGCTTTGTTTTGGCTTTTCTCCCCTGTTTTGATCATCAAAAAACCCAAGTTAAATCAAACCAAAATAAAATTAAAGCAAGAAATCAAAGTCAAAACAAATTTAAAAATAAAACAAAAAGATATGGACTAGCTAGTCTTTAAAAAAAACTAAGTCCATAAAAAAAAATGGATCCTGATTTAGCTTGCCCGGATCCCATATGAAGTTTGCATTCCTCACTTGAGACTTGCTCTGTATGATTTTGCCATACAAAGCTTGGGGGAAAAGTGGATGCATCTGTTTCTTCATTATTTCTTCCTTGATGACTATCCTCTGTGGTTCTTTATCTACATAGTCATCTTTCTCTATGCTTTTCCCCTTTTTCTTTCCTTTGATTTCCTCCCTCTTTTCTTCCTCTGTTTTATTTTCTACCATATGTTGTAGCTTAGATGTGGGCAGATCAACCTCTTTATCACTCTCCTTAGCCTCCATTTCATGGATACCCTTTTGATTTTGATGAGGTTGAGAAGGAGAGTTTTCTTTCTCTTGCATTGTGTTGAGGTTGGCAAACCTTGAGATTGAATCTTGGAGATTATCTATCTTCTGAGATAGATCATTTTGCACTTCATCCATCTTTTTGTCTTGGCTGTCAGTTTCTTGCCTGACTTGAGCATTTTCTTGCCTGAATTGATCAATGATGGATTTTTTAGCTTCAACAAGACTTCCTATGACCTTGTTAAGATTCATCATAGCTTGTTCAAGGTTTGAGGCTTGCTGTGGTGCTTGAGCAGGTTCCTGGTACTGAGGTGGTTGTGGTTCCCAAAAGAAATTTGGATGATTCCTACAATTTGAATTGTAGGTGTTATAATCACCAAATATCTCTCTCGCCACTGGAATGATAGGACACTCCTCCACCAAGTGCTCAAAAGACTGACAAATGCCACATGGCATACCAAACATCTCCCTCGCTGCTGGAAGGATAGGACACTCCTCCACCAAGTGCTCAAAAGATTGACAAATGGCACACGACATAGCTTGCACTAGTGTTTTAGAAATGGCATGCACAACTAGCAATTTGTGAATTAAAAACAGAGAAAACAAAAGAAAAAAAATAAAAAAAATTAAGACTAACGAAAACTAGTTGAAAGGTAAACTAAAACATAAATAAAGAAAAAGAACAATTAAAAAGAGTTAGTAAAAGAAAAGAAAAATCACCAAACTTGTGATGAAGATCACAAGTGTTCTGAAAAGGTCTTATCACTGTAAAGTGGCACCATCCCCGGCAACGGCGCCATTTTGATTCGTTTGATCCAGTCGGGTCTTTTAATCAAAAACATTTATAAAACCTATGACCTCATACTAGCGTAGCAAAGCAACTATAGCATAGTGGCTCTAGGGTCGAACTCTGGGATGGGTTTTCATTCTACCAGTGATATACTCAAGATTAGAAATTAAATTTAATGATTTCCTTTATCAAAAACTTAAAGTTTAAAAGAAAATAAAATTTGTTTTGAAAGTGGTGTTTAAAACTAAACTAATATAGAACTAGGTAAAAATAGAAGAAAGAAAGTTTCCCGGAGCTAGAGGTTGCTAGGATCAAGTTCAAAATGCAAAGTGGGAAATTCTGGATTTTTCTTCTCGCATTGGGGACAACAACATAAAGGATGGTTGTTTCCCGAACCAGTATAGGTTTAACGATGAATATTTAATCCATAAAAAGTCAATAGAAATGGTAGTCAAGTTCCATTAATGGCTTTAGACACTGTGGGTCTTCACCTTGAGCCACTTTCTAATGGCTTGTACACGATAACTAATGGACTGATATGGATCTAGCAATAAGCATCCACAGAGACCTGAAGCTTACCATGTATTGGCCATTCAAAGTGATTCTAAGGGATTTAAAGCAAAACTTTAGATTTAAAAGCCATTTATGAACTCCAACTACCTGTATTTAATGCACGAGAGTTTTCCACTTTAGCATCTGGACTTTTCACCTAGCTTCCTTTACTCCAAGAAACTAAAAGTTTAGCCTCTCATCCTCTGGGAAAACATCCTCAGAGGTTGTTTGGCTTCCAATAAAAAGAAAATAATAGAGAGAAAAGGAAAATGAGAGAGCTCTGTATTTCACTAAGTGTAAAATGTAACATATGTTCCGAGAGATGATTTCCACCCCTCTTATAGTCTTTACAAAGCAAAGCCTGTGATTGGCTAGTTACAAGGATAAAAAAGGAATTTACATAAATAAAAAATACAAAAGAAAAGATCTAAAGTGGAGTCGGCAGAACAGAGGAGAATTCGCACCACGCATGGGCTGGTGCGAATTTCGCACAAGCAGGGGTGTTGTGCGAATTTCGCACAAGCCTGGAGCAGTTGTCTTCTGAAGGCCATATCTTCCTCATTTCAGCTCCAAATCGTACACAGTTTGAAGCGTTGGATTCTTGACTTCCTGAGATTTGAAATGGTATATAGCATGTAGAAAATGGACTTTGGGAAGTGCTCCAAAAGTGTGAAGGAATACTGCAGCTGCTGTCCTCTGTTTTCTTCACTCTGTTTTCCTCTATTTTTCTTCTTTGCTTCTCTCCTTTACTTGGCTTGTATTAATGAACCAAAAAGCTTTCAAAACACTAAAAATAGCCACAAATATGATTAGAAGTCATTGCTAGGTCCTTAACATGCCAATTGGGATAAAGATGGAGAACTACTACACAAAAGTGCTTAAAACATAATGAATTAAAGGCGTAAAATGACACTTTTTGGGTAGTAATCACTATGAACAACACAGAGTTGTGGTTGACATGAACGACTCTAGGTTGTGAGCTCAAGGATCTAGATGCAATGAAAAACTCCAGGCTATGAAGGACATAAATGACGCTGGGTCATGAGCTCAAGGCTCTAGATACTATGAATAGCTTAAGGCTATGGTTAACATGAATGACTCCAAGTCATAAGGTTAGGGCTCCAGATACTACGCACAGCTCAGGGTTGTGGTTGACAAGAATGAATTTGGGTTGTGAGCTTAAGGCTCTAAATAATATGAACAACTCAGAGTTATGGATGATAAGAATGACTAGGGAACCCGTGAGCTCAGGCCTGTAGATGTTATTAACACACCAAGCCTGAGGATGATACAAACGATTCATGACCATGAGCCTTTGAGTCTAAATGTAATGAATAGCTTATGTTTGTGGATGACATGAATAACTCCAACTCATTAGCTTAGGCCACTATATGCTATGCATAGCTCAAGGTTGTCATTGACATGAACGATTCTGAGTTGTGAGCTTAGGACTCTAGATGCTATGAAAAGCTCCCAGGTGTGGAGGACATGAATGACTCTAGGTCATGAGCTTAAGGCTCTAGATGGTATGAACAACTCAGGGTTGTGGTTGACATGAAGAACTCTGGGTCGTGAGCTTAGGGATCCAAATACTATGAAAAGCTCATGGTTATGGTTGACATGAATGACTCTGGGTCGTAAGATCTTGGCTCTAGATGCTATGAACAACTGAGAGTTGTGAATAATATTAATGACTCAAGATCTGATGAGCTTAGGCCGCTAGATGCTATGAATAGCTAAGGGTTAAGAATAATATGAACGATACTTGGTCGTGAGCCTATGAGTCTAAATGCTATGAACAACTCAAGGCTCTAGTTGGCATGAACTAATCTAGATCGTTAGCTTAGGGTTCTAGATGCCATGAAAAGCTCAGAATTGTGGATGACATGAATGACTCTAGGTTGTGAGCTCAAAGCTCTAAGTGCTATGAACAACTCATGGTTGTCTTTGACATCAATGATTTCGGGTCATGAGCATATGGCTCTAGATACTATGAAAAGCTCCAAGTTGTAGTGGACATGAATGACTCCCAGTCGTGAGCTCAAGAATCCAGATGCTATGAATAGCTCAAGCCAGTGGTTGACATGAATGACTCTAGGTCCTGAGTTTAGGGCTTTAGATGATATGAACAACTCAGGGTTAAGTTTTACTTGAATGACTTCAAGTCACGAGCTCAGAACTTTAAATGCTATGAACAACTTAGAGTTGTAGATGATATGAACGAGTTAGGATCCTATGAGCCAAGGCCTTTAGATGCTATGAATAACTTAAGGTTAAGGATACTACAAATGATTCTTGCTTGTGAGCCTATGAGTCTAAATTTTATGAACATCTCAAAGCTATGGATGACATGAACAACTCTGGGTCCTGAGCACAGAGCTTTAGATGCTATGAACAACTCTGGGTTATGGTTGATGATTCGTCCCCAATTGGTGTTCTCTTTGATTTAGTCATCAATCAGGAGGTATCAATAAAATTTATAAACCTAATTCACCATACACTAGGGTAGCATAGCTAGCATAGTATAGTGGTTCTAGGATCGTCCACATGGATGGGTTTTCATATCACACGTGATATTAGTTAAAGTATTGAAATGGTGTTTTTTCTTTTATGAGTTAGCTTTAAAACAAAACATAATTTTGGGTTGAAAAATGTTGGTTTTAAGTTAACCAAAAATAGTAACTGAGATTAATTACAAAGAAAAGGTTTCTTGGAGTTTTGGGTCACTAGGTTCAGGTTCCTTAGACAAAATGGGGAGATTCTGAATCTTTTCCTCGCGTTGAGGATAATAACATAAAGAATGGTTATCTCCCGAATCGTTGCAATCAGATTTGATCCCACTGGTTCATGAAAGACTGCAGTTGCTTCCCATTAATGGTTTCAAATGCTAAAGACCTCTCACTGTGAATCATCTTTCAATGGCTCATAAGAGATAACTAATAGACATCCATGGATTCCATGGAGTCCGAAAATCTTACCAAGTATTGGCCATTCAAGGTGATCCTAACCTTGGATTATTCTTCAAAGGCTCGTAAGAGATAACTAATGGATCTCCTAGGAGTCCGAAAAGCTTACAAAGTATTGGCCATTCTAGGTAATCCTACCTTTAAACCACCTCATAGAGGCTCGCAAGAGATAACTAATGGATCTTCAGGGAGTTCGAAAGCTTATCAAGTGTTGGCCCAGGTGATTTTAAGGGATTTTAAGTTAAATATTAAAAATAAAAACCATTAATGGGTAACAACTCTCCTCATTTAAAACAAGGAAAACTCCCACTTTTGTATCTGGATCCCTTACATAGCTTCCTTCAGTCCAAGAAACGAAAAACCTAGCCACTCATCCTATGAGAAAACAGTCTCAAAGGTTGTATGGCTAGAAAGAAAATAAAAAACAAAAATGAATAGGTAAGGTAGAGCAACGCTTTGTGTATTTCTTACTACCAGAATTTACAAGTGTTCTCTGGAATTTCTTTCGAGATGAATTTACAAGTGTTCTCCGAAATTTCTTCCGAGATATATATAGAAGATATTTTCTAAGACATATCTAGAGAGATATTTTTAACCTCCCTTTAGATATCCTAAATATCTAGAAAATATCTTTAGTTTATTACAAGGAGAAAATAGGTAATTACACAAAATATCTCAAGATAAAAATCTAACAGAGTCGATGTAAAATATCTGAAAATTACACAGGGAGGATTTTCGCAAGGCTTGCAAAATTTCGCACAGGGGTGCAAAATTCATTTTCCTTAGTCTTGCTCTCTATCCTATAGCTTGTACTTCTTTTGGCATTTCGCATATCCATGCAAAATTGTTGAATGTTATATTTCTTCTCTAATTCTTTTCCTTGTATACTTGATTGATTTGGCAAAGGGCTATGAAGCTCCAAAGCTTGGATTCTTCATGTAATTAAGCTTCAACTTGCTTTGCCATGGACTACACAAAGTTCTCCCTCATTCTTGGCTTGTTTTAATTATCAAAAAGCTACCAAAAACACCAAAACTTGCCAAAAACTTATTAATAATACTTGCAAGGGTCCTTAATGTGCCAATTGAGTTAAAAGGTATTAACTACTACTCAAAAGTGTTTAAAACAGTTAATTTCAAGCTATAAAAGTGCACTTTTTGAGTAGTAATCAATTGACGTGAATGACTTCGAGTTGTGAGCTTAGGACTCTAGATGTAATGAATAGCTCAAGATTGTGGATGACATGGATGATTCCGGGTCATGAGCTTAAGGATTTAGATGCTATAAATATCTTAGGGTTGTGGTTTACATGAATGACTCTCGATTGTGAGCTTAGGGCTCTAAATGCTATGAACAACTCAAGGCTATGGATGACATGAACAACTCTAGGTCGTGAGCTCAGGGCTTTAGACACTATGAGAAACTTAGAGCTATGGTTTACATGAACGACTTCGAGTTGTGAGCTCAGGACTCTAGATGCAATGAATAGCTAAAGTCTATGGATGACATGAATGATTTCGGGTCATGAGCTTAGGGCTCTAGATGCTATAAATAGCTCAGGCTGTGGTATGCATGAACAACTCCTGATCATGAGCTTAGGGCTCTAAATGCTATGAACAGCTCAGGGCTATGGATGACATGAACAAGTATGGGTCATGAGGTTAGGGCTTTAGATACTATGAGCAGCTTAGAGCTATGGTTGACCTGAACGACTACGGATCATGAGCTCAGAGCTCTAGATGTTATGCATAGTTTAACATTGTAGATGATCTGAATGACTCATGATCCCGTGAGCTTAGGCCTCTAGATATTATGAATAACTCATAGTTGTGGATGATATGAACGATTCTATGTCATGAGCTCAAGGCTTGTGGATGGCATGAATGACTCTAGGTCGTGATCTTAGAGCTCCAGATATTATGAACAACCCAGGGTTATGGTTGACATGAACAACTTTGAGTTGTGAGCTAAGTGCTTTGGATGCTATGAAAAGCTCCAGGTCATGGTGGACATAAACGACTTCAAGTTGTGAGCTCAGGAGTGTAGATGCTAGGAACACCTAAGGGTAGTGGTTGACATAGACAACTTTGGTTTGTGAGATCAGGTCTCCAAATACTATGAACAAGTCAAGTTGTGGTTGACATGAATGATTCCAGGTCATGAGCTCAGGGCTCTAGATGTTATGAATAGCTCAAAGTTGTGGATGTTATGAACAACTCGAGATCCTACGAGCTAAGGCCTCTAGATGCTATGAATAACTTAGGGATAATGATGATATAAACAATTCTTGGTCATGAGCCTAAGAGTTTAAATGTTATGAACATCTTTGGGTTGTGGATGATATGAATGAATCTAGGTTGTGAGCTCAGGGCTCTAGATGCGATGAATAGCTTAGGGTTGTAGTTGAAATGGAGGACTTCGAGTTATGTTCTCTAGGCTCTAGATTCTATGAACAACTCAGAGTTGTGGATGATATGAACGACTCGAGATCCCATGATCTTAGACCTTTAGATGCTATGAACAACTCAAGGTTGAGGATGATATGAACGATTCTTGGTTGTGAGCCTATGACTCTAAATACTAAGAATAGCTTAAGGTTGGGCATGACATGAACGAATATCGGTCATGAGCTTAACACCCTGGATGCTATGTGATTACTACTCAAAAAGTGTTATTTTCTAGCTTGTAATTAAATCTTTTAAACACTTTTGAGTAGTAGTTATTACCTTTTAACTCAATTGGCATGTTAAGGACCCTTGCAATCCTTTATAATCAAATTGTGTTAAGTTTTGGTGTTTTTGATAGCTTTTTTATCACCAAAGCAATCCAAGAATGAGGGAGATATTTGTATAGTCCATGGCAAATAAAATGGAAGCTCATTTACATGAAGAACCCAAGCTTTGAAGCTTTATAGGCCTTTGCCAAAAGCAAATCATGAATACAAGAAGGGAAAGCAAAGAGAGAAATCTAACATGAAGAATTCAAGAGGACAGCAACTGTTGGACACATTTCGAGTACTTAATGGAGTCCATTTCATGCATACTATATTTCGTTTCGAAGCTCTGGAAGTCAGGAGTCCAACGCTTCAAACGGTGCATGAATTGAAGTTGAAACGAAAAAGTTATGGTCGTTTGAAGACAACCACATCAAGCTATGCGAAAATTTCGCAACTGCGAAATGAGTTGCGAAACCACCTCCAAGCACACGTGTGCCACTTCACAAGTTGAAAATCCATCTTCGCAGCTATGAACCACGTTGCAAAATCACCTCCAAGCTATGAAACAAGTTGCAAATCATCTCCAAGTTGCGGAATCACCTCCAAGTTGCGAAATCACAGATTCAACTTGCAAAATCAAAGTTTAAACTTGGAAAATGGACAATTCAACGTGCGAATCACCTTGCAAAATCAACCTTTTCTTGCGAAATGGACAATTCAACTTGTGAAATCCACCTGTGTAAACTCTGATTTTTGCAACCGAATTAGTTAGATTTTTTCTCAAGATATTTTGTGTAAATTTCTATTTTCTCCTTGTAATCAGTCAAAGATATTATTGGGATATTTCTTAGAAAATATCTTCTCTATATATATATTTGAACCAATGTAAAGAAAAAAAATCAATATATGATAGATCCGATATATGTAATTCGACGAGAAGAGGATTGTAGTAAGAAATATATCTACAGAGCACTTGCTCTGCTTTTCCTTTATATTTTTGTTTTCTTGTTATTTTTATTTCTAGCAAATCAAACTCTGAGGATGTTTCCTCAGAGGATGAGTGGCTAGGCTCTTTGTCTCTTGGAGTGAAGAAAGCCAGGTCTGAAACTCCAAGAAACACTTTTCTTTGTAATTAAAATTAGTTACTATTTTTGGTTAGCTTAAAACCAAGCCTTTTTCAACCAAATTTTATGTTTTCTTTTAAAGCTAACCTTGAAATGAAAAAACACCAATTCATCTTTGAATTAATATCAATTGTGAAGTGAAAACCCATCCCAGTGAACGATCCTAGAGCCACTATGCTATGCTAGCTGAGGCTATCCTAGTACATGGTGTAATAGGTTATAAATTTTGTTGATTACTCCCGTCTGAGGACCAAAATCAAGGTACACCAGCTGGGCACGAATCACTATGAATAACCCAAGGTTGTGGATGATATAAAAAAACTATGGATCTCGTGAGCTCAGGCGTCTAGATGCTATGAAAAGCTCAGGTGTGTTGATTATATGAATGATTCTTAGTTGTGTGCCCATGACTCCAAATGCCATGAGCAGCTCATGGTTGTGGTTGACATGAACGACTTCGGGTCATGAGCTCAAGGCTCTATATGCTATGAAAAATTGAAGCTAGTGGTTGACATTAATGACTTCGGGTCATGAGCTCAGCGCTCTAGATACTATGAACAACTCAGGGCTATGGTTGACATAAATGACTTTGGGTCGTGAGCTCATGGCTCTAGATGCTATGAATAGCTTAGAGTTATGGATGATATGAACAACTTGGGATCCTATGAGTTAAGGCCTCTAAATGCTATGAACAACATAGGGTTGAGGATGATATGTTTTATTCTTGGTCATGAGCCTATGATCCTAAATGCAACAAACAACTCAGGGTTGTGGATGGCATGAATGACTCCAGGTCGTGAGCTCAGGGCTCTAGATGCTATGAATAACTCAAGGTTATGGTTGACGTGAAGGACTCCAAGTCATGTGCTCAGGAATCTAGATGTTATGTACAACTTAGAGTTTTGGATTACATGAACACCTCAAGATATCATGATCTAAGCCCTTTAGATGATATGAACAACTCAAGGCTAAGGATGACATGAATGATTCTTGGTTTTGAGGCAATGACTCTAAATGATATGCATAGCTCAGGGTTGTGCATGAAATGAATGACTTTCGGTCATGAACTTAGGACTCTGGATGTTATGAACAACTCAGGGTTGTGGATGATATGAATGACTATGAATCTCATGAGTTCAAGCCTCTCGATGCTATGAAAAGCTCATGGGTGTGGATGATATGAATGATTCTTGGTCATGTGCCCATGGCTTTAAATGTTATGAATAACTTAGGGTTGTGGATGACATGAATGACTTTGGGTTGTGAGCTCAAGGCTCTAAATGCTGTGAATAGCTCAGGGTTGTTGTTGATGTGAACAACTCCAAGTCGTGAGCTTAGGGTTCTAGATGCTATAGACAACTCAGTGTTGTGGATGACATGAACGACTCTAGGTCGTGAGCTTAGGTCTTTAAATACTATGAACAACTGAAGGTTGTGGTTGACATGAATGACTCTGGGTTGTGAGCTCAAGGCTCTAGATGCTATGAACAACTTAGGACTATGGATGACATGAGCTACTCTTGGTTGTGAGCTTAGGGCTATTAATGTTATAAGCAACTCGGTATTGTTGATGATATGAACGACTCGAGATCCCATGAGCTCAAACCTCTAAATGTTAAGAACATTTTAGGACTATGGATGATATGATCGATTCTATGTCATGAGCTTCGACTCGTGGATGACATGAATGACTCTACATCTTGAGCTTAGGACTTTGAATATTGTGAACAACCCAAGGTTGTGATTGGCGTCAATGAATTTAAATCGTGAGCTCATGGCTCTAGATGCTATGAACAGCTCAAGATTGGGGATGATATGAGCTACTCCAGGTCGTGAGCTCAAGGCTATGGATGTTATGAACAACTCAACATTATGGATGGTATCAATGACTTGGGATTCCATGAGCTCACACCTTTAAATTCTATGAACAACTCAGGGTTGATGATGATATTAATGATTCTTAATCCTAAGCTAATGACTCTAAATGTTATGAAAAACTCAGAGCTATAGTTGATGTGAACGACTCCAAGTCAAGAGCTCAGGCTTAGGGCTATGGTTTACATGAAGAATTTAGGTTGTGAGCTTAGGGCCCTAGATGCTATGAAGAGCTCAGGACTAAGGATGACATGAGTTACTTCGGGTCATTAGCTTAGGGCCCTAGATGCTTGAAATAGCTCAGGGTTGTGGAAGATATGAAAGATTATCGATCATGTGAGCTTAGGCCTCTAAGTGCTATGAACAACTCAGTGGTGTGGATGATATGAAAGATTCTTGGTCATGTATGCATAGCTCTAAAAGCTATGAACAACTTAAGGTTGTACATGACATGAACGACTATAGGTCATGAGCTCTGGGCTTTGGATGCTATGAGCAACTTAGGGTTATGGTTGACATGAAGGACTTTGGGTCGTGAGCCAAGGGTTCTAGATACTATGTATAGCTCAAGGTTGTAGATTACATGAATGACTCTAGGTTGTGAGCTCAAGGCTCTACAAACTATGAATAGCTCAAGGTTGTGGTTGAGATAAACAACTCTGGGTCGTGAGCTCAAGCCTCTACATGCTATGAAAAGCTCAAGGTTGTAAATGATATGACCGATTTTGCATCATAAGCTTAGAGCTATGGATGACATCAATGACTCTGGTTCGTGAGCTCAGTGTTCTAAATACTACGAACAACTTAGAGCTATGGTTGACATGAATGACTTTGGGTTGTGATCTCAGAGCTCAACATGCTATGAATAAATCAAGGCACTGGACTACATGAGCTACTTTGAGTTGTGAGCTCAAGGCACTGCATGCTATGAATAACTCAGCTTTGTGTATGATATGAAGGGATTGGGATCCTGTGAGCTGAGGGCTCTAGATGCTATGAAAAACTAAGTGTTGTGGTTGACATGAACAACTCCAAGTCTTGAGTTCTAGGCTCTAGGTTCTATCAACAGCTCAAGATTGTGGATGATATGAACAATTCTTGGTCATGAGCACAATGCTCTAGATGTTATGAATAACTTAGGGTTGTAGATGACACGAACAACCTTAGGTCATGAGCTTAGGGCTCTAAATGTTATGAACAACTATGGTCAGTGGTTGAAATGAACGACTCTCTGGGTTATGAGCTCAGTGCTTTAGATGTTATGAACAACTCAGGGTTATGAATGACATAAATAACTTCGGGCCGTGATCTCACAACTCTAGATCCTACAAACAGCTCAAGCTTATGGATGACATGAGCTACTCTAGGTCATAAGCTAAGGGCTTTGGATGTGATGAACAAGTCGGGGTTGTGGACGATATGAACAATTCTTGGTCATGAGCCCAAGGCTCTAAATCTTATGAACAACTCAGACAGTAGATGAAATGAATGACTCAAGGTCGTGAGCTCAGGGCACTAAATGTTATGAACATCTCATGTTTACGATCAATATGAAAGACTCAGAATCTTGAGCTTGGGGCTTTAGATGCTATCAACATCTCAGGCCTATGGATGATAGGAGTTGCCCTGCATCTTAAGCTCATGGCTCTATAATCTATGAATAGATTATGGTCATAGACAATATGAACGACTCAAAATCTAGTGAACACAAGCCTCTAGGAGCTATGAAGAGCTTAGGGTTATACATGATATGAATGATTCTTGGTCATAAGCCCAAGACTCTAAATGTTATGAATTGGTAAGGGTTATGAATGACATAAATGCCTCAAGGTCGCCAGCTCAAAGCTCTTCATGCTATAAACAACATAGGGTTGTGGTTGACTTGAATGAATGTATGTTCTCAGCTCAAGGCTTTAGATGCTATGAATAACTTAGAGTTGTGGATGATATGAACAACTTAAGATCCCGTAAGCTACGATCTCTGGATGTTTTGAACAGCTCAAGGTTGAGGATGATAGAATTGATTTTTGGTCGTGAGCCTATGACGTTAAATGTTATGAACAAATCAGGGTTGTAGATGACATGAACAACTCAAGGATGTGAGCTCAGGGCTCTAGATGTTATGAACAACTCAGGCTTGTGGATGACAGGAACAACTCCAGGTCATGAGCTTAAGGCTCCAGATGTTATGAATAACTCAAGGTTGTGGTTAGTATGCATGTCATGAGCTCATGGTTTTGGATGCATTTGTGGATGATATGAACGACTTGAGATCCTGTAACCTCAAGCCTCTAGGTGCTATGAATAGCTCATGGTTTTGGATGATATGAACGATTCTTGGTCATAAGCCTAAGGCTCTAAATGCTATGAAAAGCTAAGGGTTGTGGATGACATGAACGATTGAATGTCGTGCGCTTAGGGCTCTAGATGCTATGAACATCTTAGGGCTCTAGATGCTATGAATAGCTCCGAGTTGTGGATGATATGAATGAATTGGGATCCTGTGAGCTCAAGCCTCTAGATGCTATGAATAGCTCACGGCTGTGGAAAATTGAATGACTCTAAGTTGTGAGCTTTATAAATAGCTTAAGGCTATAGATGACATGAACCACTCAAGATCGTGATATCTGGCCTCTAGATGTTAAGAACAACTCAAGGCTCTTGATGACATGAACAACTTTAGGTCGTGAGCTCAATGTTTTACATGTTATGAATAGCTCAAGGCTATGGTTGATATGAATGACTCTGTGTCATGAGTTAAGGGCTTCAAATGCTATGAAAATTTTAGGGATGTTGATGACATGAACAACTTTGTGTGGTGAGCTCATGGCTCTAGATGCTATGAACAACTCAAAATTGTGGATGATATGAACAACTTAGGATCCCGGAAGCTCAGGCTTTTAGTTGCTATGAATAGCTAGGGGCTTTGGGTGATATGAACGATTCTTGGTCGTTGGGAGAAGGCTCCAAATGTTATGAACAACTTAGGATTAGGGATGACATGAATGCCTTAAGGTCTTGAGCTTAGGGCTCTAGATGCTATGAACAACTCTCGATTATGGATAACATGAACGTCTCAAGGTCGTGAGCTCAAGGCTCTAGATGTTAGGAACAACTCAAGATTGTGGATGACCTAAATGACTACGAGTCACGAGTTCAAGGCTCTAAATGCTATGAACAGTTCAGCGATGTGGATGACATAAATGACACCATGTTGTGAGCTCAAGGCTCTAGAAGTTCTGAACAAGTGATGCGACTCATGGTAGCTTAGCTTTAAAGGCGTATCAACAAAATGTATAGCTTGAATACTATTACTAAAGTAGCCAAGCTACTATAGCATAGTGGTTCTAGGATCGTTCACTGGGAAGGGTTTTCGCAAACACTAGTGATATTCAAATTAGGAAAATAGGTGATTTTCTTATGGATGTTAGCTTTAAAAGAAGATGTAAATATTTCAGAAAGATTTAAACTAATCTAAGCTAACATTAAAGACTAAAATGAAAGGGTGTAAAAACAAGTTTCTCATAGATAGGATAGCTATGCTCTGGCTCTTATGCAAATTGGAAATCTCAGGATAGGCTCCTCGCGTTGGGGTTGCAACTATGGTGATGCTTGCTTCCCGAACCGGTATGGATTTAGCAAATCAAGTTTTAATCCTTTAAAATGACAAAACAGATGATAGTGAATTTCATCAATGGTTATTCACCTTAGACTTCCTTTGAATGGCTCGTAAGAGATAACTAATGGTCTAAAGCCAAAAGCTTACCAAATATTGGCAACTCAAAGTCATTCCAGGTGATAAACTCACCTTTCAATGGCCATTGAAATTGGTTCTAATGGATTAATACAAAACTTGGAATTGAAAACCTCACCTTCCAATAGCTCGTAGGAGATAACTAATGGATAGAAATCCAAAAGCTTATCAAGTATTGGCCGTTGGAAGTTGTCCAAAGGAAATAAAAACCAAACTTTGCATTAATGAACCTTTAATGAAAAATGACTACCTTACCTTCCGGGTGCGAGAAATTTCCATGGGATTGCATTCGAGCCATCACATAACATCCATACTTTGAGAAACTAAAAGTTTTAGCCAATCATCCTCTGAAGAAAAACCCTTAGAGGCTGTTTGGCTACTAAGAAAATAGAAACGGGAGAGCTCTATAAATATTCTAAGTGTCAAACGTAATATATTCTATATCTTCCAAGAGGTGATTTCCACCCCTTATATAGTCTTTACAAAAGCAAAAGCTTGTGATTGGCTTGTTACAAGGAGAAGAAAGGAAATTACATCAAAAAATACAAAAGAAAATATCTAAAGTGGAGTCGGCAAAAATAGAGCAAAATTCGCACCAGGGTGTGCGAGTTTCGCACACCATTCGCACACCTTTCGCACACCTGGAGCAGTTGTCTTCCGAAGGCCATATCTTCCTCATTTCAGCTCCAAATCGTACACGGTTTAAAGCGTTAGATTCTTGACTTCCTGAGCTTTGAAATGGTATAAGCATGTAGAAAATGGACTTCGGGAAGTGCTCCAAAAGTGCCAAAGAAGACTGCAGCTGCTGTCCTCTGTTTTCCTCTTTGCTTCTTTTTGCTTCTCTTTGCTTCTCTTTTCTTTTCTCCTTTTGTTGGCTTGCTTTGGTGTAGCTAAAAGCTTGCTTTAACTTGTCCAAGTAGCTCCTCCATCATTTGGCATGCTTGAATTGATTCATAAGCTGATATAAACATGTAAACTTGCCACAAAATGGTTAAAACCAATTACTAAGGACCTTAATGAATTAATTGGGTTAAATGAATATGATTACTACTCAAAGGTGCTTAAAACCATTATAATTAGGTCTACAAAATAGCACTTTTTGGTAGTAATCAACAAGTCAAAGTTGTGGATGTTATGAATGACTCTGAATCCCTTGAGCTTAGGCCTCTTGATGCTATGAATAACTCAAGGCTTTGGAAATATGAACGCCTCCAAGTCATGAGCTCTATGAAGAGCTTAAGGCTGTGGATGACATGAATGACTCAAGATTGTGAGCTCTGGCCTCTAGATGTAAAAAAATAGCTCAGGGCTCTAGATGACATGAACAACTTTGGGTCGTGAGCTTAGTGCTCTAGATGTTATGAACAGTTCAGGGTTATGGTTAACATGAACGACTCTAGGTTATGAGTTAAGGGCTCCAAATGCTATGAACAGTTCAGGCATATGGATGACATGAACGACTCCGTGTGGTGAGATCAGGGCTCTAGATGCAATGAACAACTCAAAGTTCTGGATGATGTGAATGACTTAGGATCCCGTGAGCTCAAGCCTTTAGATGGTATGAACAACTTAGGGCTTTGGGTGATATGAACAATTATAGGTCATGAGGAGAAGGCTCAAAATGTTTTGAATAACTCAGGATTGTGGATGACATGAACAAATCAAGGTCGTGAGCTTAAGGCTTTAGATTCTATTAACAACTCTCGACTATGGATGAGATGAACGTCTCAAGGTCATGAACTCAGGGCTCTATATGTTAGGAACAACTCAAGGCTATGGATAACCTAAACTACTCCAAGTGATGAGTTCAAGGCTCTAGATGTTATGAACAGTTCAGGGATGTGGATGACATAAACGATGTCATGTTGTGAGCTCAGGGCTTTAGATGCTATGAACAAGTCAAAGTTGTGGATAATATGAATGACTCGGGATCCTGTGAGCTTAGGCCTTTAGGGCTTTGGATGATATGAACGATTCTTGGTTTTGAGCATAAGTGATTACTACTCAAAAAGTGTTATTTGATAGCTTGTAATTAACTATTTTAAACACTTTTGAGTAGTAGTTAGCACCTTTTAACCCAATTAACATATTAAAGACCCTTGCAATCAATTCTAATCAAATTATGTTAAGTTTTGGTGTTTTGATAGCTTTTTGATCACCAAAACAATCCGAGATTGAGGAGAGTTCTTTGGAATCCATGGCAAAGATGTCCGGACAAGGCGTCCAGACACACCATCGGGTGGCGGCGGAACATGGTCTGTGGCAGGCTCCGAATGACGTAGCAAGGCTTGCTCACTTTAGTCAATGATCCAGACAACATATCCGGATAGGATATGCTATCATCCGGGTGTGATGTTCACGAGTGTCGTGTGCTTCTCCCTAAGGGAGTTCGAATAGGGGAGCGCGCCACATGTCCTCTTGGGGAATCCAGATAGAGTTAATCCAGATAGCCAGGCGCACTCCGTGTCATCCGGGATAGGGGTCCCTACACCTTGCACACACAGACGGTCCCCCTTGCGACATAGCTCATTCCACCCGGGGGGAAGAATTCTGTCCGGCCGACATTCCACCTTCTCCGGATATCTCACATCCGGATGGGAGAGGAAGACCTTTCAACTTCCCCGGTTAGACATGTCCAGATCCTCTGATCGGATATTTCACATCCGGATATCTCACATCCGAATGGGAGAGGAGGACGTTTCAACTTCTCCGGTCAAACATATCTGGATCCTCTAATAGCGCTTACCCGGAGAGTTTTTCTCTCAGTATACAGTGCAACGGAATTTCTCCTGAAGCTTCCTGATATTTCCGACCGACATTTTGAGATATTTTGCTTTAGATATTTGATGTGTAAATCCCCAAACTCTCCTTGTAACCCACCTATCATAGGATTCCTTAGTCTTTAAGTAAGAACAAAGGGTGAATAACCTCATATATATAGTTTGTAAATTTCTTTAAGAAAAGAGAGTCGGGAGAGTCGGGAGCTTGTTCTCGGACGCATCCTTTATACAATTTTGCAAGAAATATATTTTACAGAGCACTTGCTCTGTTTTTCATATATATTTTTGTTTTCTCATTCTTTTTCTTACTATCCAAACAAGCTCTGAGGAAGTTTCCTCAGAGAATGAGTGGCTAGACTTTTAGTTCCTTGGAGCTAAGGTTGCCGGGAAAGGTTCCAAGTGCAAGAATTAGTAGCTTTGTGGTTTCAGCCATTAATGAAGAGAAAGTGTGATCCTTTAATGATTTCTATGTTTTTAGTTAACTTAAAACACCTTCAATTCACTTGAGCCAACACTTGGTAAGGCAAGTGATCTCCGTCCATGGAGATGCACTAGTTTTCCTCTTGCGAGCTTTTGGGAAGTGATTTGAAGGTAGGATTTTCTAGAATTGCCAACACTTGGTAAGCTTTTGGACTCCAAGGAGACATCCATTAGTTATCTCTTGCGAGCTTGAGAAGGGAAGTCCAAAGTTAAAGATCACCTTGAATGGCAAATGCTAGGTGAGAGGCACGAGCCATTGCAAGTTGCATCAGTGAGAGGGAATTAGAGCTGAAATCCATTTAAAGGATACATCTGTACAGCACCGGTTAGAGAATTGATTGTATGTTAATTCTCTAATGCGAGGAAATGAACCAAATGATCGGAGCTCTGTTTTTGCATAAGGAACCTCCCCTGTGAACCCAAACCTCCAAGGAATGTTTTTCTTCATAAGTAATTTCCTTTACTTTCTTTTTAGTTAGCTTGAAACAAAATCTTTTTCAACCAAAGTTTGTGTTTTATTTCTTAAGCTAACCTTGAAATGAAAAAGCACCAATTTAACTTTGAATTGGTATCAGTTGTGAGTTGAAAACCCTTGCCAGTGAACGACCCTAGAGCCACTATGCTATGCTAGCTAAGGCTATCCTAGTACATGGTGTAATAGGTTATAAATTTTGTTGATTACTCCCTGAGGACCAAAATCAAGGGACACCAGCTGGACATGAATCAGCTGAGACACCAATTGGGAACGAATCAAATGGCGCCATTGCCGGGGAAGGTGCCAACTTCATAGTGATATTATTTTAGGGTACTTGTGGTTTTCACCACAAGTTTGGTGAATTTTCCTTCATTTTTCTAACTCATTTAGTTTTTTTCTTTTTCTCGTTTATATTCTATCATAGCTTTTAATTTAGTTTTAGTTAATCGAACTATTTTTGGTAGTTTTGCTTTTGTTTTCCTCTGTTTTTGTTTTTTTTTTCTTTGTTACAGTTGATACTAGTTGTGTATGCCAAAGTGGATACGAGATAGTGGAGGAAGGCTTGTTAAACTTGAAACACCTCATAACAAGGAGTTGGAATTGAGCTTGAACATCATGGAAACTACACCTGAGGATCATCATAGTCACCATGATCATCAGGACAATCCCAATGAATTCAGATCAATGAGGAACCGTATGCATCCACCTCGAATGAGTGCACCATCATGTATAGTGCCCCCTACAGAGCGGCTAGTGATCAGACCACATATTGTGCCACTTCTACCAACTTTCCATGGAATGGAAAGTGAGAATCCCTATGCCCATATCAAGGAATTTGAAGATGTTTGTAATACGTTCTGAGATGGAGGAGCTTCTATCAACCTGATGAGGCTTAAATTATTTCCTTTTACTTTAAAGGATAAGGCCAAGATTTGGCTTAATTCTTTAAGGCCAAGGAGTATCCGTACTTGGACTGATTTACAAGCTGAATTCCTCAAGAAGTTTTTTGCTACTCACAGAACAAATAGCTTGAAAAGGCAAATTTCAAACTTCTCAGCTAAAGAGAATGAGAAATTCTATGAGTGTTGGGAAAGATACATGGAAGCCATTAATGCTTGTCCTCACCATGGCTTTGATACATGGCTGTTGGTGAGTTATTTCTATGATGGGATGTCTTCCTCAATGAAGCAACTCCTTGAAACAATGTGTGGAGGGGATTTCATGAGTAAGAATCCTGAGGAAGCTATGGATTTCTTAAGTTATGTAGCTGAAGTCTCAAGGGGATGGGATGAACCGCATAGAGGAGAAGTGGGAAAGATGAAGTCTCAACCAAATGCTCTTCATGCTAAGGCTGGGATGTACACCTTGAATGAAGATGTTGAAATGAAAGCAAAATTTGCAGCTATGACAAGAAGAGTGGAGGAACTAGAACTGAAAAAGATGCATGAAGTGCAAGCTGTTGCTGAAACACCAGTGCAAGTAAAGCCATGTTCGATTTTTCAATCTTATGAACACTTGGTGGAGGAGTGCCCTACAATTCTAGTTGCTAGAGAAATGTTTGGAGAACAAACAAATGTCATTGGACAATTCAAGCCCAATAGCAATGCTTCGTATGGCAATACTTACAACTCAAGTTGGAGGAATCATCCAAATTTTTCATGGAAGCCAAGAGCACCTCAGTACCAACAGCCGGCTCAGCCATCTCAACCATCCCAACAAGCTTCAAGTCTTGAACAAGCAATAGTGAATCTCAGCAAGGTTGTGGGAGATGTTATTGGAGACCAAAAATCCATCAACTCTCAACTCAGTCAAAGAATTGACAGTGTAGAGAATACTTTGAATAAAAGGATGGATGGGATGCAAAATGACTTATCTCAGAAGATAGATAATCTCCAATACTCAATCTCAAGGCTCACTAATTTGAATACAGTGCAAGAGAAGGGTAGATTTCCTTCTCAACCTCACCAAAACCCCAAGGGTATCCACGAAGTGGAAACTCATGAGGGAGAATCTTCACCGGTGAGAGATGTTAAAGCCTTGATCACTCTAAGGAGTGGTAAAAAGGTTGAGTCACCAACACCCACGCTATATGTTGAAGAGAAGGAAGAAGAAGAGAGAAAGAAGAGGGAGGAAATGAAAGGAAAAAAGAAAGATATCAGTGAAGGGAAGAAGGACCATGATTCAACAGTTAATGAAAATCCAGAGAAAGAGCTTATTAAGGAAGAATTGATGAAGAAACGCACATCTCCACCTTTTCCTCAAGCTTTGCATGGGAAAAAGGGGATAAAAAATGCATCATAAATCCTTGAAGTATTGAGGCAAGTGAAGGTCAACATTCCATTGCTGGACATGATTAAGAAAGTTCCATCATATGCAAAGTTCCTAAAGGACCTGTGTACTATCAAAAGAGGGTTGAATGTGAATAAGAAAGCCTTCTTGACTGAGCAAGTGAGTGCCATCATACAATGCAAATCTCCTTTGAAGTACAAAGATCCGGGATGTCCTACCATTTCAGTTATGATTGGAGGAAAGGTAGTGGAAAAATCTTTGTTAGATTTGGGAGCAAGTGTGAATTTGTTGCCATACTCTGTTTATAAGCAATTGGGACTTGGTGAATTAAAGCCAACATCAATCACTCTATCTTTAGCTGATAGGTCAGTGAAAATTCCAAGGGGGATAATTGAGGATGTTTTAGTTCAAGTTGATAATTTCTACTATCCAGTAGATTTTGTTGTTCTTGATACTGATCCTTTAGTTAAGGAAGCTAATTATGTTCCTATCATCCTTGGAAGGCCATTTCTTGCTACTTCAAATGCAATCATAAATTGTAGGAATGGACTTATGCAACTCACTTTTGGCAACATGACACTTGAGCTTAATATCTTTCATATGTCAAAGAAGCTAATTACTCCGGAAGAAGAAGAAGGTCCAGAAGAGGTATGCATTATTGACACTCTAGTGGAGGAGCATTGTGATCAGAATATGCAAGACGAGTTGAATGAAAGTCTTGAGGATCTTGAAGAAGGGTTGTCTGAACCCACTGATGTCCTTGCTACTCTACAAGGTTGGAGGAGGAAAGAAGAGATCCTACCTCTATTCAATAAAGAGAAGGGACAAGATGATGTAACAGAAGAATTCCCGAAGCTCAATTTGAAACCTCTACCCTTGGAGTTAAAATATACATACCTGGAAGAAAATAACCAATGTCCTGTTGTTATATCTTTATCTCTTACCGGTCATCAGGAGATTTCTCTACTTGAAGTTCTTAAGAGGTGCAAGAAAGCAATAGGATGGCAAATATCTTACTTGAAAGGAATTAGTCCTTTGGTTTGTACACATCACATATATATGGAGGAAGAAGCTAAACCAATTCGTCAACCTCAAAGAAGATTGAATCCTCATTTACAAGAAGTGGTGCGAACTGAGGTACTGAAGCTACTCCAAGCGGGTATTATTTATCCCATATCTGACAGCCCTTGGGTGAGTCCTACTCAAGTGGTACCAAAGAAGTTAGGGATTACTGTGGTTCAGAATGAAAAAGGAGAAGAAATTGCTACACGCCTCACTTCAGGTTGGAGGGTGTGTATTGACTATAGGAAATTGAATGCTGTTACAAGGAAATATCATTTTCCACTCCCATTATTGATCAGGTGCTGGAGAGAGTCTCTAGCCATCCTTTCTATTGTTTCTTGGACGGGTACTCAGGGTATTTCCAAATTGAAATTGATGTTGAAGATCAGGAGAAGACCACTTTCACATGTCCGTTTGGAACATACGCCTACAGAAGAATGCCTTTTGGTTTATGCAATGCACCTGCAACATTCCAAAGATGTATGCTTAGTATCTTCAGTGATATGGTGGAGCGAATTATGGAGGTTTTCATGGATGATATCACCATATATGGAGGTACATTTGAACAATGCTTAGTAAATTTGGAAGTGGTTCTTAAAAGATGCATTGAAAAATACTTGGTGCTCAACTAAGAGAAATGCCATTTTATGGTACATCAAGGAATTGTCCTTGGCCATATCATCTCCAAGAAAGGCATTGAAGTTGATAAAGCAAAGGTGGAACTTATTGCCAAATTGCCATCCCCAACCACTATAAAAGGAGTAAGACAATTTCTTGGCCATGCAGGGTTCTACAGGAGATTTATACAAGACTTCTCTAAGCTTTCAAGGCCTCTTTGTGAACTTTTAGCTAAGGATGCTAAGTTTTTCTGGGATGAGAGATGTCAAAAGAGTTTTGATCAATTGAAGCAATTTTTGACAACCGCTCCAATAGTAAGGGCTCCTAATTGGCAATTACCTTTTGAAATAATGTGTGATGCCAGTGACTTTGCTATAGGAGTTGTACTTGGCCAAAGAGAAGATGGGAAGCCCTATGTGATCTACTATGCAAGCAAAACATTGAACGAGGCTAAAAGAAACTACACAACTACAGAGAAAGAATTGTTAGCTGTGGTGTTTGCTTTAGACAAGTTTCGTGCTTATTTGGTAGGGTCTTTCATCATTGTTTTCACTGACCATTCGTCCTTGAAGTATTTATTGACAAAGCAAGATGCAAAAGCAAGGTTGATTAGATGGATTCTTTTGTTACAAGAGTTTGATCTCCAAATCAGAGACAAGAAAGGGGTGGAGAATGTGGTAGCTGACCACCTTTCAAGGTTGGATATCGCACATAATTCCCATGTATTACCTATTAATGATGACTTTCCTGAGGAATCACTTATGTTGCTAGAGAAAACTCCTTGGTATGCTCATATTGCTAACTATTTGGTTACTGGTGAAGTTCCAAGAGAGTGGAAAGCGCAAGACAGGAAGCACTTCTTTGCAAAGATTCATGCTTATTATTGGGAAGAGCCCTTCCTTTTCAAGTATTGTGCAAATCATATCATAAGGAAGTGTGTCCCTGAAGAAGGGCAATAAGAGATCCTCAGCCATTGCCATGAGAATGCCTGTGGAGGCCACTTTGCCTCTCAGAAAACAACCATGAAGGTCTTGTAATCAGGGTTTACTTGGCCATCGCTTTTCAAAGATTCCCACATCATGTGTAGGAGTTGTGATAGATGCCAAAGACTCGGGAAGCTTACAAAAAGAAACCAAATGCCCATGAACCCCATCCTTATAGTTGATATTTTTTATGTTTGGGGTATTGACTTCATGGGACCTTTCCCAATGTCTTTTGGTAACTCTTATATATTGGTGGGGGTGGACTATGTTTCCAAATGGGTGGAGGCAATCCCTTGTAAACATAATGATCATAGGGTGGTTCTCAAATTTCTTAAGGAGAACATCTTCTCAAGATTTGGGGTGCCCAAGGCCATAATCAGTGATGGAGGTACTCATTTTTGCAACAAACCTTTTGAAGCCCTATTAGCCAAGTATGGAGTGAAGCATAAGGTAGCTACACCTTATCATCCTCAAACTTCCGGGCAAGTGGAGCTAGCAAACAGGGAAATAAAAAACATATTGATAAAAGTGGTGATTACAAGCAGAAAAGATTGGTCTATTAAGCTGCATGATTCATTATGGGCATATAGAACAGCTTATAAGACTATTCTTGGCATGTCCCCCTATCGTCTCGTCTATGGTAAAGCATGCCACCTCCCTGTGGAAGTTGAATATAAGGCTTGGTGGGCAATCAAGAGGTTGGGCAAAGAGGTGCTTAGACCTTAATGAGATGGAGGAATTAAGAAATGATGCTTACATCAATTCCAAAGTTGCAAAACAGATGATGAAGAAATGGCATGATCAACTAATCTCCAACAAAGAATTGCGGAAAGGACAAAGAGTCCTACTCTATGACTCAAGGCTCCATATCTTTCCAGGGAAGCTCAAGTCAAGGTGGATAGGTCATTTCATTATTCACCAAGTACATCTCAATGGAGTGATGGAATTACTAAATTCCAATGGCATAGATACCTTTAGAGTCAATGGTCATCGCCTCAAGCCATTCATTGAGTCGTTCAAGCCAGAAAATGAGGAAATTAACCTCCTTGAGCCACAAAAATCCTGATCAGAGAAGGGTTAGATGGACTTGGTTTCACCAAAGTCCATAATTTTGTTAAATATGTTAATTTTTAAGTTTTGTAAACTATTTGATTGTAATTTTGGTCTTAAATTATGTTAATTGTAACTAACTTTTTGAATGATTAAAATCAGGAGGAATTGCAAGAAAATCGAAAGAAGCTGCTCTCTACTCCTCAGAGCCATCACAGACCCCTCCTTTTGTTGATCAGCCTTTGCCTCATCAGGAGCCTTCTACAGGAGAGGCAGTTGAGCCATCATTTCCACAGCATCACTCCATGTCAATCAAGAGGTACCATTTCCTCCCTATTTTTTAATCGCTTTTGCCACATTGAGGACAATGTTCAGTTTGGCTGGGGGGAGAGTTGAGGAAGGAAGTTTTTGTTATTAATGCTAAGTTATTTTGGTAATTTAGTTGCTTTTTACTTAATTTTAATTTTTTTTTTACTCTCCATGGTTATTAAGGAAAAATTTTCAAAATGAAATGAGAGAAATTGAATTTTTGTTTTTCACTTGACTTAGAGTTTGCATTATGCTTACTAAAGTTGATGAATTATTGAAACTTCTATTGAATTCAACCTTAGTTCTTCCACTTTAAGCTATTCACACACTGTGCACAATAGATTTCGATTATAAGATGAAAAACTATTTCCCTCTTGACTTAGGAAAATTTTAGACTTGGTACCTTTGACCTCATTTAATAGTGTTGGGACACCTTGTAATAGGCCAATGAGCCTTTGGAAAAAAAGAATAAAGAAAGAACGAAAAAAATGTTTGCTTGCCTTGAAACCCGAGCAAGGTCCGAGGGGTATATGGTGAAAATCTTTAAAACCTAGTGCCCTAAGCCTTAATTGGTTGGGAGTCACCGACCTCAATGCTCGTTACAAGGGTGGATAGGTGGAGTTTAACATACTGTAAGTGCTTGGGTATTAAAAATTCATTCTCAAAAGTCCGGGGTAAAATCCGAGGAGTTAGTGGTTGAATGATCCTTAAAGCTTGATGCCCTAAACCTTAATTGGTTGGGAGTCATCGATGGACCCCCATTACATGGAAAATTTAGAAAATAATACCTTTAGCCTTATACTCATACAATGAAAGAAAAAATTTATGAGAAAAGAGGTGCATTCTTAGCCTATTGGAGGTTGATTAGTTTTCTAAGCTTTGAAAAAGAACTAGGTTTAGGGGAGAGATTAGTTCAACATACTATATTCGAAAACTAATAAATAACACTTAGATTTTTGTGGAAGAGTAAGGTTTAACCCTTTGGGAGTGGAAACTCTTTTAAAGCTTAAATTTGCATAATGCCTTCTCTTTAAGAATTGTGATTAGACAAGTTATTTGATAACTCTTGTTGAAGTTTGAGTTTTATTTCTTTAATGTTCCATGTGAGAGTTAGATCATCATGCCACTTGAAAATTATTTTTTGATCAGCATGATGTTGTAAATTATAGTACTGTTTATTTTTATTTTTCTCTCCTTCATTGCTAAGGGACTAGCAATATGTTGGTTGGGGGGATTGATTACTACTCAAAAAGTGTTATTTGATAGCTTGTAATTAACTCTTTTAAACACTTTTGAGTAGTAGTTAGCACCTTTTAACCCAATTAACATATTAAGGACCCTTGCAATCAATTCTAATCAAATTGTGTTAAGTTTTGGTGTTTTGATAGCTTTTTGATCACCAAAACAATCTGAGATTGAGAAGAGTTCTTTGGAATCCATGGCAAAGATGTCCGGACAAGGCGTCCGGACACACCATCGGATGGCAGCGGAACATGGTCTGTGGCAGGCTGTTCGAATGACGTAGCAAGGCTTGCTCACTTTAGTCAATGATCCGGACAACATATCCGGATAGGATATGCTATCGTCCGGGTGTGATGTTCACGAGTGTTGTGTGCTTCTCCCTGAGGGAGTCCGGATAGGGGAGCGCGCCACATGTCCTCTTGGGAAATCCGGATGGAGTTAATCCGGATAGCCATGCGCACTCTGTGTCATCCGGGAGAGGGGTCCCTACACCTTGCACACGCAGATGGTCTCCCTTGCGACATAGCTCATTCCACCCGGGGGAAGAATTCTGTCCGGCCGACATTCCACCTTCTCCGGATATCTCACATCCGGATGGGAGAGGAAGACGTTTCAACTTCCTCGGTCAGACATGTCTGGATCCTCTGATCGGATATTTCACATCCGGATATCTCACATCCGGATGGGAGAGGAGGACGTTTCAACTTCTCCGGTCAGACATATCCGGATCCTCTGATAGCGCTTACCCGGAGAGTTTTTCTCTCAGTATACAGTGCAACGAAATTTCTCCTGAAGCTTCCTGATATTTCCGACCGACTTTTTGAGATATTTTGCTTTAGATATTTGATGTGTAAATCCCCAAACTCTCCTTGTAACCCACCTATCATAGGATTCCTTAGTCTTTAAGTAAGAACAAAGGGTGAATAACCTCATATATATAGTTTGTAAATTTCTTTAAGAAAAGAGAGCCGGGAAAGTCGGGAGGTTGTTCTCGGACGCATCCTTTGTACAATTTTGCAAGAAATATATTTTACAGAGCACTTGCTCTGTTTTTCATATATATATATTTTTTTTCTCATTCTTTTTCTTACTAGGCAAACAAGCTCTAAGGAAGTTTCCTCAGAGAATGAGTGGCTAGACTTTTAGTTCCTTGGAGCTAAGGTTGCCGGGAAAGGTTCCAAGTGCAAGAATTAGTAGCTTTGTGGTTTCAACCATTAATGAAGAGAAAGTGTGATCCTTTAATGATTTCTATGTTTTTAGTTAACTTAAAACACCTTCAATTCACTTGAGCCAACACTTGGTAAGGTAAGTGATCTCCGTCCATGGAGATGCACTAGTTTTCCTCTTGCGAGCTTTTGGGAAGTGACTTAAAGGTAGGATTTTCTAGAATTGCCAACACTTGGTCAGCTTTTGGACTCCAAGGTGACATCCATTAGTTATCTCTTGCGAGCTTGAGAAGGGAAGTCCAAAGTTAAAGATCACCTTGAATGGAAAATGCTAGGTGAGAGGCACGAGCCATTGCAAGTTGCATCAGTGAGAGGGAATTAGAGCTGAAATCCATTTAAAGGATACATCTGTACAGCACCGGTTAGAGAATTGACTATATGTTAATTCTCTAATGCGAGGAAATGAACCAAATGACCGGAGCTCTGTTTTTGCATAAGGAACCTCCCCTGTGAACCCAAACCTCCAAGGAATGTTTTTCTTCATAAGTAATTTCCATTACTTTCTTTTTAGTTAGCTTGAAACAAAATCTTTTTCAACCAAAGTTTGTGTTTTATTTCTTAAGCTAACCTTGAAATGAAAAAGCACCAATTTAACTTTGAATTGGTATCAGTTGTGAGTTGAAAACCCTTCCCAGTGAATGACCCTAGAGCCACTATGCTATGATAGCTAAGGCTATCCTAGTACATGGTGTAATAGGTTATAAATTTTGTTGATTACTCCCTGAGGACCGAAATCAAGGGACACCAGCTGGACATGAATCAGCTGAGACACCAATTGGGAACGAATCAATAAGGCACTAAATGTTATGAACAACTCAAGGCTATAGAGGACATGAACTACTCATCTCAAGGCTTTAGATGATATAAACAGATCAAGTATATGGTTGATATGAATGACTCCAGGTTGTGAGCTTAGGGTTCTAGATGTTATGATCAGCGTAGGCCTATGGATGACATGAGTTGCTCCACATCATGAGTTTATGGCTTTGGATGCTATGAACTATTTGAGGTTGTGAATGATATGAATGACTTGGGATCTTATGAGTTTAAACCTCTAAGTGCTATCAATCGCTCAAGGTTGTAGATGATATAAACAATTCTTGGTCGTGAGTAACTCAAGCCTTTTGATGACATGAATGACTAAAGGTTGTGAGCTTAAGGCTCTAGATACTGTGAATAGCTTAGGGCTTTGGATTCTATGAACAACTCAAAGTTGTGGATGATATCAATGAGTTAGGATCCTGTGAGCTTAGCCCTCTAGATGCTATGAATAACTAAGGGTTGTGGATGACATGAACAACCCCAAGTCATGAGCTCAGGGCTCTAGATGCTATGGATTGCTCTAGGTTGTGGATGACATGAACGACTCAAGGTCATACATTTAGAGTTTTAGATGTTAAGAACAGTTCAAGACTGTGGATGACATGAACAACTCTAGATTGTAAGCTCAAGGCTTTAGATGCTATGATCAACTTAGGCCTGTGGTTGATATGAACTACTTTGGGTTGTGAGCTAAGGGCTCTTGATGCTATAAACAGTTTAAGGATGTGGATGATATGAAAAACTCATGATCCCGTGAGCTTAGGCCTCTAGATGCTATGAATGGCTTAGGCCTGTGGTTGATATGAAATACTTTGGGTCGTGAGCACCAGGCTCTAAACATTGTGAACACCTTAGGGCTATGAATGACAGGAACGACTCATGGTCGTGAGCTCAAGGCTCTAGATGATATGAACAACTCAGGTCTATAGTTGACATGAACTACTCTAGGTTGTGAGCTAAGGGCTCTAGTGTTAGGATAGAGCCCTTAAAAGCAATAAATGATGTAATAAATTTGGAATTCATTATTTATTTAATGATGTTCCAGTTTCGGTATTATCCATCCTTATTCCATGTATTATACTCTATGAGCATTCTTGCCTCAAATTTTTGCATTGTACATGACTTAGGTGCATTTCCACCAAGATGCTTCATTGTATTGTCTCTCAACATTGAGAAAATATTGAGCTTGTGCTGAAGTTAGTAATGACTTTAACCTATGGATGAAATCATAAACTGATCATATATTCCTATGGATTAGATCACTGTTAATGGAAGTCGGTAGCAGTAGGTATTCTCAATAAAGGCACCATGATTGCTCTTGGGATTGAGAGAGAGTGTCCCATTGAGTGATCCTAAGGAGGTGTATTCATGGAAACTATGGCCATAGTAGTTCCTTAAGTGGAATTTGACATAGGCTCTTTAAGAGCTAAGATATGTTAATTGAACACATAATAGGAGGATCTATAACTCAAGGATGGTAGATGTAGTCTTGAAAGACTGATAACTTTCACCTTGTTAGACTACAGACACTAGTTCATGGGGAGACTGAACACCATGGATACCATGTCACGGGCCCGAGTTCTTGGTGTCTTGTTGTTATTTACATAGGATACTAAAGTTCAATTGATTCTCTATAATGGGATATTGAATCAACTTTAGAATTGGATTCTAAGGGAGCCAATATTCCTATAGGTCCCAGTGGTCCCCGCTCTGAGCTCATATAGCTTGGCATGGGTTATGAGGGTCGAATTGGCTCTAAGTTCACTTTTGTGCATAAGGGCGTTTTGGTAATTACATAAAGTTGTATAGGAGTAAGTGAACAAGGTCTTTGGATTGGATTAAGTAATTAATTAGTAGGCCCTATTGGGTTAATTAATCAATTATAACCCATTTTGGGTTAGGTTAAGTAACCCAAGCCCATGTGGGCTCAAGTCACTTAAGCCCACTTAGGAACCCTATAAATACCCCTTAAGGGTTAGGGTTTCCATAGCTTTTGTCTTCCACCATCTAGAGAGGTAGAGATCCATAGCCTCCATCATTTTTTCCTCCCCACCAAAGTGTGCTAAGATCAAGGTTCGAGTCATCGAGTTGAAGACTTTGAGTTTACAAGACTTCTACAATTTTGATCTTCATCTTCACTCTGTGGATTTGATTTGAGAACATCTAAATTCGAGGAATGGTTTTTGTTAGCACTTCCTAAATCCTTTTAAAGTATAAAAATGTTTTTTTTTTTTTTTTACTATGCATAGAATTTAGATATAGCCTAAGATGGTTATGCATATTCCTAACCTGATCCAGACTTGGGAAATAGAGAAATCTGGGTTTTTACCATCAGTTAACTGAAGGTTCTGGATGTTATGAATAGCTTAGGGTTATGGATGATATGAACGATTCTTGGTCATGAGCCTAAGGCTTTGAATGTTATAAACAACTCATGTTTATGATCATGAACGACTATGGGTTGTGATCTTAGGGCTCTAGATGTTCGGAACAGCTTAAGATTGTGGATGATATGAGCTACTCTAGGTTCTAAGCTCAAGGTTGTGGATGCTTTGAATAGCTCAGCATTGTGGGTGATATGAATGACTTAGGATCCCATGAGTTCAGGCCTCTATATGATATGAGCAGCTTAGGGATGTAGATGATATGAATGATTATGCGTCATGAGCTCAAGGTTGTTCATGATATGAACGACTCCAAGTCGTGAGCTCACACCTCTAGATACTATGAATAACTCAAGGTTGTGGTTAACATGAACCATTTCGAGTCGTGAGCTTAGGGCTCTAGATGTTACGAAAAGCTTAGAGTTATGGATGATATGAATGACCCGAGATCCCTTGAGTTCAAGCTTCTAGATGCTATGAACACCTCAGGGTTAAGGATGATATGAACAACTCAAGGCTATGGTGAACATGAACGACTCTGGGTCGTGAGCTCAAGGTTTTAAATGTTATGAACAACTCAGGACTCTAGATTTTATTAACTGCTCAAGGTTGTGGATGACTAAAACAACTTTAGGTCGTGAGCTCAAGGCTATAGATGCCATGCACAGCTCAAGGCTATGGTTGACATGAACGACTCTGGTTCATGAAATCTAGGCTTTAGATTTTATGAATAACTCAAGGTTGTGGATCATATGAGCTACTTTAGATCATGAGCTCAGGCTATGGATGCTATGAATAACTCGACTCTATGGATGATATGAACATCTTGGAATCCTATGAGCTCAAGCCTCTTGATTCTATAAATAGATCAGGGTTGTGGATGATATGAATGATTCTTGGTCATGAGCCTATAGCTCCAAATACTATGAACAACTCAGGTATGTTAATAACATGAACGACTTCAAGTCGTGAGCTCAGGGCTTTAGATGCAATGAACAACTCAGGGTTGTCATTGACATGAATGACTTTGGGCCATGACCTTAGCACTCGAAATGCTATGAATAGCTCAAGGTCGTGGATGACATGAGCTACTTTGGGTCCTAAGCTCAAGGCTCTAGATGTAATGAACAACCCTGGGCTATGGTGGACATGAACGACTCTGGGTCATGAGCTTAGGGCTCTAGATACTATGTACAGCTCAGGGTTGTTGATGACACCAAAGGCTCTGAGTCCTAAGCTAAAGGTTCTAGATGCTATGAACAACTCAGAGTCATGACCTCAGGGCTTTAGATACTATGAACAACTCAGGGCTATGGTTGACATGAATTACTTCGAGTCTTGAGCTCAGGGCTTTAAATGATATGAATAGATCATGGTCGTGGATGACATGAACTACTTTGGGTTGTGAGCTCAAGGCTCTAGGTGCTTTGAAAAACTCTGAGGTATGGTTAACATGAACGACTTTGGGTCATGAAGTCAGGGTTCTAGATACTATGAATAGCTCAGGGTTGTGGTTCACATGAATGAATCTAGGTTGTGAGTTAAGGGCCTTAGATGCTATGAGCAACTAAGGGTTGTTAATGCCATGAAAGATTGTGGGTCATGGGCTTAAGGGTCTAAAGGCTATGAACAACTCAAGGTTGTTGATTACATGTATTATTTGAGGTCATGAGCTCAGGGCTATAAATATTATGAATATCTCAAGGATGTAGTTAAAATGAATGACTCAGGGTCGTTAGCTTAAGGCTTTAGATACTATGAACAACTCAAGGCAATCAAAGACATGAGCTTCTATAGGTCGTGAGCTCAAGGCTTTATATGCTATGAATTGCTTAGGGTTGTTGATCACATAAACCACTCTTGCCCGTGAGGATAGGGCTCTAGATGCTATGAACAACTCTAGGTTGTGGTTGACATGAACGACCCTAGGTCATGAGCTTAGGGCTTTAGATGCTAAAAACAACTTAGGGTTGTGGATAACATGGGCGACTCAAGGTCGTGAGCTCATGCCTCTGAATCCTGTGAACAGCGTTGGGTTATGATTGACATGGATGACTATGGGTCATGAGCTCAGGGCTTAAGATGCTATTAACAACTTAGGGTTCAGGTTGACATGAATGACTCCAGGTTGTGAGCTCAGTACTCTAGATGCTATGAGTAACTTAAGGCTATGGATGACATGAAAATCTCTAGGTCGTGAGCTCAAGCCTCTAGATGCTATGAACAACTCAAGGATATGGATGACATCAACGACTCCAGGTTATGAGCTCATGGCTCTAGATGCTATGAACTGCTCTAGGTTATGAATGACATGAAAGACTTTAGGTCTTAAGCTTAGGGATTTGGACGCTATGAACAACTAAGGGTTATCGAAGACATGAGGCACTTTACGTCATGAGCTTAGGACTCTAGATGCAATCAAGAGCTCTAGGTTATGGTTCACATGAATGACTCTGGTTTGTGAGCTTAGGGCTCTAGATACTATGTATAACTCAAGGCTGGTGATGACATCAAAGACTCTGGGTCATGAGCTTAGGGCTGTAGATGCTATGCACAACTTAGGGTTGTGGATAACATGAATGACTCGGGGTTGTGAGCTTAGGGCTCTATGTACTATGAATAGCTCAGGGCTATGGATGACATGTGCTACTCTGGGTCGTCAGCTTAGGGCTCTAGACACTATGCATATCTTAAGGCTGTGGTTGACATGAACAATTTTGGGTCATGAGCTTAAAGCTTAAGATGCTATGAAAAGCTTAGAGTTGGTGATGACTTGAGCAACATTGGGTTGTAAGCTCGAGACTCTTGATGCTATGAACAACTCTTGGCTATGGTTGATTTGAACAATTTTGGGTCGTGAGATCAGGACTCTAGATGCTATGAACAACTCAAGGTTGTTGATGACACAAAAGAATCCATGTCATGAGTTTAAGGCTTGAAATGATATGAACAACTTAAGGTTATGGATACCAAGAACATCTCAAGGTTGTGGTTGACATGATCGACTTCGGGTTTATCTCAGGGCTTTAGATGCTATGAATAGCTTAAGGTAGTCAAAGACATAAACTACTCTAGGTTATGAACAAGTTTTGACAATGGTTGACATGAACAACTTTAGGTCGTGTGCTCAGGGCCCAAGATGATATGAAGAGATCAAAGTTATGGATGACATCTGCTACTCTGAGTCGTGAGCTTAAGACTCTAGATGCTATAAACAACTTTAGGTTGTCAATGACATGAGCTACTTTGGGTTGAGATCTCAGGGCTATAGATGCTACGAACAACTCTTAAGTTGTGGGGGAAATGAATGACTCTAGGTCATGAGCTTAGGTTTCTAGATGCTATTAACAACTCATCGTTGTGGATGACATGAGCTATAATGGGTCGTGAGCTCAGGGCTCTAGATGCTATGAACAACTCCAAACTTTGGTAGACATGAACGACTCCCGATCGTGAGCTTTAGCCTCTTGATGCTATGAACACTTTAGGATTGTCAATGACATGACGGACTACAAGTCATGAGCTCAAGGCTCTTGATGTTATAAACAACTTAAGGCTATGGATGACATGATCTACTCTAGGTTGTGAGCTTAGGGCTCTAGATGCTATGAACAACTCAAGCCCGTGGATCACATTAGCTACAATGGATCATGAGCTCAGGGCTCTCGATGCTTGATTACTACTCAAAAAGTGCTATTTTATAGCTTGTAATTAACTCTTTTAAACACTTTTGAGTAGTAGTTATTACCTTTTAACTTAATTGGCATGTTAAGGACCCTTGCAATCGTTTCTAATCAAATTGTGTTAAGTTTTGGTGTTTTTCATAGCTTTTTTATCACCAAAGCAACCCAAGAATGAGGGAGATCTTTGTATAGTTCATGGCAAAGCAAGTTGAAGCTCAAATTCATGAAGAAACTAAGCTTTGGAGCTTCATAATCCTTTGCCAAAGCCAAACGAGGATGCAAGGAAGAAAATCACAGAAGAAATCAACCACCCAGCAATTTCGCAAGTTGTGGAATCCAACTTGCAAATTTTTCGCAACTTGCAAAATAGGAAGAGGAAAGAAATCGCTACAGGACAGAGAGCTTTGCAGGACAATTTTGCAACTTGCGAAACCACAATTTCAAATTATGAAATGGACAATTTCAACTTGTGAAATTTTCACAAGTTGCGTTTGAACTTGCGAAATCCACCTATAATCTGAGATATTTGTGCACCGACTCCATTTGATAAATATCTTTAGATATTTATGTGTAAATCCCTATTTTCTCTTTGTAACCCACCAATGACAAGTTTTCTTGGTTGGGAAGTTAGTAGGAGGGGTGAATAGTCTCTTTATATAATATCTATTGTAATTTTCTTTTAAAAAAAAATCTCGAGGGAGTTTTTCTCGGAGACGAACTTTGTATAGTTTTTTAGAAAGTAATACACAGAGCTCTACTCTGCCTTACCTTCTCATTTTGTTTTCTCTTTTATTTTTATTTCTAGTAAATCAAACTTTGAGGATGTTTTCCCAAAGGATGAGTGGCTAAGCTTTTATTTCCAAATACAAAAGTGGAAGTTTCGTTGTTTTAGTTTTTAATGAAGAGAAAGTGTGACCCGTTAATGGTTTTTATCTTTTTAGTTAACTTAAAATCCCTTAAAATCACCTGGGCCAACACTTGGTAAGGCAAGTGAACTCCGTCCATTAATATTCACTAGTCTATCTCTTATGAGCCTCTGGGAGGTGGTTTAAAGGTAGGATTATCTAGAATAGCCAACACTTGTTAAGCTTTTGGACTCCCAAGAGACATCCATTAGTTTTCTCTTGCGAGCTTTTGACGGGTAATCCAAGGTTAAGGATCACCTTGAATGGCCAATACTAGGTGAGAGGTATGAACCAGTGCAAGAGGATTCAGTGACAGGGATTTAGTGTTTGAAACCATTAATGGGAAGCATCTGTACCACACCGGTTAGGGAAATTACTATATGTTAAATCCCTAATGGAAGGAAAAGATCCAAGTGACCGGAATCTTCCTTTTTGTATAAGGAACCTGAGCCTAGTGATCTAAAACTCCAAGAAGCACTTTTCTTTGTAAGTAATTTCAGTTACTTTATTTTTGGTTTCACTTAAAACCAACTTTTTCACACATACTTCTGTTTTCTTTTAAATCTAACCTTGAAAAGAAAAAACACCAATTCAGTTTTTGAACTAATATCAGTTGTAATTTGAAAACCCATCCTTGTAGACGATCCTAGGGCCACTATGCTATGCTAGCTAATGCTACCCTAGTATCTGGTGAAATAGGTTTATAAATTTTATTGATTATTCTGGTTTGAGGATTGAAATCGAAGCACACCAGTTGATTGAACACCAATCAACAGGGCACACACCAGCTGGGCACGAATCAAATGGCGTCATTGCCGAGGATGGTGCCTACTTTACAGTGATATAATCTTTTCCAAAACACTTGTGATCTTCGTCACAAGTTTAGTAACTTTTCTTTTCTTTTACTTCTTCATATTTTAGCCTATCTTTTAATTTAGTTTTTAGTTAATCTTAGTTTTTTTTGTAGTATTGTTTTCTTTTGTTTTCTTTGTTTTTGTTACAATTGTTACTAGTTGTGTATGCCATATTGGATACAAGATAGTGGAGGAAGACTTGTGAAAATTGAAACACCTCACGAAACAGAGTTGGAATTGTGCTTGAACATGATGGAAGCTACACCTAAAGATCAACATAGTCACCATCGTCAGCAGGACAATCCCAATGCATTCAGATCAATGAGGGACCGCATGCATCCACCTCGTATGAGTGCACCATCATGCATAGTGCCTCCTACAGAGCAACTAGTAATCAGACCGCATATTGTCCCACTTCTACCTACTTTCCATAGGATGGAAAGTGAGAATCCCTACGCGCATATCAAAGAATTTGAAGACGTTTGTAATACATTCCAAGATGGAGGAGCTTCAATCCACTTGATGAGGCTAAAGCTATTTCCTTTCACTCTGAAGGATAAGGCTAAGATTTGGCTTAATTCTTTAAGGCCAAGGAGTATCCGAACTTGGACTGAGTTGCAAGCTGAATATCTCAAGAAATTTTTCCCTACTCATAGGACCAATGGCTTGAAGAGGCAAATTTCAAACTTCTCAGCTAAGGAGAATGAGAAATTCTATGAGTGTTGAGAGAGATACATGGAAGCTATCAATGCTTGTCCTCACCATGGCTTTGATAAATGGCTATTGGTGAGCTACTTTTATGATGGTATGTCTTCCACAATGAAGCAACTCCTGGAGACTATGTGTGGAGAAGATTTCATGAGTAAGAATCCAGAGGAAGCCAGGGATTTCTTGAATTATGTTGCCGAAGTTTCAAGAGGATGGGATGAACCGAACAGGGGAAAAGCGGGAAGAATGAAGTCTCAACCAAATGCTCTTAATGGTAAGGCCAGAATGCATACCTTCAATGAAGATATTGACATGAAAGCAAAAGTTGCAGTTATGACAAGAAGATTGGAGGAGCTAGAACTGAAAAAGATACGTGAAGTGCAAGTCTTTTCTAAAACACCAGTGCAAGTTATGCCTTGTTCCATTTGTCAATCTTATGAGCACTTGGTGGAGGAGTGTACTACAATTCCAACTGTTAGAGAAATGTTTGGAGATCAAGCAAATGTTATTGGACAATTCAAGCCCAATAACAATGCTTCATATGGAAATACCTACAATTCAAATTGGAGGAACCATCCAAATTTCTCTTGGAAACCGAGAGCACTTCAGTGCACGCAACCAAACCAAGCATCTCAACAAGCTTCAAATCTTGAGCAAGCAATAGTGAATCTAAGCAAAGTCGTGGGAGATTTTTTTGGAGACCAGAAATCCATCAATGCTCAACTCATTCAAAGAATCAATAGTGTAGAGAATACGTTGAATAAAATGATGGATGGAATGTAAAATGATCTATCTCAGAAGATATATAATCTCTAATACTCAATCTCAAGGCTCACCAACCTTAACACAGTGCAAGAGAAGGGAAGGTTTCCTTCTCAACCTCACCAAAACCCCAAGGGTATCCATGAAGTAGAGGCTCATGAGGGAGAATCTTCATAGGTGAGGGACATCAAAGCGATGATCACTCTGAGGAGTGGTAAAGAGGTTGAGCTGCCAACACCCAAGCCACATGATGAAACAGAGAGTGAAAAAAGAGACAGAGAAAAGGGAGAAAATCAAAGAAAATAAGTAAGGGAGTAGAGGAAGGAAAAAGGACCATGATTCAACAGTGAATGAAGATCCGGAGAAGATAGTTATCAATGAAGATGTGATAAAGAAACACATGCCTCCACCTTATCCTCAAGCTTTACATGGGAAAAAGGGACTCAATAATGCATCAGAAATTCTTGAAGTGTTGAGGCAAGTGAAGGTCAACATCCCATTGTTAGACATGATCAAACAAGTGTCGATTTATGTAAAATTCCTTAAGGACTTGTGCACTATCAAAAGAGGGTTGAATGTGAATAAGAAAGCCTTCTTGACTGAGCAAGTAAGTGCCATCATACAATGCAAGTTTCCAGTGAAGTACAAAGATTCAGGCTGCCCTACCATCTCAGTGATGATTGGAGGGAAGTTAGTGGAGAAAGCTTTGTTGGACTTGGGGGCAAGTGTGAATTTGCTACCATACTCTGTCTACAAGCAATTGGGACTTGGTGAATTGAAGCCAACATCAATCACTCTATCTCTAGCAAATAGATCAGTGAAGATTCCAAGAGGGATGATTGAAGATGTTTTAGTTCAAGTTGACAATTTCTACTATCCGATGGATTTTTTTGTTCTTGATACAGACCCAATTATCAAAGGAACTAACTATGTTCCTATCATACTTGGAAGACCATTCCAAGCTACATCAAATGTTATCATCAATTGTAGGAATGGACTCATGCAACTAAAGTTTGGCAACATGACATTGGAGCTCAATATCTTCTATATGTGCAAGAAGCCAATCAATCCGAAAGAAGAAGAAGCTTCAGAAGAGGTGTGCATCATTGACACTTTAGTGGAGGAGCATTGTAATCAGAAAATAAAAGAGGAGTTGAATGAAAGTCTTGGGAATCTTGATGAAGGGTTACCTGAACCCTCATATTTGCTTGCTATTGTACCACCTTGGAGGAGGATAGAAGAAATTCTACCTTTGTTCAATGAGGAGGAGACACAAGAAACTATTAAAGAGGAGGCCCCAAAGCTTATTCTAAAGCCACTACCCACGAAGTTGAAGTATGCATACCTAGAAGAGAATAAGAAGTGCCCTGTTGTTATATCTTCATCTCTTACCACTCCTCAGGAGGAGTGTTTACTTGAAGTTCTCAGGAGATGTAAGAAAACAATAGGATGGCAAATATCTAACTTGAAAGGTATCATCCCTTTAGTCTGTACAAATCATATATACATGGAAGAAGAAGCTAAGCCAATTCGTCAACCTCAAAGAAGATTGAATCCTCATATGCAAGAGGTGGTGCGAGCTGAGGTTCTTAAGCTAATTCAGGTCGGTATTATCTACCCTATATCAGATAGCCCATGGGTGAGTTCTACTCAAGTAGTGCCAAAGAAATCAGGGATCACAGTGGTGCAAAATGATAAGGGAGAAGAAGTTGCTCCACGCCTCACTTCAGGTTGGAGGGTGTGTATTGATTATAGAAAATTGAATGCTATGACAAGGAAGGATCATTTTCCATTGCCATTTATTGATCAAGTGTTGGAGAGAGTCTTAGGCCATCCTTTCTATTGTTTCTTGGATGACTACTCTGGGTATTTTCAAATAGAAATTGATGTTGAAGGCTAGGAGAAGACCACTTTCAGATGTCCATTTGGAACATATGCCTACAGAAGAATGCCTTTTGGTTTATGCAATGCATCTGCAACATTCCAACAATGTACGTTAAGCATTTTCAGTGATATGGTGGAGCGTATTATGGAAGTTTTTATGGATGATATCACCATATATGGAAGCGCATTTGAGGAATGCTTAGTCAACTTGGAAGCTGTTCTGAACCGATGCATTGAAAATGACTTAGTGCTTAATTGGGAGAAAGGACATTTTATGGTACATCAAGGAATTGTCCTTGGCCACATCATCTCCAAGAAAGACATTGAAGTTGATAAAGCAAAGGTGGAACTTATTGTCAAATTGTCATCCCCAACAACTGTAAAAGGAGTAAGGCAATTCCTTGGCCATGCTGGGTTCTACAGGAGGTTTATTAAAGATTTCTCTAAACTTTCAAAGCCTCTTTGTGAACTATTGGGTAAGGATGCTAAATTTGTATGAGATGAAAGATGTCAAAAGAGTTTTGAGCAACTGAAGGAGTTCTTGACAACCGCTCCAATAGTCAGGGCTCCTAATTGGCAACTACCTTTTGAAGTGATGTGTGATGCCAGTGACTTTGCTATAGGAGCTTTTCTTGGTCAAAGAGAGGATGGAAAGGCCTATGTGATCTACTATGCAAGCAAAACATTGAACGAAGCGCAAAAAAACTACACAACCACAAAAAAAGAATTGTTATCTGTAGTTTTTGCCTTGGACAAATTTCGTGCTTATCTTGTAAGGTCTTTCATTGTGGTTTTTACTGACCACTCAGCTTTGTTTGAAGTACTTATTGACAAAGCAAGATGCAAAAGCAAGGTTGATTAGATGGATTCTCTTACTATAAGAGTTCAATCTCCAAATCAAAGACAAGAAATGAGTGGAGAATGTGGTAGCTGACCACCTTTCAAGGCTGGCTATAACGCATAATTCCCATGGTTTACCTATTAATGATGATTTTCCGGAGGAGTCACTCATGTTGTTAGAAGATGCTCCTTGGTATGCTCATATTGCTAACTATCTAGTTACTGGTGAAGTTCCAAGTGAGTGGAAAGCATAAGATAGGAAGCACTTCTTTGCAAAAATTCTTGCCTACTATTGGGAAGAACTTTTTCTTTTCAATTATGTGTAGATCAAATAATAAGGAAGTGTGTCCCTGAACAAGAGCAACAGGGGATCCTCAGTCATTGCCACGAAAGCGCATGTGGAGGCCACTTTGCCTCTCAGAAAACAGCCATGAAGGTGTTGCAATCAGGTTTCAATTGGCCATCACTTTTCAAAGATGCTCACACCATGTGCAGGAGCTGTGATAGATGCCAAAGGCTTGGGAAGTTAACACGTAGGAACCAAATTCCTATGAACCCCATTTTAATAGTTGATCTTTTCGATGTTTGGGGCATTGACTTCATGGGACCTTTCCCTATGTCTTTTGGTAACTCTTACATTTTGGTGAGGGTAAACTATGTTTCTAAATGGGTTGAGACAATCCCCCGTGTAAACACAATGACCACAGAGTTGTTCTCAAGTTTCTCAAAGAGAACATATTTTCAAGATTTAGGGTGCCCAAGGCCATAATCAGTGATGGAGGTACTCATTTTTGCAACAAGGCTTTTGAAACTCTCTTAGCCAAGTATGGGGTGAAGCACAAGGTAGCTACACCTTACCACCCTCAGACTTCTGGGCAAGTTGAGTTAGCAAACAGGGAAATTAATAATATATTGATGAAAGTGGTGAACATGAGCAGAAAAAATTGGTCTGTTAAGCTCCATGATTCACTATGGGCATACAAAACAGCTTACAAGACTATTCTTAGCATGTCTCCTTATCGCCTAGTCTATGGCAAAGCATGCCATCTCCCTGTGGAAGTTGAATACAAGGCTTGGTGGGTAATTAAGAAGGTAAACATGGACTTGAACAGAGCCAGGATGAAGAGGTGCTTAGACCTTAATGAAATGGAGGAATTGAGAAATGATGCCTACATCAATTCCAAAATTGCAAAGCAGAGGATGAAGAGGTGGCATGATCAGTTAATCTCCAACAAACAATTTCAAAAGGGATAAAGAGTCTTACTCTGTGACTCTGGGCTCCACATCTTTCCAAGAAAGCTAAAATCAAGGTGGATAGGCCCTTTCATTATTCACTAAGTGCATTCCAATGGAGTAGTAGAACTACTCAATTCCAACTGCACAGACACTTTCAAAGTCAATGGCCACCGTCTCAAGCCATTCATGGAGCCTTTCAATCAAGACAAGGAGGAAGTCAGTCTCCTTGAGCCACAACAATCTTAACCAAAAAGGGGTAGATGGACTTAGTCTTTCTAAAGACTAACCAAAGTCCATGCTTTTTTGTTTCAATTTTGTTGATTTACAAGCTTTATTATTTGTTTTAATTTTAATTCTAGCTTTAATTTATTTTATCTTGATCTAACTTAGACTTTTTGAATGATCAAAATTAAGAGGAACTTCAAAGGAATTGGAGGAAAGCCTTAAAGAACCAAAGAATGAGAAAAAGCCTGAAAAATAGAGCAATATTTCAACTTGCGAAAATTTCGTAAGTTGAAATTCCAACTTGCGAAAATGGGGGCCAACTTGTGAAATCCTCAAAGCTCAAATTCACAAGTCCACTATTCAACTTACGAAAATTTTCGCAGCCTGTGAAAGCACCTCCAGGCACACGTGTGCCATTTTGCAAGTTCATTTTCCATTTTCCCAGCCTGTGAATCAACTTGCGAATCAACTTGCGAATTACAGGGAACTTGCGAAAATGCCAACCGTCATTTAAATCCATATTTAAACCCCTAATTTCTTCCATTTTCATTTCGCACAGCCATTCCAAGTTGCGAAAAAGCCCTATCAAGTTGCGAAGCCCCAAATTCCAGAGCATCCCCTCCATTGGAAGCCCTGAGGTCGTGCGTCTGAAGAGGAATTACCTTCGCGCACCCAACACGTACCCTGTGGAACACAAGCCAAGCAATTCCTCTCTATTTCAGCCATGACCAAGATAAGAGGAGCCCATGTCGTGTCTCCATCAACTCGCAATCCAAGGCCAAGAGCTTCACCTACACAAGATTCCACATCTGAGGCCCCACAGGCCCCTGCCATTCCACTTTCTAAGGGTGCAGTGCCATCTAACCCTCATCAGCACAGGTATGAGATAAGGAGACCAGTCATTACACCTGGGGCAAGCACTTCGCGCCCTAAGAAATCAGTTCGTCGCCCTCCTGTAAAGAAAGCCAAAGTTTCAAACCCAGGAGAGTCATCTGTACCTCCACAGCCTCAGCCGCCTGCTACTGGGATGACTCCAAAAGCAATTATCAGGCAACCTATGGTTACACAACCACCTATTGAGGGTAATTTAGATTGGAAAGCCAAGCCATTCCACTCCGAGCTATGTTTTGATATGGAGACTTTCAGACAACAACCGGAGCTTAGAGATTCATTCTGCCTACTGTAGAGATACCATTTGGAGCACCTTATGACTCCTAGGGACTTCTTCTATCTCAGAGTAGCACTAGACTTCTACTAGTCTATGACTACTCATCGCGTCCGGAATCCTAATGTCATCCACTTCACTATTGATGGACGCCATGATATCCTTGGAGTTAGACACATTGCAGAGGCCCTGCATATTCAATATGAGCCTGGGAGTCCAGTAGATTTCAGAGAGTGGTCCCATTTTTCTCAGAGGGACATGGTCCGTATATTGTCCAAGGGGACCTCTACACGTTCATTTCTTCTTAGAAATGAGCTTCCACCTGGAATGCTCCTTGTGGATGTGGTGTTGTGCTCCAACAGATTTCCCCTTCAGCATATGGTGCAGAAGAGATGAGCTATATTGGAGGCTTTATTTTGGATATCAGAGGGTTTCTACTTTGGCCCTCATCATTTGATTATTACCTCTCTTCTCCACTTTGAAGATAAGGTCCACAGGAAGAAGCTCCAGAGAGTAGATGCCATTCCATTACTTTTTCCCAAGCTGCTCTGTCAGATATTAGAACATTTAGGCTATCCTTATGAGCCTCAGCTTAAGCGCCGCTGCATTTGCCAAGATCTATTCACTCTCGACAAATGGAATCATTTAACGACCTATGTTGCACCTCTAGGAGCCCGAGAAATGGCAGCACCTCCAGACCCACCACAGGCACAACAAGCTAAGATACCTACAAAGATCATACCACCTGCCCTTGCAGCACCTTTTACAGTGCCCATGCCTAAGGCTACATCTTCTGCTCCTCTTACCACTCCTGAAGCTCCACTAGTTGTACTAGCTACATCAGCACCTCCTCCATCTGAGTCCTCTATCACCATATCCACTTCAGAGTTTAGAGGCCTATGTCATATATTGCAGACATTGAGCACCACTCAAGGTGCTCTCTTCCAGCAGATGGCAATCATACGTGCACATCAGGATCAGCTTATTGCCATGCAAACCCAGCATACTCCCATCCTTAGTCAGATACAATAGCATTTGGGTATTCTACCACCACCTAAGCATGATATGCCTGGCCCATCAGAGCCTACAGCTCCATCTGAGGAGGCTACTCCAGCTGAGCAAGCTATTCCATCTAAGGAGGATACTTTAGCAGAGCAGACTATGCCTCATGAGGAGACTACTATAGTAGAGGTCGAGACTCCTATCTAGAGCACTCAGGAGACCACAACAGAGCCATCGTCTCCACATAATCCTCCCACGACTACCTGATCATCTATCTATTTTTTGTATTTACTTATTATAGTAGAACTGTTAATCCCATGTTTTTTATGTTTTATATACTGGGATTAGATGTATTACTTGTGCATATTTCATATTGTACTTTCTTAAAGTAATACATATCCATCATTTTTTAGTATACTTGGCATATTTTTATTTATTTCCTCTACTCATTTTTTTTATTGTTTTTTGAATCATGTGGTTTCTCCTATACAATTCAGACTCTATTCCACTCATGAGGTACCACTTCCTCCCTTTATTTTCAATTGCTCTTCAAACATTGAGGGCAATGTTCAGCATGGTTGGGGGGGAGTTGAGGAAGGAAGTATTGTTTATAATGCTAGGTTATAAATGGTAATTTAGTTACTTTTTGTTTAAATTTAAATTATTATTTTTTTGAATACTCTTCATGGTTATCAAGGAAAAATTCTCAAAATGAAATGGGATAAATTGAATTTTTGTCTTTTTACTTGACTTAGAGTTTGTATTATGCTTATTAAAGTTGATGAATTGTTGAAACTTCTATTGAATTCAACCTTATTTCTTCCACTTTAAGCTTACCACACATTGTGCACACTAGGTTTTGATTATAAGATGAAAAACTATTTCACCCCTTGACTTAGGAAATTTTAGACTTGGTACCTTTGACCTCATTTTAATATTGTTGGGACACCTTAGAAAAGGCCAATGAGCCTTTGAAAAGAGAAGAAAAAGAAGGAAAAAAACAAAAGAAGAAAAATGTTTTACTTGCCTTGAAACCCGAGCAAGGTCTGAGGGGTATATGGTGAAAATCTTTAAAACTTGGTGCCCTAAGCCTTCATTGGTTGGTAATCACCGACCTCAATGCTTGTTACAAGGATGAATAGGTGGAGTTTAACATACTATAGGTACTTGGGTATTGAATTCCAATGTTAAAAGTCTGGGGTAAAATTCGAGGAGTTAGTGGTCAAAAGATCCTTAAAGCTTGATGCCCTATACCTTAATTGGTTGGAAGTCATTGATGGACCCCCATTACATGGAAAATTTTAAAAAGAATACCTTTAAGCTTTGTACTCCTACAAGAAAAAAAGTGTGAAATAAATGAGGTGCGTTCTTAGCCTATTGGAGGTTGTCAGTTTGCTAAGTTTTGAAAAATAGCTAGATTGGGGAAAGAAATTAGTTCATCATACTATATTCAAAAACTAATAAGTAACACTTAGATTTTTGTGGAAGAGTAAGGATTGACCCTTTGGGAGTGGAAATTCTTTTAAAGCTTAAATTTTCATAATGCCTTTTCTTTATGAATTGTGATTAGGCAAGTTATTTGATAACTCTTGTTGAAGTTTGAGTTTTATATCTTTAATGTTCCATGTGAGAGTATGATCATCATGCCACTTGAAATTTTTTGGAGTGATCAACATGATGTTGTAAATTATAGTATTGTGTATTTTTATTTTTCTCTCCTTCATTGCTAAGGGACTAGCAATATGTCGATTGGGGGGAGTGATTACTACTCAAAAAGTGTTATTTTATAGCTTGTAATTAACTCTTTTAAACACTTTTGAGTAGTTGTTATTACCTTTTAACTCAATTGGCATGTTAAGGACCCTTACAATCGTTTCTAATCAAATTGTGTTAAGTTTTGGTGTTTTTCATAGCTTTTTTATCACCAAAGCAATCCAAGAATGAGGGAGATCTTTGTATAGTTCATGGAAAAGCAAGTTGAAGCTCAAATTCATGAAGAAACTAAGCTTGGGAGCTTCATAACCCTTTGCCAAAGCCAAACAAGGATGCAATGAAGAAAATCACAGAAGAAATCAACCATCCAACAATTTCGCAAGTTGTGGAATCCAACTTGCGAAATTTTCGCAACTTGCGAAATAGGAAGAGGAAAAGGAATCGTTCCAGGACAGAGAGCTAATTAGTTGCAGGACAATTTCACAACTTGCGAAACCACAATTTCAACTTGTGAAATCCACCTGTAATCTGAGATATTTGCGCACCGACTCCGTTTGATAAATATCTTCATATATTTGTGTGTAAATCCCTATTTTCTCCTTGTAACCCACCAATGACAAGTTTTCTTGGTGGGGAAGTTAGCAGGAGGGGTGAATAGCCTCTCTATATAATATCTATTGTAATTTTCTTTTAAAAAAAAAAAATTCTTGGGGGAGTTTTTCTTGGAGACGAACTTTGTATAGTTTTTTAAAAAGTAATACACAGAGCTCTGCTCTGCCTGACCTTTTCATTTTGTTTTCTCTTTTATTTTTATTTCTAGCAAATCAAACTCTAAGGCTGTTTTCCCAGATGATGAGTGGCTACGCTTTTTGTTTCTCGGAGTGAAGAAAGCTAGGTAAGGTTCCGGATACAAAAGTGGAAGTTTCATTGGTTCAATTTTTAATGAAGAGAAAGTGTGACCCATTAATGGTTTTTATCTTTTTAGTTAACTTAAAATCCCTTAAAATCACCTGGGCCAACACTTGGTAAGGCAAGTAGACTCCGTCCATTGAGATCCACTAGTTTATCTCTTGCGAGCCTCTGGGAGGTGGTTTAAAGGTAGGATTATCTAGAATAGCCAACACTTGGTAAGCTTTTGGACTCCTAGGAGACATCCATTAGTTATCTCTTGCGAGCTTTTAACGGGTAATCCAAGGTTAAGGATCACCTTGAATGGCCAATACTAGGTGAGAGGTATGAACCATTGCAAGATGATTTAGTGACAGGGATTTAGTATTTGAAACCATTAAGGGGAAGCATCTGTACCACACCGGTTCGGGAAATAACTATATGTTAAATCCCCAATGTGAGAAAAAGAACCAAGTGATCGAAATCTCCCTTTTTGTATAAGGAACTTGAGCCTAGTGATCTAAAACTCCAAGAAGCACTTTTCTTTGTAAGTAATTTCAGTTACTTTATTTTTGGTTTCACTTAAAACCAACCTTTTCACACATACTTATGTTTTCTTTTAAAGCTAACCTTGAAAAGAAAAATCACCAAATCAGTTTTTGAACTAATATCAGTTGTAATTTGAAAACCCATCCCTGTGGACAATCCTAAAGCCACTATGCTATGCTAGCTAATGCTACCCTAGTATATGGTGAAATAGGTTTATAAATTTTGTTGATTACTCCCGTCTAAGGACTGAAATCAAAGCACACCAGTTGATTGAGCAACAATCAACAGGGCATACACCAGCTGGGCACGAATCAGGGGCCTAGATGTAATGAACAACTCTAGGTTAGGGTTGACACGAAAGACTTCAGGTTGTGAGCTCATGACTCTTGATGCTATGAACAACTTAAGGTTATGGATGACATCACCCACTCTGGGTCTTGAGCTCAAGACACTAGATGTTATAACAACTCTAGCCTATGGTTGACATGAATGACTTTGATTTATAAGCTCAGGGCTCTAGATGCTATTAACAGCTTAGGGTTGTGGATAACATGAGCTACTTCTAAGTCGTTAGCTCAAGGCTCTAGATGCTTTGAACAACTCTTGGTTGTGGTTGAAATGAACAACTTCAGGTCGTGGGCTTAGGGCTCTTCATGCTATGAACAACTCAAGGTTATCGATGACATGAAAGATAATGGGTCATAAGTTAAGGCCTCTTGATACTATGAACAACTCAGAGTTGTGGTTGACATGAATGACTCTTGGTCATGAGCTCAGGGCACTAGTTGCTAGGAATATGTGAGGGTTGTGGATAACATGGGCTACTCTGGGTCGTGAGCTCAAGCCTTTAAATGCTATGAACAACATTGAGTAGTGGTTGACATGAACAAATTTGGCTCATAAGCTTAGGGCTTTAGATGTTATGAAGAAATTCACATTATGGTTGACTTGAACGACTCTGGTTTGTGAGCTCAGGGCTCAAGATTCTATAAACAACTTAAAGTTATGGATGATATGAACAACTCTAGGTCGCGAGCTCAAAGCCCTAGATGTAGTGAACAACTCTAGGCTATGGTTGGCATGAAAGACTCTGAGTTATGAGCGTATGGCTCTAGCTGCTATGAACAACTCAGGGCTATGGATGACATTAGCCAGTCTAGGTCTTGAGCTCAGAGCTCTAAATGCTATGAACATCTCTAGGTTTTGGTTGACATGAACGACTCTAAGTCGTGAGCTCTAGGCTCTAGATGCTATTAATAGCTCAGGGTTGTGGAAGACATGAGGTACTTTAGGTCATGAGCTTAGGGCTCTAGATGCTATGAACAACTTTGGGTTATGGTGGAGATGAACAACTTCGGGTCGTGAGCTTAGGGCCTTTGATTCTATGAACAACTTAGAGTTGTCAATGACATGAAAGACTATTGGTCATTAGCTCAGTGCTATAGATACTATGAACAACTCAGAGTTATGGTTGACATGAAAAACTCTCGATTGTGAACTCAAGGCTCTAGTTGTTATGAACAACTAAGGACTTTGGATAACATGGGACACTCTTGGTTGTGGTCGACATGAATGACTCTATGTCATAAGCTCATGGCTTTAGATGCTATGAACAAGTTAGGGTTATGGATGACATGAAAGAATCTAAGTCGTGAGGTTAGGGCTTTAGATTCTATGAATAGCTCTACATTGTGGTTGAGATGAATGACTATAGGTCGTGAGCTTAAGGCTCTAAATGTTATGAACAATGTTGGGTTGTGGCTGACATGAATGAATCTAGGTTGTGAGCTTAGGGCTCTAAATGCTATTAACAACTCAAGGATGTGGATGACATGAGCTACTTTAGTTCATGAGGTCAAGGCACAAGATGATATCAACAACTTTGGGATGGGGTTGACATAAATGACTCTTGGTCCTTAGCTCAAGGCTTTAAATGCTATAAGCAACTCAAGGTTGTCAATGACATGAGCTAATTTGGGTCATGAGTTGATGTCTTTAAATGCTATCAACAGCTTTAGGTTGTGGTTGACATGAACGACTCTGGCTCATGAGCTTAGAGCTTTAGATGTTGTGAACAACTCAGGGTTCTCAATGGGATGAAAGACATTGGGTCGTGAGCTGAGTGCTTTAAATGTTATGAACAATGTTGGGTTGTGGCTGACATGAATGAATTTAGGTTGTGAGCTTAGGGCTTTAGATTCTATTAACAACTCAAGGATGTGGATGACATGAATTACTCTAGTTTGTGAGTTGAAGGCATTAGATGATATGAACAACTTTGGGTTGTGGTTGACATAAATGACTCCTGGTCCTGAGCTCAAGGCTTTATATGCTATGAACAACTCAAGGTTGTCGATGACATGAGCTAATTTGGGTTGTGAGCTCAAGGCTTTAAATGCTATGCATAACTTTAGGCTATGGTTGACATGAATGACTCTAAGTCGTGAGCTTAGAGCTCTAGATGTTATGGACAACTCAAGGTGGTCGATAACATGAAAGACTCTAGGTCATGTGCTCAGGGCTCTAGATTCTATCAACACTCAAGGTTGTTGATGACATAAGCCATTCTGGGTTTTGTGGTTAAAGCTTTAGATGTTATGAATGGCTTTAGGTTATGGTTGACATGAATGACTCTAGGTCATGAGCTTAGGGCTCTAGATGCTATTAATGGCTCAAGGCTATGAATGAAATGAGCTTCTCTTGCTTGTGAGCTCAGGGCTCAAGATGCTATGAACAATTCTAGGTTGTAGTTCACATGAACCTCTCTGAGTCATGAGCTCAGGGGTCTTGATGCTATGAACAACTCAGGATTGTCGATGAAATGAAAGACTATGGTGTTGAAGCCTTGCGTCCCAATGATCCACGTAATTGCCAAGTGGACGCACGCTTTCAACCAAGATAGAGTTCTGGTTCAGTTGTCCCAGCAAAAGATGTCCGGACAGAGTGTCCGGACACACCCTCCGATGGTTTTGTCAGCCATGGTTAGGGAGATTAAGCAATTGGCCTTTTACTAGGTATAGGAAGCTTACCTTCCTCCTTGTGTGAAGGTCCTTATATATAGTGTCAGGAGCTTTGCCTCCCTCTTTAATGGTAGGGAGACTTTTTGGCTCGTCATGATGCCTCTAGGTGGTGGCAGGGCCATCATCATCCTACGGGCGCCTGTTAAAGATCGTGGAAGGCGCTGCGGCTATCAGAGATCGTGGGAGGTGACTTGCCATCATTCCTGTCCTTTCGCTCTGCAGGTGGCGGAACGTGGGCTGTGGCAGGCTGTCGGAATGACGTAGTAAGACTTACTTACTTTAGTCAACGATCCGGACAACATATCCGGATAGGATATGCTATCGTCCGGATGTGATGCTCACGAGTGTCGTGTGCTTCTCCCTGAGGGAGTCCGGATAGGGGAGCGCACCACGTGTCCATATTTGGGGAGTCCGGATGGAGTTGCTCCGGACAGCGAGGCGCGCCACGTGTCATCAAGGGGAGGGGTCCCTACAATGCCCCCCTTTTAACTTGCCCATTTTGCCTGGGCAGAATGGGCGGGTTAAAAATGATTGTTTTTGAAACTGAGGTTACTTTTTGCGCTCATTGGGCCACGTGGTGCGCGGAGGCGAAGAGGAACAAGAGCATTTATGATGAGCCGCCATCTCTGGGATTTCCCAGGCAGCGTGCCTTTTCAATAATGGCGCGGCTGAGAAGTTAGAATACCGAGGGGCTATCTCTCATTTTAAATAGTAGACCGAGTCCTTCACTCTTACATTTTTCTTCTGCATTTTCTGCCGGTAGTGCTTTCACTTCAGCCTTCTGCGTATCTTTGTCTGTGAGTGAGGTTCTAGGGTTTTCTGCTAGCAATACCCGTGCCGTGACTGTGACTGCATCGCGGACTTCATCTCCATTTTCCCATTTTACACTTGGTACGTTCTCTATTCCTGCCTTCTCGTTGTGTTTGCTTTGTGGTTGTTTCTGGCTTGTTGGGCAAGCTATTTGCGTCTGGGGGTCGATATTGGTTTCTAGGGCTATTTCGGGGGTTTTGATCGTGTTTTGGGTGAGTTAGGGTTTCTGTTGCCCCCCTACGCCTTTTGTGGGCTACCGATTCTTGTTTGTGGTAGAGCCAAGGGTTGGGATGGGGATGCTGGTCACACCCTAGTGCCTCGTCAGGGAGGAGTCTTGTTGATGATGCAGCTTGCACCCCCGCTAGCCCTTTCAGCTATGCGGAGTTGGGAGAGATGTTGAAACGGATTTCATCCGGCTCAGATGTTGCTGCGCCTTTAGCGAAAATGTTTGAAGCAGCGGAAATGGTATAACTTATCCTCCTTTGATTTGTCTTGCCATATTGGTGTGCTTTTCACATGACTGATAATTGAACTTGTTGTTGTGGGTTTTTCTGCAGCTGGTGAGCGGTATTCGTGGCATGGTTAAGCAAAACGATCTTTTTATAGACCTGCTGCGGATTTCCGATCATATGAAGGCCTTTGTCTCCCAACGCATGAGCGGTGAAGAGGAATTGCGCTCGAGATTGGAGCAGTCCGAAGCCAACTTATTCGCTGCCCAGAGAGCCTCTGAAGAGAGTGTTGAAGCCTTGAAGAGGTCCCAGGATGACAACGAGGCTCTCCAGATAGAGCTAGCAAAGGCGAAGAGCCGGGAGGAAGGTATAGACGCCCGCCTGCACGAGGCGGAAAACGAGACGGCCCAACTGAGGAGGGAAGTGAGACAACTCCAGATAGAGGTGTCAATCGAGAAAAAACAAAAAAAGGATTTGTAGTTGCGCTTATCAGCTCAAAAAGAAGAGTTGGAGGCTGAGTTTGCCGCGCAAAGGGAGGAACTCGAGACGGACTACCAGAAGTAGGTAAATGAGATGTATTTCTTCGGCTACCGTTGCTGCGTGAAGAAGCATGGTATCAAGCTGGATGTCCCTTTGATTCCCCCGAGTGAGATGGAAAAGTTGCGCCGCAAGCCTTCCCAATGAGAGCTTTTCTTTTTGTAATTTTTACTGCTATTTCTCCCTGTATTAGGAGTCCGGAGAACTTTTTTTGTATACAATTTTCACAAGTATTAATAAAATATACTCATTCATATTGTACTTCTGTCTTTGTTTCATTGGTAATATTGCTTTAGATTGGATATATTCCATGGTCGGAGCAATGGGGTTCCGTCTAGCTTCTGTAGATGATAGGCTCCACTTTCACTTGTCTTGGCCACTATATAGGGGCCTTCCCAATTGGCTTGAAACTTTCCTGCTCTTGTCTCAGCAGTGTTTTCGAAAACCTTTCTAAGGACCAGCGTTCCACTTTTGAAACTTCTGGGCCTTGCCTCGCGATTGTAGTGAGCGGCTGCCGCCCTTTGTTGATAGTCTGCCATCCGAATGGATGCGGTTTCTCTTACTTTGTCTGCCCAGTCCAAGTTTCTTTCTAACTCCGCATTTGCATCATCCTGCCTTCCTACCTCGATCCGGATAGTGGGCAGCCTTATTTCAGTAGGAATGAATGCGTCCATACCGTATGCGAGGGCGAAGGGAGTGTTTCCTGTTGGACGTCCTGGTGTGGTTCGATAAGCCCACAGGATGCCGGGTAGCTCCTCCACCCACTTCCCTTTGGCTTGCTCGAGCCTCTTCTTTAAGGCAGTTATTAGGGTCTTGTTTGTGGCCTCTGCTTGCCCATTACTTTAAGGATAACATGGTGTGGAGTATGAATTCCGAATGTTTAGTTCCGAACAAAAATTTTGGAAAGCAATGCTATCAAACTGTGGACCGTTGTCGGCTATAATGGTTTGGGGGATTCTGAAGCGGCAGATGATGTTCTTCCATATGAACTTGGTGACATCTTTTTCTTTGATGCTAGTGTATGCTTCAGCTTCCACCCATTTACTGAAGTAATCCGTGGCGACGAGCAGGAATTTCTTCTGGGCAGCTGCGGCTGGTAGGGGTCCTACTATGTCCATGCCCCACTGCGCGAAGGGCCAGGGGCCTGAAATTAGTTTCAACGTCTCCGACGGCACATGTGGTATAGGGGCATGCCTTTGACACTTGTCACATTTTTTGACATAGGCTGCCGCATCTTTTTTCATCGTGGGCCAGTAATATCCATGCGAATGGGCTCTGTGCGCCAGAGATCGACCTCCAGAATGGTTTCCACATACCCCCTTGTGCCATTCAGCTAATACATACAGGGCCTCTGAGTGGTTTAGGCATCTGAGATAGGGACCTAAAAAGGACCGTTTGTACAAGTGCCCCTCGATTAGGGTGAAACGGGCGGCTTGCACTCGGATCTTGTGTGCCTGCTTGGGCTCTTTGGGCAAAGTGCCTGTCCGGAGGTACCTTATAATGTCTTCCGTCCACTCTTGGCCGTCTGCTTGGTTTGCCTCAATGGTATTGCAAGTGGAGGCTTCCGCGACGGAAGGGTTGGCTTGCACATGTATAGGCAACAATATGGCTTCTTTGATGGGGAGGGATGCAACTATGCCTGCTAGGGCGTCAGCACATCTATTTTCAGTTCATTTAATTTTTTGATCATCCATTCGGTGAACCGTTGTAAGGTGTCCCTTACTTTAGTCAGATATTGCGCCATGCGCGCATCCTTAGCTTTGTATTCATTCTGGACGTGCCTTTCCACGAGTTGGGAATCACTATAGACTCGGAGCTTGGAGACGGATAGAGCCAGTGTGAGGTCCAATCCGGATAGGATGGCCTCATACTCCGCTTCATTATTAGAGGCGGGGAACCCTAGTCGGATGGCTTGATCTAGATGTTCTCCTGTTGGGGATTGCAGCAGGAGCCCTACTCCGGATCCTGATGACCGGGAGGCTCCATCAACCCGCAAAGTCCACCACTCTTTTTCACTTGGTTCCTTGCACTGGATAGGCCTTCGGGAGTATTCCAGTACGAAGTCAGCCATCACTTGGCTTTTCATGGACAACCTGGGTTGGAACTCGATTCCATATTCGCTCAACTCTATAGCCCATTGAAGCATTCTTCCGGTTAGGTCCAACTTGTGCAGAATGTTGCGAAAGGGCTGGTCAGTTAGCACGACCACCGGGTGGGCTTGGAAGTAAGGGCGGAGTTTCTGGGCGGCACTTCGAAGAGCTAAGGCCGTTAGCTCCATCTTTGAATACCTAGTTTCTACGTCCGCCAACGCTCTGCTGACGTAGTAAATAGGTTTCTGTTCCTTGGGCGAGGGGCAACGGAATAGAACAGCGCTAATTGCCCACTCCGATACAGCTAAATACATATACAATTTTTCTTCAGGGAGGGGGCTGCTCAAGATGGGCGGTTGCATGAGGCAATGTTTAATTTTTTCAAAAGTGCTCTGACAGCTGTTGGTCCATCCGGTCGCTCCAGCTTTTCGTATTACCAAGAAGAAGGGTCGCAGTTCATCAGTGAAGCGGGCTATAAAGCGTCCTAGCACGACGAGCTTGCCTGTGAGGCGCTGTAATTCCTTTTTGCTCCTGGGGGTTGGTGTTTCTATGACTGCCTTCACTTGATCCGCGCTAACCTCTATTCCCCTTTGGCTGACCATAAATCCCAGGAATTTGCCAGCACTTACGCCAAAGGCGCATTAAGAAGGATTCAACTTCATGTCATACTTCCTTAAGAGGTGGAAGACTTCTTGCAAGTGGAGGACATGTTCCTCTCGGGTTTTGCTTTTAACCACGATATCGTCAATATATACCTCTACTGTGCGGCCGACCAGAGGTTTGAAGATCTTCGTCATCAGTCTCTGATAAGTGGCGCCAACGTTTTTGAGTCCGAACGGCATGACTTTGTAACAATAAAGACCGTGTGGCGTTGTGAAGGTTGTTTTTTCCTCGTCAGCCGGGGACATGGGGATTTGGTGGTATCTGGAGAAGGCGTCTAAGAAGGAGAGCATCCCTTGCCCGGCAGTGGAGTCCACAATTTGATCTATTCGTGGGAAAGGGAAACTGTCTTTTGGGCATGCATTATTGAGGTTGGTGTAATCGACGCACACCCGCCATTTGCCTTCCTTTTTGGGTACCACTACTACATTTGCCAACCAGTCCGGGTACTCCACCTCTCTAATGAATCCGGCTTCCAGTAACTTGTCAATCTCATCCTGGATAATCTTTTGCCTGTCCGGGTGAAAACGTCTAACCCTTTGTCGGACGGGTCTTGCTGTTGGCAAGACGTTAAGCCTATGAGAGGCGATGGAGGGATGAATTCCCTTCATATCAGAATATGCCCATGCGAAGACGTCATGGCTTTGTCGGAGGGCGTTCTGAATGTTCCGGGTTTCTTCTGGTGTCAGGAGGGAACTGATATATGTAAGGTGAGTACCTTCTTCCGAAATTTGGATCGCCTACAAGGGATCCGTTGCCGGGGGATCTTTGTCCGCTGGACTCAGTAATTGTTATTGGTCAAGTGCATGGCTGGACTCAGGGAGGGGTGTATCCTCCTAACTGGTCCCTGCTTCTCGTGCTATCTGGTAGCATTGGCGAGTGGCTAACTGGCTGCCGTATAGGTCGATTTGCCCATCCTTGGTAAGGAAGCTTACCATTTGGTGATACGTAGAGGGGATGGCTTTCATGTAGTGCAGCCATGTGCACCCCAAGATGACATTGAAGGGTGATAAATCTTGTACCACCGAAAATTGTACGTTGAGAGTGACTGGGCCAGCTTGGACCGGCAGTACAATATCTCCCAATGAAGTAGTTGACACCCCGTTGAATCCGGACAAGATTCGCCTAGGGTTTTCGAGGCCTGTGAGACTGCGCCCCATATGGCTAATGACCGATGCTTGTACAAGATCGGCCGAGCTGCCCGGGTCAACTAGGATTGATTCATGCCCAATTGGTGTCTCAGTTGATTCATGTCCAGTTGGTGCTCCTTGATTAAGGGAGTAATCAACAAAATTTATAACCTATTACACCATACACTAGGGTAGCAAAGAAAAAGCTACTATAGTATAGTGGCTCTAGGATCGTTCACTGGAAAGGATTAACAAGCTATCAATGATACCAATTCCAAGTGAATTGGTCTTGTTTCATTTCAAGGTTAGCTTAAGAAATAAAACACAAACTTTGATTGGTAAAGATTTAGACTTAAACTAACTAAAAAATAAGGAATAGGAATAACTTAGGAAGAAAAACATTCCTTGGAGAGTTAGGTTCACTGGGGTGGTTCCTCATGCAAAAGACATAGCTCCGATCAGATGGTTCATTTCCTCGCATTAGAGATTCAACATATAGTCAATTCTCTAACCGGTGTTGTACAGATACATCCTTCAATTAGATTTCACTTTAATTCTCTCACTGATACAACTTGCAATGATTTAAGCCTCTCACTAAGCCTTTACCATTCAAGCTGATCTTTAACCTTGGATTACCCGTCAAAAGCTCGCAAGAGATAACTAATGGATGTCTCCTTGGAGTCCAAAAGCTTACCAAGTGTTGGCTATTCTAGAAAATCCTACCCTAAAGTCACCTCCCAGAGGCTCGCAAGGGGTAAACTAGTGCATGTCCATGGTTGGAAATCACTTGCCTTACCAAGTGTTGGCCCAGGTGACTCTAAGGTGTTTTAAGTTAACTAAAAACATAGAAATCACTAAAGGATTTCACTTCCTCTTCATTACTGGCTAAAACCACAAAGCTTTGCATTCTTGCACTTGGAACCTTCCCCGGCAACCTTAGCTCCAAGGAACTAGAGGTTTAGTTACTCATTCTCTGGGAAAAACTCCTCAGAGAGTTCATAACTTAGTAATAAATAAAAAATACGAAGTGAGAAGGTAAGGCAATACAAAGAACTAAACTTTACTTGCTTACCCAAAACTTTACAAAAGGATCCCCTCTCTGAGAACAGGCTCTCGAGAGGTATATATATGAACCTAATATAAAACTAATTATTACATAGATATTTTCTCTTTTTACTAACATAAAAGCTATGGAATCTTGTAATTGGTGGCTTACAAGGAGTATTTTGGGATTTAGACAACAAAAATCTGATGGAAAATATCTCCAAATGTCGGTAGCAAATATCGGGAGGCTCTAGGAACCATTTCGCAAGAGAAAATGGTGTCTGCGAAATTTCGCAGACACTCAAGAAGGGCTGCGAAATCATTTCGCAACAACAAGCTATTCTCGCAAGGCTGCGAAGTTGGCTTCCACCTTGAGGTTCCCAGCTTCCCTCTCGTGGTATATGTCGGGCAACTTCAGAAGGAAATACACCCTACTGTACAAAAAGGCTGTGGAATCACTTCGCAACAAAAGGGTGATTTCGCAACACTTTGGAAAATGCTTCCTTCAGCTAGGAGTGATTGGCTTGCAATGGCTGCAACTTCTTCATTTCAACTCTGAATTGCGCACTGTTTAAAGCATTGGATTTTTGACTTCCTGAGCTTTGAAATGGTATATAGCATGCCTCAATTGGACTTCAGAAAGTGCTCCAAAAGTGGCTGCTACGACTGTCATCAAGAATATGCTTCATGGCAGATTCTCCTTGCATTCCGGATTTACTCTTGGCAAATGACTTCTAAGCTATGCCCAAGATTCCTCATAACTCTCCTCAATCTTGAATTGCTTTGGTAATCAAATTACTAACAAAAACACCTGATTACTACCCAAAAAGTGTTATTTTACACCTTTAATGCATTATGTTTTAAGCACTTTTGTGTAGTAGTTCTCCATCTTTAGTCCAATTGGCATGTTAAGGACCTAGCAATGTCTTCTAATCATATTTTTGGTTAGTTTTAATGTTTTGACAGCTTTTTGGATCGTTAAAACAAGTCAAGCAAAGGAGAAAACCAAAGAGAATCAAAGTGAAGAAAAATCAAAATGTAGCAGCTGCAGTCTTCTTTCGCACTTTTGGAGCACTTCCCGAAGTCCAATTTTTACATGCTATATACCATTTTAAATCTCTTGAAGTCAAGAATCCAACGCTTCAAACCGTGCACGATTTGGAGCTGAAATGAGGAAGATATGGCCTTCGGAAGAAAACTGCTCCAGGTTATGCGAAAATTTCGCATTCCACAAGAGGTTATGCGAATTTCGCATAACGTTCGCATAACCCATGCGTGTTGCGAATTTTGCTCTGTTCTAGCCGACTCCACTTTAGATATTTTCCTTTGTATTTTGTGATGTAATTTCCTTTCTTATCCTTGTAACTAACCAATCACAAGCTTTTCCTTTTGTAAAGACTATATAAGGGGTGGAAATCACCTCTTGGAATATATTGAATACGTATTACGTTTGATACTTAGAGTTTTTACAGAGCTCTCTCATTTCTCTTTTCTCTTTATTATTTTCTTTTTCTTGGAAGCCAAACAACCTCTGAGGATGTTTGCCCGGAGGATGAGAGGCTAAACTTTCGGTTTCTTGGAGTAAAGGAAGCTAGGTGAAAAGTCCAGATGAAATGGTGGAAAGCTTCCGTGCATTAAATTCAGGTAGTTGGAATTCATAAATGGCTTCTAAATCCAAAGTTTTGCTTTAAACCCCTTAGAATCACTTTGAATGACCAATACATGGTAAGCTTCAGGTCTTTATGGATGCTTATTGCTAGATTCATATTAGTCCATTAGTTATCATGTACGAGTCATTGGAAAGTGATTCAAGGTGAAGACCCATAGAGTCTTAAGCCATTAATGGACCTTGACTACCATTTCTATTGACCTTTTATGGATTAAATCTTCATTGTCAAACCTATACCGGTTCGGGAAATAACTATAGGTTAAATCCCCAATGCGAGGAGAAAAATCCGGAATTTTCCACTTTCTATTCTGAACTTGATCCTAGCAACCCTTAGCTCCGGGAGACTTTCTTTCTTCCATTTTTAATTAGTTTATGTTAGTTTAGTTTCAAACAAATTTTATTTTCTTTTAAACTTTAAGTTTTTGATTAAGGAAATCATTAAATACAATTTCTAATTTTGATTATATCACTGGTAGAATGAAAACCCATCCCAAGAGTTCGACCCTAGAGCCACTATACTATAGTAGCTTTGCTACGTTAGTATGAGGTCATAGGTTTTATAAATGATTTTGATTAAATGACCCATTTGGAGTTACACGCGAATCAACACCAAAACTTACACAAAGTGATTAAAATTGCTTTCAAGGGTCCTTAACATGCCAATTGAGTTAAAAGGCCTAAACTACTACTCAAAAGTGTTTAAAAGGATTAATTATAGGCTATCAAATAGCACTTTTTGAGTAGTAATGAAGGATGCGTCTCACGTCGAAGTCTCCTATTTCTAGGGACAGGATGAGGGCATCGCGGTGCGGCTGCATTATCCGTGTGGGGTCTACTGGTGGGAAAATGATTGTCCCATCTATGGGGCGAGGGCCCTCCCCAGTTATCCCAGGCCGGATGGAGTTGACACGCTCACGCACCGATGCTGCCCGCAACAACTTCTGTCTTTTTCATTTGGAGTCATACTCCTCGTCGAATGGGCCTCCGTTAATATAGTTTATAATGGCTTTGGGGGCGGCTGGAACCCTAGGGGTTCCAGAGTTGTGATTTCGGGAAGCGTCTCTACCCTTGGCATCTGAGTGGAGGTATTGCTTCAAATTCCCCGCCTTTGTGAGCTTTTCAACAAAGTAATGGAGGCTCATGCATGTCTCTGTAGTGTGGCCATGCTCCTTATGGTAGGCACACTTCTTACTATGATCCCTTTGGGTCGGGTCCGTTCTGAGGGGTTTGGGCCACCTGAAGTCGGACAGGTCTTGGATCATAGGGAGGAGCTTCTCGTAGGATATGGAGAGGGGTGTGAGAGGCGGTATTTCCGGGCAACTTGGCCCTTCCTACCTTCGATCGGACGGCCTTGGCCAGTTCGGAAGTTTGGCACTTCTTTCCGCACCACTTCTGGATGCCTGTCCGGCAACCAAGATTTGCTGGGTGGCTGCTCGCACGTCATCTTCGAGCATCGAGTATTTACTTGCACGCCGGAACAAGTCGTAGGAGGCTTCTTAGCGAGTGATTCGAAAAATAGGGTGCCTGGACAGATGCTTCCCTTGAAGATCTGCAGGACAGCATCCATGCTGTAAGCCTCTACCTGTAACACGGCCTGACCAAACCGCTTCACAAACTCCCTCAAGGACTCGTTATCCTGTATTTTTATGTTTTGCAGAGTGCTGATGTTCTGCTTATGCCGAGCGGAGCATAAGTATTGTCCCACGAAGGCTTCCGACAGGTCCTTGAAATTATCAACAGAGTTGGGAGGTAGGCGGTGAAACCATGAGAGGGCCTGTCCTTGTAGGCTGGCGGGGAATACTTTGCATAGAAGCGCGTCGTTTCCTATATCGAGAGTCATGAGTTGTCGATAATGCATGATATGGTCGAAGGGGTCGCTGGACCCATCGTACGTGGAGAATTTAGGCACAAGGAATCCCCTTGGGGGCTCGCAATGAATAATATGAGAGCAGAAAGGCGTGGAGAGCATGTCGTCCAGCCTTTTGCTGATGGAGCCAATGGGTGGCTCGTTTGGGAGGTTTCTCCCAACTTGTCATACCGCTTGGTACGGGGGGAACGTTCTGCACCATAGGGCCGACCATAGGGTCAGGGTGCGGGGGAACGTTCTGCACCATAGGGGTGACCATAGGGTCAGGGTGCGCTCCTCAGGTTGTGACTACTGGCGGCCTTGGCCTCCCAGTTTCCTATGGGCCTATCCTCGTGCGCATTGCGTCAGACAACTTGGGTTTTTTGTCGCGTTGTCTTTTTGCTGAGAAATGAGTAGAGTCTGAGCTTTCCTCATGGAGAGCTTGGTGCATGGGCGTGTGTCGCTCATGTGGTCTAAGGTTGCATGTTTCAAGGATTGCTCCTGCTGTCCCAGGGTATATTGACTATGGGTCAGGCCTTGAGTTTGCTACCTGGCCTCTTGAACGCTGACGACGGGGAGGCCCCGTCGATGAAGCCTGGATGCGCAACACAATGTTTTCTTCTCTTAATCTTGCTGTCTCCTGGAGGAGAGCTTGCATTTTTCGCTCACTTGCCAACTGTCTTCTCTCAATGGCTTGGCTCCATTCAGAATTATCTTCCTCTTCCCTAGTAGACGAGCGGCTTCTAGAAGGTGTGGCCATCTTTGCCGGTGACTGAATCTGCGAACTTCCCACAGACGACGCCAATGTTGAGGCCTTGCGTCCCGATGATCCACGTAGCTGCCAAGTGGACGCACACTTTCAACCAAGATAGAGTTCTGGTTCAGTTGTCCCTGCAAAAGATGTCTGGACAGGGTGTCCGGACACACCCTCCGATGGTTTTGTCAGCCATGGTTAGGGAGATTAAGCAGTTGGCCTTTTACTAGGTATAGCAAGCTTACCTTCCTCCTTGTGTGAAGGTCCTTATATATAGTGTCAGGAGCTTTGCCTCCCTCTTTAATGGTAGGGAGACTTTTTGGCTCGTCATGATGCCTCTAGGTGGTGGCAGGGCCATCATCATCCTACGGGCGGCTGTCAGAGATCGTGGGAGGTGACTTGCCATCATTCCTGTCCTTTTGCTCTACAGGTGGCGGAACGTGGGCTGTGGCAGGCGCTGTCGGAATGACGTAGTAAGACTTACTTACTTTAGTCAATGATCCGGACAACATATCCGGATAGGATATGCTACCGTCCGGATGTGATGCTCGCGAGTGCCGTGTGCTTCTCCCTGAGGGAGTTCGGATAGGGGAGCGCGCCACGTGTCCATCTTTGGGGAGTCTGGATGGAGTTGCTCCGGACAGCGAGGCGCGCCACGTGTCATCAGGGGGAGGGGTCCCTACATATGGGTTATGAGGTCAGGGCTCTAGATACTATGAATAGCTCAGAGCTATGGTTGACATGAACAACTCTTGGTCGTGAGCTTAAGGGACTAGTTGCTATAAATAGTTGAGGGTTATGGATAACACGGGCTACTCTAGGTCATGAGCTTAAGGCTTTAGATGCAATGAAATCACTGGGTTATGGTTGATATAAATGACTCTATGTCATGAGCTCAGGGCTCTAAATGCTATGAACAACTCAGGGCTATTGATGACATGAAAGACTTTAGGTTGTGAGGTCACGACTCTAGATGTTATGAACAACTTTTGGTTGTGGTTGACATGAACGACTCTAAGTCATGAAATGAGGACTCTAGACACAAGGAATGGCTTAGGGATATGGATAACATCAGCTACTCTGGGTCGTGAGCTCAATACTCAAAATGTTATGAACAACGTTGGGCTATGGTTGACATAAACGACTTCAGGTTATGAGCTTAGGGCTCTAAATGGTATTAAAAACTCCAGGTTGTCAATAACGTAAAAGACTAAGGGTTGTAAGCTTAAGACTCTAGATGCTATGAATAGCTTAGAGTCGTGTTTGACATGAACACCTCTAGGTCATGAGCTTAAGGCTCTAGATGCTATAAATAGCTCAAGGCTTTGTATAACATGGGCTACTCTAGGTCGTGAGCTCATAGATCTAGATGTTATGAACAACATTGGGTTATGGTTGACATGAACAACTCTGTTTTGTGGGCTCAGGGCCTTAGATGCTATGAACAGCTTTGGGTGGTGGTTTACATGAACAACTCTAAATCATCAAGTTAGAGCTCTATATACTATAAATAGCTTTGGGCAAAGGTTGACTTGAATGAGTCTGGGTCGTGAGCTTTGGACTTTAAATGTTATGAACAACTCAGGGCTATTAATGACATGAAAGACTCTGAATCATGAGCTTAGGGTTGTGGATGACATGAATGACTCGGGGTTTTGAGCTAAGGGCTATAAATACCATAACATCTTAAGATTGTGGTGACATGAATGACTGTAGGTCATGCGTTCAGGGCTTTAGATGTTATGAATAGCTCAAGGTTGTCAATGACATGAGCCACTCTGGGTCTTGAGCTTAGGGCTCTAGATGCTATTAATAACACTAGGTTGTGGTTGATATCAATGACTCTAGGTCTTAAGCTCACAACTCTGGATGCTATTAAAAGCTCAGGGCTCTAGATGACATGAGCTACTCTTGTTTGTGAGCTCAAGGCACTAGATGCTATCAACAACTCTTGGCTATGGTTAACATGAATGACTTCAAGTCCTGAACCGAAGGCTCTTGATGCTATGAGCAACTCAAGATTATCAATGATATAAAAGACTATAGGTCGTGAGCTAAGGGTTCTTGGTGCTATGAACAACTTAGGTCTATGGATGACATGAGCTACTCTAGGTCGTGAACTCAAGGCTCTAAATGTTATGAACAACTTAGGCTTGTGGATGACATGAGCTCCACTTGGTCATGAGTTGAGGTCTTTAAATGCTATGAACAGGCCAGGATTGTGGATGACATGAATGACTTAGGGTAGTGAACTAAAGGCTATATATACTATGAACATCTCAGGGTTGTGGTTGACATGAACGACTCTGGGTTATGAGCTTAGAGCTTTAGATGTTATGAACAACTTAGGGTTTTAATTACTATGAACTGCTTTGGGATGTGGTTGACATGAACGACTCTAGGGGGTGAGCTCAAGGTTTTGAGTGCTATGAACAACTCAAGGGTCCTGATGACATGAGAAACTCCAGGTCAAAAGCTCAAGGCTCTAGATTCTATTAGCAACATAAGGTTGTGGATGACATGAATGACTCTTGGTCGGGACCTTAGGGCCCTAGATGCTATAAACAACTTTGGGTTATGGTTGACTGTAACGACTTCGGGTATTGAGCTGAGGGCTTCAAATGATATGAATAGCTCAAGGCTGTTAATGACATAAACCAATCTGGGTCGTGAACTCAAGGCTTTAGAAGCTATGAAAAGCTTTCGGCCGTGGTTGACAAGAATGACTCCGGATCATGAGCTCAATGCTCTAGATGCTATGAACAACTCAAGGTTGTCGATGACATTAAAGACTCCAGGTTGTGAGCTTAGGGCTCTAGAGTCTATGAACAGGTTAGGGTTGTGGATGACATGAATGACTCTCAGTCGTGAGCTCTAGCCCTAGATGTAGTGAACAACTCTAGGTTGTGGTTGACATGAAAAACCCTAAGTCGTGAGCTCATGGTTCTAGATGCTATGAACAACTTAGGGTTATCGATGACATGAACCACTCGGGTTATGAGCTCAGGCTTTAGATGCTATAAAAAGCTCTAGGCTATAGTTAACATGAATGACTCTAAGTCGTGAGCTCATGGCTCTAAATGCTATGAACAGTTCAAGGTTTTTATGAAATGAAAGAATTGGGGTTGTGAGCATAGGACTCTAGATTCTATGAACATGTCAAGGTTGTGGATGACATGAACGACTCTCAGCTGTGAGCTCTGGGCTCTTGATGCAATGAATAGCTCAGGGTTGTGGTTGACATAAAAGACTCTGAGTCGTGAGCTCATGGCCCTAAATGCTATGAACAACTCTAGGTAAAGGTTGACTTGAATGACTCAGGGTCGTGAGCTTAAGGTTCTAGATGCTATTAATAGCTTAGGTTTGTGGATGACATGAGGTACACTAGGTCATGAGGTTAAGGCTCTAGATGTTATGAACAGTTTTGGGCTGTGGTTTATAAGAATGACTCCAGGTTGTGAGCTTATGGCTTTTAATGCTATAAATAACTCGGAGTTATTGATGAGATGAAAGACTATGAGTCATGAGCTCAGGACTGTAGATACTATGAACTACTTAAGGTTATGATTGACATGAACTACTTTAGGTCGTGAGCTCAAGGCTCTAATTGTTATAAACAACTAAGGGTTGTGGATAACATGAGCTACTCTTGGTCATGAGCTCAAGGCTCTAGATGCTATGAACAACATTGGGTTGTGGTTGACATGAACGACTTCATATCGTGAGTTCAAGGCTCTAGATGCTATGAACAAGTCGGGGCTATGGATGACATGAATGACTTTGGGTCATGAGGTAAGGGATTTAGATTCCATGAATAGCTCTGGGTTGTTATTAAGATGAATGACTCCGGGTCATGAGCATAGGGCTCTATATGTTAAGAACGACTTAGGGCTGTGGATAACATGGGCATGGGCTACTATGGATCATGAGCTCAAGGCTTTAAATGCTATGAACAACATTGGGTTATGGTTGACATGAATGACTCCGAGTTGTGAACTTAAAGTTCTAGACAATATGAACAATTCAGGGCTTTCGATGACATGAAAGACTCCCGGTTGTGAGCTCAAGCTCTAGATTCTATGAACAACTCAGGGGGTGTTGAAGACATGTACGACATTGGGTCATGAGCTCAAGGCAGTAGACGCAATGAACAACTCTAGGTTATGGTTGATGTGAAAGACTCCGGGTCGACAGCTCAAAGCTCTAGATCCTATGAACAACTCAGGGTTGTGGATGACATTAGATACTCTAGGTCTTGAGCTCAAGGCTCTAGATGCTATGAATAACTCTAAGTTATGATTGACATGAACGACTTTGGGTCATGAGGTTAGGGCTCTAGATGCTATTAACAGCTTAAGGATGTCGATAAGATGAACTACTCTAGGTTGTGAGCTCAAGGCTCTAGATGCTATGAACAACTCTGGGTGGTGGTTGACATGAACGAATCTGAGTCATGAGCTCAAGGCTCCTAATGCTATGAACAAATTAGGGATTTCAATGACATGAAAGACTATGGGTCATGAGCTCAAGGCTCTAAATACTATGAACAACTCAGAGTTGTGGTTGACATGAATGACCCTAGGTCATGAGACTAGGGCACTAGTTGCTATGAACAGTTGAGGACTGAGGATAACGTGGGCTACTCTAGTTCATGAGCTTAGTGCTCTAGATGCTATGAACAACACTCGGTTGTGGTTGACATGAACGACTTTGTGTCATGAGCTTCGAGCTCTAGATGCTATGAATAGCTCAGGGATATGGATGACATGAAAGAATCTAGGTCGTGAGCTTAGTGCTCTAAATGCTATGAACAACACTCAATTATGATTGACATGAACGACTCTGTGTCATGAGCTCCGAGCTCTAGATGCTATGAATAGCTTAGGGATATGGATGACATGAAAGACTCTAGTTCACAAGGTTAGGGCTCTAGATCCAATGAACAAATCTGGGTTGGGGCTAACATGAACGGCTCTAGGTTATGAACTGAGGACTCTAGATGCAAAGAATGGATTAGGGATGTGGATAACATGGGCTACTCTTGGTTGTGAGCTCAAGGCTCTAAATGCTATGAACAATGCTAGGTTGTGGTTGAATCGAATGACTCTGGGTTGTGAGCTTAAGTCTCTAGATGCTGTTAAGAGCTTAGGTTTGTCAATGACATGAAAGACTACAGGTTGTGAGTTTAAGGCTCTAGATACTATGAACAACTCAAGGCTATGGTTGACATGAACAACTCAGAGTTATGAGCTCAAGGCTCTAGATTCTATGAATAGCTCAAGGCTACGGATAACGTGTACTACTCTGGATCATGAGCTTAGGGTTATGGATGACATGAATGGCTTGGGGTTTTTAGCTAAGGATTATAAATACTATGAACATCTCAGGGTTGTGGTTGACATGAATGACTCCGGGTCATGCGCTCAGGGCTGTCAATGACATGAGCCACTCTTGGTTTTAAGCTCAGGGCTCTCGATGCTATGAATAGCACTAGGTTGCGATTGACTTGAAGGACTCTAGTTCATGAGCTCACAACTCTAGTTCATGAGATTACGACACTAGGTTGCGTTGTGAATGACATGACCTACTCTAGGTCATGAGCTTGGGGCTCTAGATGTTATGAACAACTCAGGGTTGTGGATGACATGAGCTCCTTTGGGTCATGAGCTTAGGGCTCTAAATGCTATCAACAAGTCAAGGTTTTGGATGACATGAGTGACTTGAGTCTTGAGCTAAGGGTTATGGATATTGTGAACATCTCAGGGTTATAGTTGACATGAACGACTCTAGGTCGTGAGCTCAAGGCTTTAGATGCTACGAACAACATAGGATTGTCAATGACTTATGCCACTCTAGGTCGTGAGCTCAGGGCTTTAGATGCCATAAACAACTTTGGTTTGTTGTTGACATGAATGACTCTAAGGCTTGAGCTCTTAGCTCCAGGTGCTATGAACAACTTAGGGTTATCGATGACATGAAAAACTCCAGGTTGTAAGCTCAGGTCTCTATATTCTATGAGCAACTTAGGGTTATGGATGACATGGATGACTCTAGGTCATGTGCTCAGGGCCATAGATGTAATGAGCAGCTCTAGGTTGTGGTTCACATGAAAGAATCTGGGTCATGAGCTCAATGCTCTAGATGCTATGAATAGCTCTGGTTGTGGTTGACGTGAATGACTCTGGGTCATAAGCTCTAGGCTCTAGATGCTGTGAATAGCTCTAGGATGTGGTTGACATGGATGACTCTAGGTCATGAGCTTAAGGCTCTAGATGCTGTTAACAACTCAAGGTTGTCGATGACATGAGTTATTTTGGTTCGTTAGCTTAGAGCCCTAGTTACTTTGAACAACTTTGGGTTGTGGTTTACATGAATGACTTTGGGTTATGTGCTTAGGGCTCTTGATGCTAATGTATGACTCAGGGTTGTGGATGACATGAGCTACTCTGGGTCATGAGCTCACGACTCTAAATGCTATGAACAACTCAAGGTTGTTGATTACATGAGCTCCTTTAGGTCATGACCTCGAGGCTCTATATGCTATAAATAACTCTGGGTTACAGTTGACATCAATGAATCTGGGTCGTGAGCTTAAGGCTCTAGATACTATGAACAACTTAGGTTGTCGATGACATGAAAGTCTCCAAGTCCTGAGCTTAGGACTCTAGATGCTTTGAATAGCTCAAGGTTGTGGATGACATGAACCACTATTAGTTGTGAGCTCAAGGCTCTAGATGTTATAAACAAATCTAGGTTGTGATTCACATGAATAGCACCGAGTCATGAGCTCAAGGCTTTAGATGTTATGAATAGCTTCGGGTTGGGGTTGATATGAACGATTTTGAGAGGTGAGCTCAGGGCTTTAGATGTTATTCGTAACTCAAGGCTATGAATGACATGAGCTACTCTAGTTTGTAAGCTTAAGGCACTATATGCTATGAATAGCTCTAGGCTATGGTTGACATGAAATAGTCTAGGTCATGAGGTCAGGGATCTTAATGCTATGAATGGCTCAAGGCTGTGGAAGACATGAGCTACCCTAAGTCATCTGCTCAAGGCTCTAGATTCTATGAAATACTCAAAGTTGTGGTTGACATGAGCTCCTCTAGGTTGTGAGCTCAGGGCTTTAGATGTTATTCGTAACTCAAGGCTATGAATGACATGAGCTACTCTAGTTTGTAAGCTTAAGGCACTATATGCTATGAATAGCTCTAGGCTATGGTTGACATGAAATAGTCTAGGTCATAAGGTCAGGGATCTTAATGCTATGAATGGCTCAAGGCTGTGGAAGACATGAGCTACCCTAAGTCATCTGCTCAAGGCTCTAGATTCTATGAAATACTCAAAGTTGTGGTTGACATGAGCTCCTCTAGGTTGTGAGCTCAGGGCTCTAGATGTTATGAACAAGTTTGGGTTGTGGTTGACATAAACGACTTTGAGTTGTGAGCTCAAGGCCTTAGATGCTATGAATAGGTCATGCTTATTGATGATGTGAAAGTCTCTAGGTCATGAGCTTAGGGCTCTAGATGCGACGAAAAGATCAGGGTTGTGGATGGCATGAATGATTCTGTGTCATAAGCTCAAGCCTCTAAATCTTATGGACCATTCAGGTCTGTGGATGACATGAACGACACCGAGTTATGAGTTTAGTGCTCTAGATACTATGAATAATTTAGGATTGTGGTCGACATGAAAGACTCTAGGTCATGAGCTAAAGCCTCTAAATGTTATGAAAAACTCAGGGCTTTGGATGCCATGAATGACACTGGGTCATGAGCTTAGGGATCTAGATACTATGAATAACTCAGAGTTATGGTTAACAAGAACGACTCCAAGTTGTAAGCTTAGGGCTTTAGATGCTATCAATCGCTTAGGCGTGTGGATTGGATGAGCTACTCTAGGTCATGAGCTCTGGCTCTGGATGCCAAGAAAAACTTAATGCTCCAGATTCTATGGTAACCTAAGGGTTGTGGATGGCATACGCTACTCCAAGTCATCTACTCAGGCCTTTGGATGCTATGAATAACCTAGAGTTTTGAATGATATGAATGACTCATGATTCCATGAGCTTAGGGCTCTAGATGTTATGAACAACTAAGAGTTGTGGACGATAAGAATGACTTGAGATCCCATAAGCTTGGGCCTCTAGATGCTATAAATCCCTCAGGAGGTAGATGATATTCAGGATTTTGCATCATGAGCTCAAGCCTTTATATTCTATGAACAACTTAGGGTTATGGATGACATGAACCACTCTGGGAAGTGAGCCTAGGCCTCTAGATACTTTGAACACCTCAGGGCTATGGTTGACATGAAAGACTCCGGGTTGCGAGCTTAGGGCTCTAGAAGCTATGAATAGCTTAGAGTTGCACCTGATATAAACAACTTAAGATCCCATGAGCTCAGGCCTCTAGATGTTATGAACTGCTTTGGGAAATAGATTATATGAACGATTCTACATCATAAGCTCAAGCCACTAGTGCTATGAACGACTTTGGGCATGGATGACATGAATGACTTTAGGTCATGAACTCAGGGCTCTAGACAACCATATGAACAACTTCAAGTCATAAGCTTGGGGCTCTAGATTATATGAACTCCTCAGGGGTGTGGATATGATGAGCTACTCTGGGTTGTGAGCTTAAAACTTTAGATGCTACAAACTACGCAGAGATCTGAATGCTATGAACAACTCTGGGTTATGGTTGGCATGAATGACTCTAGGTCATGAGCTTAGGGCTCTAAATGCTGTGAAAAACTAAAGGCTCTAAATGACATCAACATCATTGAGTCATGAGCTCAGACCTCTAGATACTATGAACATCTCAAGGTCGTAATTGGCATGAAAGACTCTTTGTCGTGAGTTCAGCTCTATAAGCTATGAATAACTCAGATTTGTAGATAATATGAATGACTCAGGATCTCGTGAGCTTAAGCCACTAAATGCAATGAACCATTTTGGAATGTGGATGATATGAATGATTCTGTATCATGTGATCAAGCCTTTGGATGCTATGAATAGGTTAGGGTTGTGGATGACATGAACCACTCCGGGTCATGAGCTTAAGGCTCCAAAAAATCACATAAATGACTCCAAGTCGTAAGCTCAGGGCTCTAGATGCTATGAACAACTCAGGGGTGTGGATGAGATGAGCTACTCTAGGTCATGAGCTTAGTGTTCTCGATCCTATGAACAACTCAGGGCTCTGGATGGTATGAACAACTTAGAGCTTTAGATGACATGAGCTACTCTAGGTCGGGAGCTCAAGGCTCTGGATGCTATGAACAACCTAGAGTTGTGAATGATATGAAAGACTCAAGATCCCAAGAGCTCGGGCCTCTAGATGCTATGGATGGCTTAGGGATTTGGTTGACATCAATGACTACGGGTCATGAGGTCAAGGCTATAGATGCTCTGAAATGCTCAAAGTTGCAGATGATAAGAGCAATTGAGGATCCCATAAGCTCAGGCCTCTAGATGCTATGAAAATAGCTCAAGGTTGTGGTTGACATAAATGACTCTAGGTTGTGAACTCCAAGCTCTAGATGTTGTGAATAACTCGGGGTTGTGGATGACATGAACGACTCAAACTCATGAGCTCAAGGCTTTACAGAATATGAACAACTCAGGGTTATGGTTGACATGAATGACTTTAAGATGTAAACTTAGGGATCTAGATGCTATGAATAGCTCAAGTCTATGGATGATAAGAACAACTTCAAGTGGTGAGCTTAGGGTTCTAGATGTTATGAATAACTCAGGGCTCTACATGACAAGACCAACTTTGGGTCATGTGCTTAAGATTCTAGTTTCTTCGAATAGCTTCAAGTTGTAGAGGACATGAACAACTCCGAGTCATGAGATTAATGATCTAGATGCTATGAAAAACTCATGATTGTGGATAATATGAACGATTCTAGATCATGAGGTCAAGGCTCTAGATGTTGTGAGCAGATCAGGACTATGGTTGACATGAACAACTTCAGGTCATGAGCTATGAGCTTTGGATGCTATGAAAAGATTACGGCTATCGATGACATGAACAACTCTAAGTCATGAGCTCAAGGGCTTCGATGCTATAAGCAACTTAGGGTTATGTTCAAATGAATGACTCCAGGTCTTAAGCTCAAGGCTCTAGATGTTATGAACAACTTAGAGCTATGGTTGAGCAGAACAACTCTAGGTCATGAGCTCATGGCTCTAGATGTAATGAACAACTCAAGGCTATAGATGACATAAGCTACTTTACATCGTTAGCTTAGGGCTTTGGATGGTATGAATAGCTAAGGGGTGTGGATGATACAAATGATTCTTAGCCTTGGGCCCATGGCAATAAATTCTATGAATAGCTTAGGGCTCTGGATCCTACATACAACTTAGGACTCTAGTTGTAACAAATAGCTTAGGGTTGTTGTTTACATGAACAACTCCAGGTCATGAGCTTAGGGTTCTAGATCCTATGAACTACTCAAGGTTATGGATGAAATCAATGACTTCAGGTAGTGATCTTGGGTCTCTAGATGCTATGAACAA